>BSBK01007561.1:460000-540000 GCA_027943335.1 Chamaecyparis obtusa
TTGCTTTCCCCTTCCTAGCTCTTCCTCCTTATCTGTAACTTCTATCATGGGTCCAAGAAGCTCTTCACCACTCTTTCCCATTAATATGCAAATATTTTTGTCCATAATAGTATTTTCTACATTTATTATGATATTGATCCAATTTGATGCACCTTCACTATTTGATCCATACTTCCCTTTCATTTCACTTGCTTTGCTCATTTTGCATGTCATAGGCCAGGATTTGACAATGGGTATGACCTTGGTACTATCGGCGTTAATGATAAATTTTACCTTTTAGCTATTAATTTTTTGTCAATTTTCCTTTATGACTCTTTTGTATATGAATTGTGGATATTCTCTAGGAAACTTTTCATTTTTTCTTGTAGGATGCCTTAGTATACAAATTTTGGAGAATCTTTGTTAAAGAGTAGGTAAGGATGGCTAAGCTAAGTGCAGCGGAGAGGGAAAGGACTAAATTGAGAGAGTGGAGGCGGAGAGCGATAACAATGAAAATATTTCAGGGCTTGCAAAAATATGGAAATTATAATCTTCCTCCTAGAGTAGACATTAATGAAGTTCTTTGTGCCTTAGCAGAGGAAGTCGGTTGGACTATTGAAGCTGATGGTACTACATATAGAAATGCGGTATGTATTTTTGGCCTAAATTTTATTTTTCATTTCTTTTAGGTCTTTAAAGGCAGTCGGCTAAATCTTTGTATTAAATTTCAGGGAATGCATGAAAATAATATGATTCTGAGCATGAGCATGAGTCCCTTTAAGGGCATAGTTGTGCCTTTTACAGGCATCGTAAACCCTAGCTACGTAGAAATGGAGGCTTTGAAGAATAGTTCACCGGAGGTAGACAGAGAGAGAGAGAGGGTGATGAGAGAGAGAGAGAGACTTCTAAGTGTTCATGGGGAATTTTGATGGGTCCTAGTACACCTTATCATGCGTTAGGACCCCTACGAAGTCCCCATGACCCCCATTGATACATTGGAATGCTTGAGTGTGTCCTAAGGGGTCGTACAACCCCTTTCGACACACTTAAGCATTCAAATGTGTCAAAAGGGGTCATGGAGACTTCCTAGGGGTCCTAGTACACCTTATCACATGTTAGGACCCCTAGGAAGTACCCATGACCCCTTTAGACATATTGAAACACTCAAGTGTGTCCTAAGGGGTCATACGACCCCTTCGAACACACTTGAGCATTCAAATGTGTCAAAACGGGTCATGAGGACTTCTTAGGGGTCCTAGTACATCTTATCATGCGTTAGGACCCCTAGGAAGTCCCCACAACCCCTTTCAACACATTGGAACCCTCAAGAGTGTCCTAAGGGGTCGTATGACCCCTTCGGACACACTTGAGGGTTCAAATGTGTCAAAAGGGGTCATGGGTGTAATACCCCAGAAATGAGCTATAGGTTCATTAATCTCCTACATCTTCAATTCGAACGAAATTAATCAAAGTCCTAACCTAAGGCACATCTGCACATTATCAAATTGTAATTGATTTTATCCTAATTCTGCATCAGAGAATATTCCTAGCAATATTCTTATTTATCCTAATTATCTTTAATTTAATAATTATTTGGTGATAAATCCTATTTATCCTAAAGTTTGATTAATTGGATATTCTAAATATTTAATTAATTACATTAATACTACCACTTAATTATTTAATTAAATTTAATTCTATTTATTACTAAATTGTATTATTTAATTTTGACAATAAATCTAAAATCTCATGACTAATTGATTAAATTCTTATTTAATTAATTAAAGTCAGTTGTCAATTTTTAATAATATAGTTTTTGATAAAAGTTTGATTTAATAATTGATTAACCCATAAATCAATTGTTTTAATTCAAAAATCAGCTAAGTTGAGAATAAATCACTTTATTTTTAAAATTAATGTATAATTAAATCATGCACAGTTAGAAAAGCAGGCAACTAGAAATTAACAATCAATTTTTAAATTGAAACTCAACATCTCATGATGAGTTGAAATTTGATCTAAAACTCTATTTTGAGTAAAACACTGCTTTTGCATGATTTTTGTGACTTAATTATCTCTGATTTCCTGATAACCCAAAAATCAACTTGATTTTATCAAGAGTGATTTATGACTTTTCTCCTGCATCCTCAAAGCCCTGGATTTCTATAAAATCAAGGCTCAGCTCTTCATAATTATCAACACTCGAATTTGCACAATTACTCTGGTGAATTGGCGATTGAAGGATTAAGCACTTGCAACAGGCGATTTGTGAGATCTTTCATAGTTGATCATAGTTTTTGCATAGTTTCATATCATAGATTTCATATCATTCAAATCCTTCGTTTAGGTGTTGCATTGTCATTGATCTCAATTCTAATATGTGAACATCTAACTCACATCTACTAGAAGGCAGTAAATCACCTGGTTAGCATAGTTTCAATTATTTGCATATTTCAGTTTTTGCTAACCTCTAATGTTTTACTGAAGTGTTATGTCTACAGCTAGGTACAAAATTCACACACACTTTTATGGCGCCCATTGTGGGGTGCTAAAATGGGTTTCCATCTCTTCTATTTCACTTCTATCTATTTTTCTATCATTTTCTGGTCGATTCTACAATTTCATTCTCTGTCCATACATTTTTCGTATGACTTTTGTTAGAAAGTCATACCAGGAAGACCCCACTATCGTACAACAATTGCTTCTATCAAGGCTCATATCAGAAGCTATACATTATCATTTGGGAGCTTGATTTTCGTATGAGAAGACACCCACTATCGTACAAGTTTCCCGACTATCGTCTGGAAGGTAACCCACTATCGTACGAGTTTTAGTGTCACGATTGAATTGTCGTTTCATAATTTTAGGTAGTTTTTCAGATTTGATTCTTAGATTTGAACTAACAGCTAACCCTAACAATTGAGATCTTCTATTTTTTACTGATATTTGTTGAATCTGATTTGGAAAAGCGTAACTAAATTACTAAAATAGGTAAAATCTACTAAGCGGATTGCGAGGACTTCAGGTATTCTACTATGATCCAATAACACTTTGATTTGGACATAAAATGAACTCTCGTGTGTTAGGCTTGTGTGACATTTATTGCTTTCATATCACAGACTTCCTTTTGGGCTATAAAATGAACATAGATTTTCTTTCTACATATCTGTTAAACATAGTAAATAGGCCCTATGAACACTATTTTTGGATAATCTTGAGAGAGTGGGCTTCTTTCACTTGTTCACGCATGTGAAGCTCTTCTTGACAAAGGATCCCCTTGTAGGTAGGGAGGTTACTGAGATTGTCTTGCATTCTACTAGAGTTGTGTATCTTCAACTTTTGATTGATACATTCTCTCTCTGAAGAGGTTGATAGATCATAAGTGGTTGACATCATAGATCTTTGTGAGATAATTTTGGTCTTAGCATGTCAGATTAATCTGTCTACTTTGTTTTGGTTAAAAGTGAAAAGGCTAGAGGAATATGCTCTACTCCCTTTTTGTGTAGTATTAGAAACTTAGATCCTTGAAACTGGAACCAGTCCCCATGTGGTATCTTTTGTGAGTCACCTTTAGAGAGGGTTAACCATAGTGGACATTCCCTTAATTGGTTCAACCACGTGGATGGAACCTCAAGCGGTAATAGCCATTTTCATTGTGGTAGCAGTAGTCGCTATATAAATGTCCTTGTGGAGGAAATCTTCATAGGTGTGGTCTCTTGTTGGGTTGTCAACTCTCCCTGGTAGCTCCTAATTGATTAAATTCTCAGACTATGTCAAAACCCCAGTGCATCTAGATTCAAGTTCGCCCTCTTCAGATCACAAAAGTTGCAGAGTCAAACCATTACTACAAACTCTAGTGAGGCCAAATTTTCATTTTCTAGGAATATGTGCATTATTGAAAAACTTTTTGGAACATACATAATTAGCACTGCTAGGGATTAGCACATTCAGTCACTTGATTATTCATGCACAAGGTTGCTTTGTCCCCTATTCATTGTTTTTAGATGTTCTTGAAATCACTTGCTTGTTGTTCTGTGTGCTTGTTATCTATTTGGTTACTGGAAACAAATGATCCCAGAATAATCTTCAAACCTGAACAGAAAAATTTGCAAACAATCTAAAACTAAAACCTAAAATTTGCAAAATCTGAAGCAAAATACCTTCTAGAGTCAAAAGTCATCTCACATGGTCAGATTGTTGTACGATTTTTTAGAAAAGGTCATTTCATAACCCATGTATTGTTGTACGGTATCCAATATTGTGTCATACAAGTGTTGTCACCAGAAATCAAAAGAACAATTATCCCTGGTAGCAACTATCATACGAGTCTTGCAATTGTCATTTGAGAGCATACCCAGAGTCGTACGAGTCTTCAGAAATTCATTTGAGAATTTTCAAAAAGTTGTCAAAGATTGGTCAAATTTTTCAGGAATCCAGTTTTTACAATCTATTTCTAGATTCTGTCAAAATATTCATTGTGTCAGGAACAGAGCAGAAACTAGAATGAATTTGATCATTTTCCTAAAGTGGTCTCTTGAGTTTGATTTAGCCTTTTGATTTATCGATTTGAGTCTTCTTTATCTTGTGTCAAAACCTTGTCAAAATTATCTTCAAATTTAGTCTTCTTACTAAAATGGCTAAGTGTTGTAGCTCATGCCTATCATCTATTGGGCATCTACCCATACTACTGTAGCACAGTATCCTTCATTTACGTCCTATCTAATCTTTAATCAATTGAATCTTGACAAGGTTGTGTCATTCGATCTTCTTGAATCAATTCATTCTTCGGTTGTCTTCATCTTATTCTTTTGCTTCACCCAAGGTTAATGGTGGAAACTAGAGCTTCATCACACAAGAAATCTAGAGAAGCATCTCATACTTTGCCTTTGTCTACTAACATAGGTCCAACTCTCGAGCAACTTTACAATTCAGGTCTTTACAAAGATGACGGTCTTGGCAATTTTTGATTGAAAACTAGTTACATACCCCCTCCATCAACTCACAGAGGTAATCAACAATCTCCACATCAATCTATCCCAGGGAGTCCTAAAACTCCTAACATGTCTCATGGAGGGACAAACCATAGTTCTCAAGGACCTCACTCTCAACATGGTATGGATCAAGAACCTACACCTTCTAAAATTGCTTGATATCAAAATGATGATGACTTCAAGAAAATGATGAGGCATTTCTTGAAAGAAGATAGAGAGGCATACTTTCTAGAGTTAGCTCGTCAAGGAGCTAAACTTCCTCCAAACTTTAATGTTGAAAATATCATCACATATGAGGAAGAAACCCCTATCACAACTATGATGAAACAGATGCATGCCATGCAAGTTAAGCTCAACAAACTAGAGAAAGAAAAGGAACCTAAAGAGTTTTCCATGGAAGCTCTATGCCCTTTTCCATTCAATAAAGACTTGTACATTCCGCCAATCCCTAAAAGAGTGGAAATGCCTAAATATGATAAGTATGATGGAAACACTGATCCTTGAGATCATGTCAAAGAATTATGTACTCAATCTATGGAGTTTATGCATGAACCAACCTACTTAATGTGTCTCCTCCCTCGATCTCTAGGAGGAGAAGTCATTTACTAATTCTCTAGAATGCCTCCCACTATCAAAACTTTTGAGGAGTTAATCAAACTATTCTATCAATAATACTCCTAAAATATTCAACATCCAATCACCATGATCAACATTTGCAATCTGAAACAATATCTAGGAGAACCATTCCTGAAATTTCTAAAGAGATGGAGGAAGAAATTTTCTCTATATGCTAGACCCATTCTAGAAATTGAGAAACTGGAAATCTTTATCAATAATCTTGTTCCAGAAATCAACTACGCTTTACAAATGCAAAATCATACATCCTTTGATAAGATGGTAGATAATGCGATCAAATTGAGAAAGTACTTGTGAAAAAAGGAGACATCACACTTCAAAAGGACACGTATGAATTTGGATCTAGTTCTAAGGACAAGAACAAAAACTAGAACAATAATAAAGGCATTGTCACTGATGGCGTTGTTGATAATATATGTGCCCCATCTAAGGCACCCACTTTCAATCTCACTGTTGGCACCCAAGCCATCAAAGCCTCCAAAGCTAAAGCCATAGAGTCCAACAAGAAGTCATCTGATTATAAACCTTGGGCTACGGATCCTAACTGCAAATTCACTCCTCGTGGAGAATCCTTGGAATCTTCCATGAAAAATCTATTGGCTAACAAAATCATCTACTTGTCTGAGATAAAAGTCTTTCATCCTAAACCTAAACCAAAATGGTGGAGAGATAATGATTTATGTGACTTCCATCAGAAATAAAGGTCATAAGACTAATAAGTACATTCACTTGAAGCACATCATACAAGACAAAATTGATAATGGAGAAATCACGATTGATAATCATAAGAGTAATAATGATCATATAGCATTCATGGAACTATTTTCAAAACATGGTAAAGAAGATTCTTCTTCTCAGCCTGATATGGGTGCTAAAGTCAATCATGCCTACTCTGGAAATAATTTTTTTATCAATATGGTTGAACCAGGTCTATTTGAGCGTTGTAATTTCATCACAATTGTAAGAAAAGATAGAGAAAACCAATCAGCTAATGCAGTTACTCGATCACAAGCTCAAGCACATCTACAAGGACAAGTACCAGATTCATCTAATGTCCCTAAGGTGCCTTTCAATCTTTCATCTGCTTCTTAACAGAAGGCTACATCTAAATCTTCAAATCCTAAAGACATGAGGCCTACATCATACAGTATTGTCCAACAACTCTAACATACAAATGCAAAACTCTCCATGTTTGAGTTGCTTCAGATATCTCCAGCTCATAGAGACATTCTAGACAAAGCTCTTCTTAGATCCAATGTTCTTGATAACCTTGACTTAGATAGATTACAGACTATGGTTGGTCATCTTATGTCTCCGCAGTATATTTCCTTTTTAGAGGAAGATGATAACTCTTTGAGTCATCCGCATAACCAGCCCTTTCATATTGAAATCTTGATCCAAAACCATCGTGTTAAATGTGTGTTGATAGATGGGGGCACTAGTCTAAACATTTGTTCTTTTAGCTTGATTACACAATTGGGATTTACAGAGATGGTCATTGATCCTAGAAAGAAGATAAATATCAAAGCATATGATGAGCAAGATAGGTCTTCCAAAGGAACAATTGTCTTACCTATCAGAGTGGGTCTAGTCATCAGAGATACTATATGTCAAGTTCTTGATCTACCTTTGGCTTACAACATCCTTCTAGGGAGACCCTAGATACATGAAATGAAAGCTATTCCTTCTACATACCATCAGTGTTTGAAATTTCCTTATGAAGGAGTATAGGTTACGATTCCAGTGGATCTATATACAACTTGCAATGCATTGAAAGAAAGTGTTGATAAGCTCATTCCTAATAACAAAGAATCTTCCACTAAGTAGCTAGACATTGCTTCAACATCCAAGATAGAAGACATTGCTAAAGAGGTTAAAATCAAAGAAAATGGTATGGGAGAATATACTATAGAACTAGTCTTATCTTTGACATCTCTCCCTATCTCACCTAAGTCCTATGGACAAACTCTAAAATAGTCTAAAAAGGAATCTAAAGAACCTCTTGAGGCATACAAAGGAAATTTTGTTGCAGAACAAGTGTCCAAACAAGAGTTTAAAGAGGATGAAGTTATGCTTGCGTGGCTATACAAAGATGAACCTAAATCTCAAATTGTTCAAACATGTGACTCTAAAACACCAAAGATCCCTTCTAAGTCATATGGCCAATGGGACAAATTGATCACAAAAATGGGATATAAAGGAAAAGGACCTCTAGGATTACAGGGTAAAGGTCTTATGTCACCTCTTGACCATCGTGGATGAGAAAATAAGAATACAACAGGTCTAGGATATAAGAAGAAACCTTTCTATCTTAGCAAGAACTCCCCACATGTCTTAGAATAGATTGAGCCATCCACAACAAATCAATTAAAGGGAAACACGACAGAACAATCTGATAGTGATGATTCAAACACCACT
Source organism: Chamaecyparis obtusa (assembly GCA_027943335.1). NCBI lineage: Eukaryota > Viridiplantae > Streptophyta > Pinopsida > Cupressales > Cupressaceae > Chamaecyparis > Chamaecyparis obtusa. Next base: position 468,025 of record BSBK01007561.1, read on the forward strand.
GATGAGTTCATTCCTTATGAGCATTTTCTTAAAGAAATAAAAGACCTCCTTGAAGCTAAAGATGATCCAACAAAAAGAATCAATGTAGTAGAAACACAAGAACCTACTATAGAGAAAGAGATAGTTGCACCACAAGAACTAGCTAATCTCAAAGACAATCAAACAAATAAAGAGGAAGGTGGTAGTTATTCTGAGACAAATTCCCATGAGTATGAATTCAAATCAGAATCTAAGGGTAACCCTTCTTGGGGTATTCATCCTGACTTTACTCATGTTCTTAAATTTCCTCGAGGCATAGATGAAGAATCTAATGACTATGAATGGGGAGCCATTCCAGAGGAAGATGAGCTTATTACAGAAAAACATGTTGATATTATTCACCAATATGCACCTAAACCCAATGTAAGTCTAGAGAAAAATGATGAACTTAACAAGTTTGATCCATCGATGGCTAAAGTGGACTTCCACAATGACATTGAGCCTATTCATGAATTGAACATCTTAAGTTATAATATCACCTTTAAACTTGAGCATTGGGTTAGGACCAATGATGACAGATCTATATCCGTAAACACTCTTTCCCAATCTTTCACCACTTTGACTATCCAATATCTTGAAGTTCTTGACCAGACCTCTACAAATTTGAGCCACAGTATTTATACATTTCCAAATGACTATGCCCTTTCTTGCTATCTCAATGTAGTTGAACCTATGAGGAATTCCATCAGTGAACCAAGTGTTAGCATGACAGAGTCGGACATCAAGTATCTTAGTCAAAAAATATAAGAATAAGAATAAAAAGAAAAGGAGTTCTGAGGGTGAAAACCACTTTGTGGCAGTCTCAGAACCTACAAAAGTAAAAATAAAAGATGTATCTGAAGGTGAAAACCTCTCTAAGGCACCTAAGGATGAGATATTTTATGTCCTTTTGAGTCATTTAAAGGACAGATCTCCAATTCTAATTGAGCCCACTCAATCTATCAACTTGGGAACATCAGAGGAATCATAGTTGATCCATGTAGCACAATCCTTATCAGAAGAAGAAAAGAAAAAATTTACAACATTCCTAATAGAAAAGAAGATCAATTTTGCATGGAAATACTTAGATATGCTAGGATTGGATCCTGATCTTATAATGCACCATTTATCCATAGCTCCAAACGTCAAACCTGTTAAGAAAAAATTGAGAAAGATGCATCCACATGTTGCACTCTTGGTCAAAGTTGAAGTAGAGAAGCTACTAAAAGCCGGATTCATCCATGTTATTGACTATGCTAAATGGATCTCTAATATTGTGCCTATTTTAAAACTAGAAAAATTTGTAAGAGTGTGCACAGATTTCAGAGATGTGAATAAAGCATGCCCTAAGGATGATTTTCCACTACCTAACATTGATATGATAGTGGACATGACTGCAAGCTTCAAGATGTATTCTTTGATGGATGGTTTTTCTGGATATAATCAAATCAAAATTTCTCTAGAGGGTCAAGAGAAAACTGCTTTCACATGTGCATGGGGTACCTTTCATTGGAATGTCATGCCATTTGGGCTTAAGAATGCTAGTGCTACATATCAAAGAGCTATGACATCTATTTTTCATGACATGATGCATCGAACTATGGAAGATTATGTTGATGATACTTTGGAAAAATCTATGATAAGATCTCACCATCTAAATAATTTGAGAAAAATACTAGACAGAATGGAAAAGTTTAGTCTCAGATTGAACCCTAAGAAGTGCGCTTTTGGTGTCACTTTTGGAAAGCTCTTAGGCTACATTGTTTCAAAGAAAGACATTGAAGTTGATCCAGCTAAAGTTAAAGCTATCATGGAGATGCAACCTCCCAAGAATATCATTCAAATGAGAACATTACAAGGGAGAGTATAATCTATAAGACACTTCATATCTCAGCTAGCAGACATATCACAACCTTTCACAAAGACATTACATAAAGGTGTGACCTTTACATGGAATGAGGAATGTGAAAAGAACTTTAACCATATCAAGAAATATCTATCAAATCCTCCTATCTTGATGCCTCCTATTCAAGGGAAGCTATTGATCTTATATGTCTCTGCTATAGATACATCACTGGGGGCATTGCTCACATAGCATGATGAGAACAAGAAGGAAAGAGCTATATACTATATCAGTAGAACATTGGTAGCATCTGAGAAGAACTATTCAATGATTGATAAATCTTGTTTGGCTTTGATCTTTGCATCATAGAAACTAAGACATTATATGTTGGCTCATACCACGCATTTGGTAGCTAAGATTGATCCACTAAAGTATCTACTAAGAAAAGCTTCCCTCACAGGTAGATTAGCCAAATGGGTCATGCTCTTAAGTGAATTTGACATTGAATATGTAGAAAGAAAAGCTATCAAAGGACAAGTCATTATTGATCAAGTAGAAGATGCACCTTTGTTTGATGATACTCCAATGCAAATGGAATTCCCATATTCTTCTATCATGAATCTTTCTTCTAGAGAATGGCAATTGTTCTTTGATGGTTCCTATATATAGATTGGATCTAGAGCAGGCATATTGTTTATCACTCCTCAAGGATACTCCATCCCTAAGGCATTCAGAATCAAATTTCCTTGTACAAACAATATTGTTGAATATGAAGCCCTTCTTAATGATATGAAAATAGCAATTGAGTGGAGAGTGATAGAATTACACATTCATGGAGACTCGCAACTTATAATACACCAAGTCAATGATGTGTATCAAATGAAAGATGAGAAGCTCATTCCATAAAAGAGAATGGTAGATGATCTCAAGAAATACTTCATATCTATCACCTTTGAGAAAATACCTAGAACAAAGAACAAGGTTTCCAATGCAATGGTAACGCTATCTACTTTATTACAGCAGCCCGAACATGAGCTATGCTACGAGTTCCTATGGAAGCACTATCTTAGCCTGCATATGGTTCCCTAAAAACCCACATGATCTGCATTCTTGTTGGTCATGATTCATCCCTCTATAAAAACCTTTTCTCTTATCTCAAAGACCAAATCATTCCTGATTCCTTCAACCACCATGCGAAATGATACCTTATCCGAAATGCATCCCGATATGTCATCATTGGTCATGATCTGTACCAATGAGGTCTAGATGTTATGCTACTTAGATGTTTAGAATAGAAAGAGTCTCAACATGCATTAGAGGAAGTCCACGAAGGTATATGTGGGTCACACTCGAATGGTTTAATGCTAGCTCAAAAACTTATTAGGGCTAGGTACTATTGGCTGAAAATGGAGAAAGAGGCTATCAAGTTTGCTAAGAACTGTCAAAAGTGCCAAGTACATGTTAACTTAATTCATGCACCAGGGAGAGATCTAATTCCCTTCACTAAACAATGGCCTTTTCACCAATGGGCATTTGATCTTATAGGATCCATACATCCTCATTCTTCTAATGGACATACCCATATAATCATAGCTACAGATTATTTTAGAAAATGGGTAGAAGCAGTTCCTTTGACTCAAGCAACTGGAAAACAAATTTCAATGTTCATCTTGAACTACATCATATGTTGGTATGGTATTCCACATTCTATAGTCACAGATAATGGTGGGCAATTCAAGAACAAAGACTTAGATGATCTATGTGCCAAATTCAAGATTACACAACATTGGTCATCAATCTATTATCCTCAAGGGAATAGACAAGCAGAGGCTTCAAACAAGAATCTATTGAAAATCTTGCACCAAATAGTTAATAAAATGGGAAGAGACTGGCATCTCATGATCAATCCAGCTCTCTAGGCCTACAAAACAAGTATCAGAACACCTATTGGGGTTACACCATTCACTTTAGTTTATGGCTCTGAAGCGGTACTACCTATTGAGGTTGAAATCCCATCACTAAGAATCAGAATGCATGGTCTAGTAATTGATGATGACTATAGAGTGTCTAAGTTGCAAGAACTTGAATTACTAGATGAGCACAGACAAGCAGTGTATGATCATCTTAGAGTATATCAGAAGAGAATGTCTAGAGGTTACAACAAGAAAGTTAGACATGGAGAATTTCAAATTGGTGATCTAGTCTTGAGAGAAAATCCTAAAAATCAATCACATAAAGAATGCAAGGGGAAGTTTGAACCCAACTGGTTGGGTCCCTTTGTTATCACTACTACTTTTGGCTCTGGTGCCTATCAACTCTCAACAACTAAAGGAGAACAGCTCTGAGAACCAATCAACGTTCTCCATCTAAAGAAATTCTATGCTTAAGGCATTCAGTATTCAAAAATGTCCTGAAAAAATCTTTAAAATATGAAAAAGGCCTGGAAAAAAAAAACATTATGGTGAAAACCTATCAAATAGGTTCCTTGATGATTCACAAAAAAACCAAAAAATATCAAAAGTTCAAAAAATTGAAAAAATAAAAAATACAAAAAAAAATGAGAAAAAGAAAAAAGTGCCTTGGTGAAAACTTGGAAATAGGTGCCTTGGTAGTAAAAATAGAATCTCTGCCAAGATGGTGAAAACTTGAAAAATGGGTGCCACTTGTTTCAACATGCTCCATCTATCAGCGCAATCTTGGTCTTTCCTAGCTTTCCGTCTTGCTTTAGTTTGTACATATCTCCTAGTTTGTTTTTGCATTCGTGTTTTCAATAAGTCGGTCTGTACACCAATCAGCTCAAGCGTCTGTATCCTATCAATGTTCAAACTTGGGGGCACTCAATGTCATATCCTATGGCCTCCAATGTCTCTTAAGGCATGTCATATCCAATCAGAGTCCTTTGAAGCTTCATCTGAGTCAGTCTATTTTCTCTCCAGAAAGGATTTTGCATCTACAACAACGAAATGAAACATCAACACAAATTGAAAACAATCTATGCTTTTACATGTTTTTATCTCCTTGAATGCTTACTGATTCACATTGATATTTTTGCATATTGTGTCCTTTTGAGCTCTTCAATGATGTCCTTTATAGGATTTAGAGAGTGATGACTAGGGGCATAATCTTTTCTTTATTTTTTGCTTGTATATGAAAATCTAACAACTTTGTAAATTCTGGATTGAAATGGTGTCCATCTGTAAGAGCCTCTATCTCAAATTGGATGGCCATGAGTACCTTGACCATTGATACCTATAAAATTCAAGGAAGTTTGATCTAACTATTGTTTTTTTGATAAAGTTCTTACTCCTACTGTGAAACATGATCTTACCTAAGGATGTGAATGATAAAGGGTCACTACGGGTAATTCACACTAGATTTAGAATGACCTCTTGACTGCTTGATGTTTTTTTAATGCAAGGCATATTCTGGTCATCACAACATTTTTTTTTTATGCTTATACAAATTGCTATATCAAAATGGACATGATATTTAGGTCATCCTGGTGTTTGTACCTTGGTGCTTATATCTAATCCGACATTCCAAAAATAAAATCAATATTCATATGTCCATGGTTGTCTAGCCAATGGGCATTGTATTGATTCTTGTGCATACAAATCAATATTCATATATTCATAGTTTCATAACTAGTGGATGTTGTATTGATTTATCCAGTTACCTACAAAAGTTCAATGATGACAATAAATCGACACATGATCAGTGACTAGGTCCTAGGTCTTAGGATTGCATTTCATTTTTTATTTTTTTTTGCACTTTGCATGATTGCATGATCTCACAAATTGCTTGAATACTTCAACAATTCTTCTAAACTAAACTTAAACTTGACAACAAAGAGATGAATCTCACATGAAGGTTTCCTCACAAAATCGCAAGCAGTCCCCATCTTGGTTCGACATCCTATTTGACATAAGACTAAGTACTTGTCTTCATCAATACCTGCAAAACATAACATGTATATCGTTGCATTTACATTACATATTCATGATCATTTCATCTATTACATCTACATTCCATACATTTTTATACATTTTCCATAATCAATCACATTTGCATAACATTCATACATTTGAAAGAAACCATTGCATTGCATAAATCCATGAATACATTCTATACTATCCATAGCATTTACATCACATGATATCATCATAAATCAAAAACATGACAAGTACACATGAAGTCACAACCAAAATCTTGATCTCATATCATATAACTTGAACTAGTCAAGGGTGCACTACTGGCACAAAGTACAAAAGTATGAGCTCATGTGAGCTATCAGAAGTCAGCCAAGTATACATGAAACAAAAAAATGGCAAAATATATCAGAATATATCTAGACAGATCAGTTGTCTTCCTGATCCTCTGCATGTGGTGGAGGTGGTGGTGGTGCATCAGGTGCTGCCTCGACTCTAGGTGCCCTCGCTCCCTTTGATGCTATCATATACTAAGAGTATGTGGGTACTCTCTGAGTAGTAGGAACAATAGCATAGTACATAGAAACATAATAAGTAGCTCTCAAGGTCTGATGCGTCACTTATGTCTATAATCACATGTTCTCCTCTTGGAGCTCATATCTCTATCTATCAGCCTCAGTAAATTGCTCCTCCCATCGAGCACTCCATACCTTTAGGTCCCTAACCTATAATCTTAGCCATCTAATGATCTCCTATGGAGTCAATGGTACACTAGGGTCTACATCTGCTATGGGCATATCAGTATCTACCGCTGGCTACTCAGTGGTGTCTACTCTCTGCACCTTACGACATCTAACCTCAGCACCAAGATCAAAATTGGTATCACCTTGTAAAGGATCAGGACTGGCACCTACATCCTACTATGCACCAAGTACCTCATCCACTGTACCAATACTACCCAAAGTACCACTCTCTCCTTTAGTTGATCTCCTATGTAAAACTAGAGGTCTGCCTACTAAAGAACTAGGGGGACGAGGTGGTCTCATCTTACCAGATGGTCTCTATGGAGGTGTGAATACTACTCTCAGCCTCAGAGGTGTAGGCTAGGGCATTTGTACCTGTGTAGGTCTATGTCCTTGACCAACCAAAACATGTGCACTTGTGACATCCATGGCCTCCTCCATGGATGGTATCAACTCTATAGGGTCATAAAACCTGTGTATGGGATGCTCTACAAGCCATCCAATGAATCCATCCATAACACCTATGTGTAGCACATCTTCTTGATAGGACTAATCCCTACCAATGATACCATTGTACTCCTATGTACAGAGAGCATATGATAATCGAGGGCCCCATCCTAATCTAAGCTCTCTATGGATCCATACATAAGCTGTAAGCTCCTCTAGTGCATCCTAAATAATTCCATACTACCTCCATACTCTAGTGATCAAGAAGCACTCAATAACAGCAATGGATCTACCATTCAGTACATGCCTCTGTAGAAATAACTAAACTACTCCCTTGCAGTGGGCCAAGCCTCTATCAACAAGTACAGTCTCCATACTACAAAATTCATATCATCAAGACACTGCCTAAAGTACTCTGTGTGCCCCATGCACACTTGTGTAACATAACCAGAGTATATATATATGACCGGCTCCTATGGCTGGCGTTGATCCTGACACACTGGTCTATAAACTAGGATGTGCTCCCAAGCCCATATCTGAAGTACCAAAGCACCGAAAGAAAAAGACTTTCCCTCTTGATACATGATCTTGTGCATCTCAGAGAACATATGTGCAAGCATGCACTAACCCCAAGCTAACTTAGGAGTGGCCATCAATCATGCCACCATCAAGGCCCAACCCATCAATAGACCATTCTACTGACGGTCGAACATGATGATACCTCCTATCATGCCTGCTATGATACACTCTAATCTATGGGTCTGCCCATAGTGTTGCACTAATAACTCCCAAGAAATGGAACCAGTAATTTGTGTATCATCTCCAAACAATTTTCTGAAGGCATGTAATCTAGACTGCCGCGAACTCACATAATCTAGACGAGGACCATGGAATGGGATGCACAATATCCTATATATGTCCTCAGGTGTGACAGTAATCTCCCCAATGGGTAGATGGAAAGTCTGGGTCTTTGAATGAAACCGCTCTATCAATGCAGTCAACAATCCATGGTAACCCTAATCTCGGGCAACCGAATCAGATACTCGAATCCATAGGAAGAAAGATGTACCCTCATAGTGTCTGGAAGAGAAAGGTAGAGTCTCTGAGTCGTAGGATGTGAGATACGCACATGAACATCAGGGTATATGACCTACAAAGAATAGAAATAGGGAATCCTATCAGCTATTTGGTTGAAAAACAAGCTAACAATATGGTAATTCAAAAGTTCACTTTCTCAAAAGGTGCATAAAATGCTCAGCAATCAGCCTAAGGAATCAAAAAATCAAAAAATTTGACCTAAAGATGAGTTTTAAGCTCACTATTTTCCATACGACAATGCAGACTGGTACCAAAACTCATACGAGTTTCAACAAGGTCCCATGTATGAAAAACCATGCATATATGACTTTCTAGGTCTCACCGTATGATAGATGAGGGACCCAACCAAATGTCGTACGACTCTTGGGTCCCTCTCAAATGAGTTTCGGGGAGTTCTGATACGACACCCTACATGATATTGAAAAGTCATATGAGTCACAGAGGACAGTCGTACGAGTTTCCATACATGTGAGAATTGAAAAATTGAAACGTACGAAAAACAACCTAAAAATGCTACAAACATGAAAAAATAGAATTTACGAAGAGGCACAGAGGTCCACTTACCAGATGTCCATACTACGAAGGCCGCCAATGTCTCCGGCTGTGCTCAAATCGGTGGAAAGAAATAGGTACCTTTGGCTCAACCATTTTCTCTCTCAGAGGGCTCCATAAAGTTTCAAAAGTCAAATGTGAATAATGAATTGAAAATGACCCTTTTGGTCCTTATATAGCTTTTGACCTAATTTTCAAAAGTGCTTCATTTTCCATGGAAATTGCACCCTTGACTACTTTTGATGTTTTGAACCCATTTTCGGGATCAAAATCAAAATCTGAGATCATTTACTATGTCAAAATTGTGATTTAAAATTTTTAGACCCAGGATGTCTGACTACTTGCTTAATTAACCTTCACTCATCACAAAAATCCAGAATTTAACTTAACTGATTATCTTACATCAAACTATCAAAATTTCAACTTGGTCAACCATGGTCAACTCATGGTCAAACCTCATCAAACTTGGTCTCCAGGACCTCTAAATGATGTAGAACACATTCTCAAACATGTATAACCACTTCTCAAATCAATTAACATGCTTCTAAACCACTCATCACTGACTTTTCTTGTCAGATTTCAATTTTAATCCTAAAGGGTGCATGGTATTACACATCATTCAAAGTCTGTAACTCTAATTTTGTCAATCAATTTTCTTTCCTCAGTGATCAAGACAACAACCACGTCTAGTTACTGATTCATCTAAAGTCCTCGTCGCCTGGGGAAAATCTATCATCTCTTAGGGCATATCAGATTCATCGAGATCCATATCAATCTGGTATCCTAAATCTATTTTGTAAACAGTATCATCTTTTCATAACCATCAGTTCATTAGTGTTATTTTCCTTGTTTCTTCATAACTGATGGGTTATGGATGTGATACCAATATGATTCTCTTGGGACATTCAGGTTTGGAATCAGTCACTCACTTCTTCGCAATCATAAGGTTGAGAATCAGGCTTTTTGGCACTTTTTCGTAATCACCAGTTCATTGTTGCTATAGTTAACATTATCTTTGGTCAATCAGGACCTAAATCTTTAAATCTTTCAATCATTTTCTGTCTCGAAATCGGTTAATCTTTCAAATCAGTTTCATACATCTTTATCTAACACAGACTATTCTTTGAACCACTACGCTTTACACAGTGATTCAAAGAGGGGCAAAATGTAATACCCCAAAAATGAGCTATAGGTTCATTAATCTCCTACATCTTCAATTCGAATGAAATCGACATCAAAGTCCTAACCTAAGGCACATCTGCACATTATCGAATCCTAATTGATTTTATCCTAATTCTGCATCGGAGAATATTCCTAGCAATATTCTTATTTATCCTAATTATCTTTATTTTAATAATTATCTGGCGATAAATCCTATTTATCCTAAAGTTTGATTAATTGGATATTCTGAATATTTAATTAATTAGATTTAATACTGCCACTTAATTATTTAATTAAATTTAATTCTATTTATTCCTAAATTGTATTATTTAATTTTGACAATAAATCTAAAATCTCTTGACTAATTGATTAAATTCTTATTTAATTAATTAAATTCAGTTGTAAATTGTTAATAATATAGTTTTGGATAAAAGTTTGATTTAATAATTGATTAACCCATAAATCAATTGTTTTAATTCAAAAATCAGTTAAGTTGAGAATAAATCACTTTATTTTTAAAATTAATTTATAATTAAATCATGCACAATCAAAAAAGCAGGCAACAAGAAATTAACAATCAATTTTTAAATTGAAACTCAACATCTAATGATGAGTTGAAATTTGATCTAAAACTCTATTTTGAGTAAAACACTGCTTTTGCATGATTTTTGTGAGTTAATTATCTCTGATTTCCTGATAACTCAAAAATCAACCTGAGTTTATCAAGAGTGATTTATGGACTTTCTCCTACATCCTCAAAGCCCTGGATTTCTATAAAATCAAGGCTCATATCTTCATAATTATCAACACTAGAATTTGCACAAATACTCTGGCGAATTGGCAATTGAAGGATTAAGCACTTGTGACAGGTGATTTGTGAGATCTTTCATAGTTGAACATAGTTTTTTCATAGTTTCATATCATTCATAGCATTCTTAGATTAAATTTGCATTCAATTTCATTCAGACAGCTTAGATTCATACATTTTATCATATTATTGCATAGAAAAAACAAAAATATAGAATAATTTGCATTCATATAGTCTTTCATTCTTTCACATTCAAATCCTTCGTTTAGGTGTTGCATTGTCACTGATCTCAATTCCAATCTGAGAACATCATACTCGCACCTACTAGAAGGCAGTAAATCACCCGGTTAGCATAGTTTCAATTATTTGCAAATTTTGGTTTTTGCTAATCTCTAATGTTTTACTAAAGTGTTGTGTCTACAGCTAGGTACAAAATTCACACACACAATGGGGACTTCCTAAGGGTCCTAGTACATCTTATCATGTGTTAGGACCCCTAGGAAGTCCCCATGACCCTTTTCGACACATTGGAATGCTCAAGTGTGTCCTAAGGGGTCGTACGATGCCTTTGGACACACTTGAGGTTCAAATGTGTCAAAAGGGGTCATGGGGACTTCCTAGGGGTCCGAGTATGCCTTATTAGGTGTTAGGACCCCTATGAAGTCACCATAACCCCTTTTGACACATTGAAATTCTCAAGTGTTTCCTAAGGGGTCCTACGACCCCTTCGAACACACTTGAGCATTCAAATGTGTCAAAAGGGGTCATGGGGAATTCCTAAGGGTCCTAGTATGCCTTATCATGGGTTAGGACCCCTAGGAAGTCCCCATGACCCCTTTCGACACATTGGAACCCTCAACTATGTCCTAAGGGGTCATGAGGACTTCCTAGGGGTCCTAGTACACCTTATCACGTGTTAGGACCCCTAGGAAGTCCACATGACCCCTTTTGACACATTTGAACCCTCAAGTTTGCACGACCCCTTCAGACAAACTTGAGAGTTCAAATGTGTCGAAAGGGGTCATGGGGACTTCTTAGGGGTCCTAGTACACCTTATCACACGTTAGGACCCCTAGGAAGTCCCCATGACCCCTTTCAACACATTAGAACCCTCAAGTGTGTCCTAAGGGGTCCTACGACCCCTTCAGACACACTTAAGCATTCAAATGTGTCAAAACGGGTCATGGGAACTTCCTAGGGGTCCTAGTACGTCTTATCATGTGTTAGGAACCCTAGGAAGTCCCCATGACCCCTTTTGACATATTGGAACCTTCAAGTTTGTCCTAAGGGGTCCTACAACCCCTTCGAACATAGTTGAGCATTCAAATGTGTCAAAAGGGGTCATGAGGACTTCCTAGGTATCCTAGTACACCTTATCACGCATTAGGACCCCTAAGAAGTCCCCATAACCCCTTTTGACACTTTGGAACCATCATGTTTGTCCCAAGGGCTCCTACGACCCCTTCAAACATAGTTGAGCATTAAAATGTGTCAAAAGGGGTCATGAGGACTTCGTAGGGGTCCTAGTACACCTTAACATGGGTTAGGACCCCTAGGAAGTCCCCATGACCCCTTCAACACATTGGAACCCTCAAGTGTGTCCTAAGGGGTCATATGACCCTTTCAGACAAAATTGAGCATTCAAATGTGTCAAAAGGGGTCATGAGGACTTCCTAGGGGTCCTAGTATGCCTTATCACATGTTAGGACCCCTAGGAAGTTCCCATGACCCCTTTCGACACATTGGAACCCTCAAATATGTCTAAAAGGGTTGTACAAGTGTTTCCTAAGGGGTGGTATGACCCCTTTGGACACACTTGAGGGTTCAAATGTGTCGAAAAGGGTCATGGGGACTTCCTAGGGGTCCTAGTACACCTTATCATGTGTTAGGAACCCTAGGAAGTCCCCATGACCCCTTTTGACACATTGGAATTCTCAAGTGTGTCCTAAGGGGTCCTACAACCCCTTAGGACACACTTTAGCTTTAAAATGTGTCAAAAGGGGTCATGGGGTATTCCTAGGGGTCCTAGTACACATTATCATGCATTAGGACCCCTAGGAAGTCCCCATGACCCTTTTCGACACATTGGAACCCTCAAGTGTGTCCTAAGGTGTCATACGACCCCTTCGAAAACAATTGAGTATTAAAATGTTTCAAAAGGGGTCATGAGGACTTCCTAAGGGTCCTAGTACACCTTATCACACGTTAGGACCCCTAGGAAGTCCACAGGACCCCTTTTGACACATTGGAACCCTCAAGTGTGTCCTAAGGGGTCTTACGACCCCTTTGAACATAGTTGAGCATTCAAATGTGTCAAAGGGGGTTATGAGGACTTCCTAGGGGTCCTAGTATGCCTTATCACATGTTAGGACCCCTAGAAAGTCCCCATGACCCCTTTCGACACATTGGAACCCTCAAGTGTGTCCTAAGGGGTCAACACAGTTGAGCATTCAAATGTGTCAATAGGGGTCATGAGGGCTTCCTAGGGGTCCTAGTATTCCTTATCACTCGTTAGGACCCCTAAGAAGTCCCCATGACACCTTTCAACACATTGGAACCCTCAAGTGTGTCCTAAGGGATCCTACAACCCCTTCGGACATAATTGAGCATTCAAATGTGTCAAAAGGGATCATGACAACTTTGTAGGGCTCCTCGTATGTCTTATCACCCATTAGGACCCCTAGGTAGTTCCCATGACCACTTTCAACAAATTAGAAGCCTCAAGTGTGTCCTAAGAGGTCCTACAACCCCTTCAGACACACTTGAGCATTCAAATGTGTCAAAAGGGGTCATGAGGATTTCTTTAGGGTCCTAGTACGCCTTATCACATGTTAGGACCCCTAGGAAGTACCCATGACCCCTTTCGACACATTGGAACCCTCAAGTGCATCCTAAGGGGTCCTACAACCCCTTCAAACATAGTTGAGCATTTGAATGTGTCAAAAGGGGTCATGAGGACTTCCTCGGGGTCCTATTACACCTTATCATGTTTTAGGACCCCTAGGAAGTCCTCATGACCCCTTTCAACACATTGGACCCTCAATTGTGTCCTAAGGGGTCCTACAACCCATTCAGACACACTTGAGCATTCAAATGTGTCAAAAGGGTTCACGAGGACTTTCTAGGGGTCCTAGTATGTCTTATCATGCGTTAGGACCCCTAAGAAGTCCCCATGACCCTTTTCGACACATTGGAATGCTCAAGTGTGTCCTAAGGGGCCCTATGACCCCTTCGAACACACTTGAGGGTTCCAATGTGTCAAAAAGGGTCATGGGGACTTCCTACAGGTCCTAGTACACCTTATCATGCGTTAGGACCCCTAGGAAGTCCTCATGACCCCTTTTGACACATTGGAACCCTCAAGTGTGTCTTAAGGGGTCCTACGACCCCTTCGAACATAGTTGAGCATTCAAATGTGTCAAAAGGGGTCATGAGGACTTCCTAGGGGTCCTAGTATGCCTTATCATATGTTAGGACCCCTAGGAAATCCCCATGACCCCTTTCAACACATTGGAACCCTCAAGTGTGTCCTAAGGGGTTGTACGAACCCTTAGGACACATTTGAAGGTTCCAATGTGTTAGAAGGGGTTATGGAAACTTCCTAGGGGTCCTAGTACTCCTTATCACATGTTAGGACCCCTAGGAAGTCCCCATGACCCCTTTTGACACATTGGAATGCTCAAGTGTGTTCTAAGGGGTCCTATGACCCCTTCAGACATAGTTGAGCATTCAAAGGTGTCAAAAAGGGTCATGGGGACAATGTACCTTAAATGTTCTTACATTAATTTTTATGCCACTGTTAGTTTCTAGAATAGATCATGACATCTACTTATTCAGTATAGTCAGATCGCTAAAATTACAAGGAGTCTATAGAAAAATCATGTGTTGGATACTTTCAAGAGGACTTGGACTGAAACTGTCTGTCATCAAATCAACTGTGTAGGTATTTTTTCAAATACATAATATATATATATAATATGTATTATATATATTATATACATTAGTATATAGTACATTAATATATATATATATATATATATATATATATATATATATATATATATATATATATTAGTATATAATACATTAGTATATATATAATATACATTATATATATATTATATACCTCTTTTTATATATAAAAGTTAAATTTTTTCATTTACCCTTGTCATTTTTTCATGTACCTGGAAATTTCGGGTACCCGATTATTGGCTTGTATAACTTTGACCAAAATATTCCCTCTCCCCACAAACCAGAGAAGTATGGGATTTCAGACTTTTTTCACAGGTTACAGGAAAAAAAAATGTGATTTGGGGCCCATTTTTTGTTTTTTGTCAACTTGTGGTCTCACCATGGGAAAAGGATAGGGAAAATCATCAAAGAAGGAGAGAAGGTATGTTAAACATTAATCAAGGTGACCCCATAAATGTAGTTGTAAGTGAAGAGGATGTTGAATTTGAAAATAATATAGAAATTAATTTTGTGAATAACAATATATGGAGTGAAGATGAAAATGTAGAGATGGAGAATGAAAATGTAGACTTGGGGAATGAAAACGTAGATTTGGGGAATGACAATGAATGGAATGAAGATGAAAATGTTCAGATGGAGATTTAAAATGTAGACTTGGGGAATGAAAATGTTGCACAAGAACAACATGAATGTTACACATCTCCAAATTATATGTGAAATGAAGTCCCTTGCAATAAAGATAATCAATCTTCAAATTAAGGGCTTACAATAACACCTAAATGGTTAATTGAAATTGAGGAGAACATTATGAATAATTGGGAAGGAAAGAGGTCACATAGAACCGTTAGGTTGTGGGCTTCAAGACTTTATGATCAATTTTTTGGAAACAACACATTGGTTGAGCAATGTCAAATTTTTGTGCAGTTGTTAAAGATGCAAAAGAGAAATTGAATTTAAACAATTTTTGTATTGTCATTGATGTCAAACCTTAATTGGTAAGATTGTTGCTACTTAGGAAAGTATTATATCTATTTGAGTGTTGCTAAGGGGCTAAGGAAGGTTGGTAACAATAGCACCTAGGGAAAGGTTGAGTTATCTTGATACTACAAAGTGTACTTGACTATGTTGCACTATGATGAGATAATGTATTATTTATCTTAGTAAGACTGAAGACTAAACTAGTAGGCTTAACCGAGCAAAAAATGGAAAAATCATGTTTAAGCCGAGTGATGTTAGTGTCGACCGAGTTAGTATATGTCGAGCAAAATTATAGTGTCGACCAAGCATCAGTAAATTGTCGAGGAAGACAGTGTAAGCCGAGTAAACAGTTTTAGTAATGATCGAGCTTTCTACATGAAGACCGAGTGAACAATCACAGTATTGACCGAGCATCAGCAATTTTATATTTGAAGAGAATTTAATTTTGGAGCTGACATTGTTAAATTCTTGGATTATGTAAAATGTGTTGACTTTATTTATTGATTGTTTGGAAACATTAAATGCATTGTAAAACATTTTATTGTAAATCTTTAAGAGATTTGAGATGATTCTAGAAAAGGAGCCAAAGAACATGAAGAGGGTAGATTCAATGAATCTGACTTAACCCTAAGATCTACGAAATGAGATTGAGCAGCAAAAGATGAGTTAACCTAATTGAGGAAAATATAAGGGAACCTGAGCATTGTGATATGTATGTACATGGTGAAAAGAGAATGCTGGAAGAGGAAAGTTTTATTGACTAAATAAGCAGAAAAGGCTGAAGGACAAGTGTGGTGATTGCTTGAAGAAAAGTTCTGAGTAGAT
Source organism: Chamaecyparis obtusa (assembly GCA_027943335.1). Taxonomy (NCBI): domain Eukaryota; kingdom Viridiplantae; phylum Streptophyta; class Pinopsida; order Cupressales; family Cupressaceae; genus Chamaecyparis; species Chamaecyparis obtusa. Next base: position 484,399 of record BSBK01007561.1, read on the forward strand.
CAAAGATGGAAATGGAAAAGTTTCAAAGTCATTAAACCAGCATTAGTGTATGGAATCGGATCTGATATTTGCAAAGAGAGTTGTATATTTTTTAGATAATACAGCTGCTACTTTCTAACCATTTTAACAGTCAAAATCCTTTTAACAGAGGTTGACCTAATAGTCATATATTAAATCCTTTGAACAAGGTTGCATTCTAATGGAGTGTATGTAAGTCCTATGACTAGGCTCACTTTTAATAGGGTGATTGAAATCCTTTAACCGGGTCACACCTGACAGTGTGTATTGTAACCTTTGACAGGGTTGGCTTTTTACCAAGCTCACTTTAGAAGAGTGAAAATAATAGTAGCATGTTACAAAGTGGTTTTTCCCAAATTGGGTTTCCACTATAAATCCTAGTGTTAATACTTGTGTGAATGTTTAGATCTGAACATTATTACGTTTTGCAAGTTAAGTTAGAGCTAGGTAGTGGACTACATTGTTAGATGTTTCTATTATTAAATCAGTGATGACTGAGCTTGTTTTGGTTTTGGATCTGATTTAAGGATAAGTTTTTAAGATTGTTTTATACATCAGGACTTGAGAACAACTAATTCACCCCCCCTCTCTATTGTTCTAAATCATATTAACAATTGGTATCAGAGCTTTGTTTCTTATTATTAGTCTTGACAAATATCAAGTTTAAAGGGGCTTGAAGCAAATGATCAGGATGTATAAGAAGGAAGTACCGAAGCTGAACAAGGAAAATTTCCCTGCATGGCAAAGCTTGATGAAGCTGCATCTAGCCGGTATTGGTGACTCTGCAAAGTACTACATTGAGAACAGTTATGTCTCACCTATCGCACCTTTGACTACCGAAGAAATGAGAGCTAAGAAAGAACATAATCAGGCAATGCTGGAAATTGCATCTGCCCTAAGTTATCCAGAATTTGAGGACATTAAGGACTGCACAACTACTAAGGATATGTGGGACACTCTTGCAAGGATCTATGGTGGTGACTTGAATGTGCTGAAAGCAAAGGCTGAGAGTCTTAGAGGTAAGTTTGATGAAATGAGGATGCAAGAAGGTGAAAACATTGCACAATATTGTGGTAGAATAAAAGAAGCTGTGAATGCTATTAGAGGAGAAAATAGGGCTATTAATTATGAAACTATAATTGGGAAAGTGCTAAGAACCCTGTGTCCTATATATGATATTAAGATCTCAGTTATTCGGGAATCTAGATGTAACTCTACTAATGTGCTTACTTTGGAACGTTTGGTTGGTAAGCTAACTACTTTTGAACTCTCTAACTATGATAATTTCACTATTGGAAGCATTGGAAATGTTGAATCTACTTTTAAGTCAGAGCTAGTTCTGAACAAGCCAAAGAAAGAAAAAGAAAGATGCATCAGTAAAAGTGAAAATGAAAGTGATAGTGAAAGTGAAAGTGACACTTTTGATGAAGACCTATAAGATCTAGAAGCTCTTATGGCTAGAAGACTAAGAAAGGGAAAAGGAAATTATAAAGGTAACCTCCCTATTATAAGTTTTGCATGTAATAAAGTTGGTCATATAATTGCTAGATGTCCTAACAGGAAGGATAAAGATGATGAAAGGAAAAGCAAACACAAAGACAGAAAAGATGACAGAAGCTACCGATGGAATAGAGATTACAAAGGAAAAGGTAAGAAATCTTGTTACATTGCTGAAAAAGAGACTGACACTGATAGTGATGATTTTAAAATTGAGGTAGTCTTTGTGGAAATGAAAGATGAATCTGATGAGGATGAGAAAACTGCATTGATATCCTATGTGAACAAGAATGATAAATAGATTATTGATAGTGGTTGTTCACATCACATGACTGGTGACAAAAATAAATTTGAGACCTTACATCATTACAGAGGTAAAAGTGTAAAATTTGGTAATGATGCACCATGTCTTGTTAAAGGAAAAGGTTTGATTAACTAACTGATAAGATATCTTGTGAAAATGTATATTGGGTTGAAGGTCTTAATTATAATTTGTTAAGTGTTGCTTAGCTTAACAAAACTGGTTACCGAGTGGAATTTCATCACAAGCAAGCTAAAATATTTGATGCTATTGGAGAACTGATTGGATGTGGTGATTAGACTAGAGGTAATTTGTTCTATCTTGACCTATCTGAAGAAACATGTTTGATTGCACAACTTAATGATATTTGGTTATGGCATAAAAGGTTATGTCATGTTAACTTTGACAATTTGGTAGAGATAAGTAAGAAGAAAAAGGTAAGAGGTATACCTAGATTCAAGAAACCTGAGAATGTGATGTGCAAGGAATGCTAGTTAGGAAAAATGACAAAGTCAAGTTTCAAGAGCAAATCCTTTACTTCTGAAAACATTTTAGATTTGGTTCATACTGACCTTTGTGGACCTATGGGTGTACAAATTTACTGTGGTGCTAGATACTTTATCTTATTTGTTGATGATCATACTAGGATGATGCATGTGATGTTTCTAAAAGAAAAATTTGAAGCTTCTCAATTATTTAAGTGGTATTTGGCTAAGGTTGAAAAGGTGATAAGTAGGAACCTAAAATGTCTTAGAACTGACCGAGGTAGAGAATTTACATCAAATGAATTTAATTTATTTTGCAATGATAGAGGAATTAAAAGATAGATGTATGCACCTAGAACACCTCCATAGAATGGTATAGTAGAAAGGAGAAATAGATATATCTTGGATTGTGCAAGGACATTGATGATTGAAAAGATTGTGGCACAGAAATATTGGAAGGAAGCTATAAGCACTATTGTCTACACTCTTAACCAGGTACAAATCTGACACCCTATGAACTATGGCATGGACATGCACCGAGTGTTAAATACTTTAAAATCTTTGGAAGTAAGTGCTATATACTAAAAGACACTAGGAATGGAAAGTTTGATTCTAAGAGTGATGAAGGCATATTCCTAGGGTACTCCATAAAAAGTAAATCTTATAAGTGTTTAAACTCTAACACTAACAAAATTGTGGAAATTGTGAATGTCAAAATTGATGAGTATGTAGAAAGAAATGAAGCTGACAACAAAAGAGAACTAGAAGATTATAGATCTTTTGTGTACATTGAGGAAGAAGAAGAGGCAAGTAACAGACTTGCACCTAATGCCGAGTCTTGGGTAAGCAATGCCGAGCAACAGACAGAAGCTACCGAGCGTCAGGAAAATAGTGTTGAGAAAGAACAAGAACATGCCGAGCTACAAGAAAATGTTGTTGAGTATCAGGAAGAGGTTGCCAAGCATTCTGAAGTTGAATCTGACAATCTTGTTGAGGAACATGATGAAATAGAGGAGAGAACAACTGAACCTATTTTGGCAAAATATGTAAGAAGACATCATAAGCTTGAATAGATAATTGGAGACAAAGATACTAGAATCCAGACCAGAAGTGAGACTAAGGATCCAACATGTCTACTATGTGAATTTGAACCGAAGACAACTAGAGAAGCATTGGAGAATGAAGACTAGATACAAGCAATGAATGAAGAAATTGACCAGATTAAGAAGAATGATACTTGGACTCTGGTGCCAATACCTAAAAACAAGAATGTTATAAGAACAAAATGGGTGTTTCAGAATAAGATGAATGAAAATGGTGAAATCACGAGGAACAAAGCTAGACTGGTATGCAAAGGCTATGCACAAGAAGAAGGAATAGATTATGGGGAGACATTTTCTCCTGTAGCGAGATTGGAAGGAGTAAGAACTCTACTTGCATATGCTGCTTATAAAGATTTCAAGGTATATCAAATGGATGTCAAGTCTACATTTTTGAATGGTATACTAGAAGAAGAAGTGTACATAGAACAACCAGAAGGTTTTATTGATCCAAACAAAATACACATGGTGTGCAAATTGAATAAAGCATTATATGGATTGAAGCAAGCTCCCAGAGCATGGTATGAGAGGTTGCACAACTACTTGACACAGATTGGATTTTCAAGAACAAATGACACAAGCAATCTCTACATGAAGGATGAAGAAGGTAAAGGTATCTTGTTGGCAAAAATCATTGTTGATGACATTATTTTTAGTGAACAAGATGCTTTATGTAAAAGTTTCTCAAATGAAATGAAAACTGAAGTTGAAATGAGTATGTTTGGTGAGATCAAATTCTTTGTTGGTTTACAAGTATATCAGAGGAAGAATGGAATTTTCATTACATAGTCTAAGTATGTTAATGAAATACTAAAAACTTTTGGGATGGAAGATGCTAAACCAGTGGGAACTCCCATGGTTATTGGATAAAAGTTATCTAAGAATGATGATGCTGCAGAAGTGAATCAAACTCTGTACAGATCCATGATTAGAAAATTGTAGTATGTTGTACATAGTAGACTAGATATTGCATTAGCTATTGGGATTGTGGCAAGATTCTCTACCAATCCTAAGGAAACACATATGATGGCCATGAAAAGAATTATGAGATACTTGAAAGGAACTGCTGACTATGGTCTATATTATAAAAAGGATGACAAATTTGAACTCTGAGTTTATACAGAGTCTGATTGGGTAGGAAATGTAGATGACAGAAAGAGTACAAGTGGTGGAGCTTTCTTTCTTGGACAGAGATTACTCTCCTGGACAAGCAAGAAACAAAATTATATTTCCCAATCTACTATCGAGGCTAAGTATGTTGTTGCTATAGTAAACTGTTCAAACTTGGTATGGATAAAACAATTGTTGATAGGCATGAAAGAAGAAATCACTGAACCTATTGTTATTTTTTATGACAACACAAGTGCTATCAATATTTCTAAGAATCTAGTGATGCACACTAAGATCAAGCACATTGCAATCAAGTATCACTACTTGAGAGAATTAGTACAAGACAAAGAAGTCTAAATGGAATATGTGAATACAAAAGAACAATTAGCAGATATATTCACTAAATTTTTACCTAGAGAAGCTCATGAGTATTTGAGAAGTCAATTAGGGGTTTTTCCCCTAACTGAGGCTGCCTAGACAAGCTAGGAGCACTGCATCAAAAGTGCTACAGCTGGAAAATTTGACAAATTGATGCAGAAGATTATCACACTTTAGGGCTAGCCTAGAGTTGTGAAGAGAAGCAAAGATAAGGAATCAGTCATAAGCAAGATGACAGAGGGAGAAACACTAAGCTACACATATATTATCTACATCTAATAGATGTATTTTTTAGTTGTTGCTTTGGCATTTTTATCAAAGAGGGAGAATGTACTAATATGCTAACACATGAGATATGATAACACATGTACTAAAAAGTAAGAGGGAGATGAATTGATGAACTAATGGCAGATGAACTAATGGAACTAAAGATAAGGCTGATGAACTAAAATGAAGAATCAGGACAGAAGGAGATCTGAATACTTCTGACGGTCACAAAAGTGAGGCTTATAGGATTTTGAATCAGAATGAAGCTAAGGATATTATAAATGATTCTCTGATGGACAGACAAGTTTTGGATTGGTTGGTAATCCATGTGTTATTCAGGTGATATCATATGTTGTTGCCATCAATGCTAAAGAGGGAGATTGTTGGAAACTGAATTGAAACAATTGTTGTATTGTCATTGATGTCAAACCTTAATTGGTAAGACTGTTGCTACTTAGGAAAGTACTATATCTATTTGAGTGTTACTAAGGGGCTAAAAAAGGTTGGTAAAAATAGCACCTAGGGAAAGGTTGAGTTATCTTGATACTACAAAGTGTACTTGACTATGTTGCACTATGATGAGATAATCTATTGTTTATCTTAGTAAGACTGAAGACTAAACTGGTAGGCTTAACTGAGCAAAGAATGGAAAAATCATGTTTAAGCCAAGTGATGTTAGTGTCGACCGAGTTAGTATATGTTGAGCAAAATTATAGTGTTGATCGAGCATCATTAAATTGCTCAGGAAGACAGTGTAAGCCGAGTAAATAGTTTTAGTAATGACCGAGCTTTCTACATGAAGAGCGAGTGAACAATCAGAGTATTGACCAAGCATCAACAATTTTATATTTAAAGAGAATTTAATTTTGGAGCCAACATTGTTGAATTCTTGGATTATGTAAAATGTGTTGACTTTATTTATTGATTGTTTGGAAGCATTAAATGCATTGTAAAACATTTTATTGTAAATCTTTAAGAGATTTGAGATGATTCTAGAAAAGGAGCCAAAGAACATGAAGAGGGTAGATTCAATGAATCTGACCTAACCCTAAGATCTACGAATGAGATTAAGCAGCAAAAGATGAGTTAACCTAATTGAGGAAAATATAAGGGAACCTAAGCATTATGATATGTATGTACATGGTGAACAGAGAATGTTGGAAGAGGAAAGTTTTATTGACTAAATAAGTAGAAAAGGCTGAAGGAGAAGTGTGGTGATTGCTTGAAGAAAAATTTTGAGAAGATCAGAGATGGAAATGGAAAAGTTTCAAAGTCAGTAAACCAGCATTAGTGTATGGAATCAGATCTGATAATTGCAAAGTGAGTTGTATATTTTTTAGATAATACTGCTACTACTTTCTAACCATTGTAATAGTCAAAATCCTTTTAATAGAGTTTGACCTAACAGTCATATGTTAAATCCTTTGAACAAGGTTGCATTCTAATGGAGTGTATGTAAGTCCTATGACTAGGCTCAATTTTAATAAGGTGATTGAAATCCTTTAACCAGGTCACACCTGACAGTGTGTATTGTAACCTTTGACAGGGTTGGCTTTTTACCGAGCTCACTTCAGAAGAGTGAAAATAATAGTAGCATGTTACAAAGTGGTTTTTCCCAAATTGGGTTTCCACTATAAATCTTGGTGTTAATACTTGTGTGAATGTTTAGATCTGAACATTACTATGTTTTGCAAGTTAAGTTAGAGCTAGGTAGTGGACTGCATTGTTAGATGTTTCTATTATTGAATCAGCGATGACCGAGTTTTTTTTTTGGATCTGATTTAAGGATAAGTTTTTAAGATTGTTTTATACATCAAGACTTGAGAACAACTAATTCACCCCCCCTCTCTATTGTTCTAAATCATATTAACAACCTGTACTTGTGAAATTGAAGATTCATGTGAACAATAAAATGGAGAGAAATGCCATTGTTGTGAAGAATATTTTCAATGCTCTCAATAGCATTGGGAAGACTAGCAAAGAAAAAGACAAGAGAGTTTCTTAGAGGGTTATTACAACCTCCTTAGTAAGTCATCAGTTGAGAAAGGCTTGTTTGATGAGATAAACTTGTGTTGACTTCAATATAGATCGTAAAACTTTGGGTAGAGCACTTGCAAGAAGAGAAAGACTTGATGATCCGCTTCAAATTGATACATGGGCTTATGGTGGGAGACTTCCACATTTTGATAAGAAGCTAATAGATGTTGTCAAGGATGAAATTCAATAATTTTGGGATGCTAACTCAAGAGTGTCACCAAATGTGAAGGATGTCTTGAAGTTGAGAGTTGGCAATTGAGACTGCACTCCACATCCTAAACATTATGTGGAGGTAAGTCAAACAATATTGTATAAAAGATTTTGTGAGACAAATCCAACATTGAAAATATCACAAAGGTCTTTTGAATCCATGAAGCCATTTTATTGTGTACCCCTTAAGATTTGGAATACATGTTGAGTTTTCAATGCATCATGAATTATTACGGTCCATTCATTCTACTTTGCATTTTTAATTAAATGATAGAGGATTTTGGTGCAAGTGGTCTTCCCAAATCATCAAGAGACTTGCTAGATCAATTTTTATGTCAAAGAGATGATGGCTGTTTATTTTATAAAAAATATTGCTTAAATGTCAAGTGCTCAAAATGTGGTGGCTTGTCCAAGTTCAGGACATGTTTTCATGAGGGTTTGGAACACAATTTTGGAAAGACACTCATCCAAAAAAAGGTATATGAAATAGTGAAATATACATTGAAGAGTGGAGGTGAAGGCTCTAGATGTGAGTTAGTTGCAAAAGAATACAATGTTGCTGATTTTATCTCAGATTTCACGAGAAATATTTTTTATAAGTATGCAAGGCATAGTCACAGGTCTCAATGGTTGGACCAACAATTCAGGACATCTAAGGACACTTTCCCCATTGGAACTATTATATCCATTGTAGACTTTGTGGAGAACTATACATTGCAGCCCCAAATGAGACTCAAGCTCAATATTACAATTCCATTCAGGTTGCTATTTTTGTACACATCACATATAGACATTCCTCTGATAGCACAAAAGATAATTAGAGAGTACCATTTTTATATGAGCGATGATAGGTCTCACTCTCATGAGTTTGTTCAACATTGTTTCCAGAACTATTTTGACTTCTAGCAGGAAAATGGTATTGCTATGGATAGGCATCTCATTTGGTCGGATAAAATTGCACCGGTCAATTTAAGAATGCCATAATGTTTTATTGGTTGTGTAGAATGCATGTGGAGAGAGGTGTACCTCATATTTGGAGTTTTTTTGAGTCAGGGCATGGGAAAGGGGAGCATGATGGAGCAGGTGTGTGTGTGTGAAGAGAGCTCTAGTTAAGGAGTAATTGAGGATTTCAACTATTGTACTTCTTGATTCTCATTCTATTATTGATTGGTGTACTTTAGCATTGTCACAGGGGGGACTCTTGATTCCACAGTGCATAGATTCTTTTGGTTAGTTGAGGAGGGAACTATAGGAGATAGACTGGATTGTCAAACAGTGAAAGACTCTTCAAAAATGCATTCATTCCAAACCTCCAATAGTAGTACATGGACCATTTGGACATGAGAGTTGGCTTGTTTTTTCCCCATGTGTTTTCAGTATGATTGGGATCATTGTGATTCAAGTGAGTGGGTGGATACATGAGTTCCATAGTATCTAACTCCTTTATCTTTGACACTCTCTATAAGAAATCATTACATGGACACTTTAGTTGAGTATGACCATTTTTCAGATCTTCTGCAGCCAGGAGATGTTTTTGCATTGGTTGAACCACAGGGAAATGATGAGAGGTCAGTTTATTGGTTAGCACATTGTGTATGAGGTAAAAAAAATCTTGTACAACCGATGACAGATGGTGATGGGTTCACATATCCTACTGGTTTAGTTGTTGTTGCAGGAACATGGCTGTGAACATACATGATTAGAAAGAATGGAATTCCTGCATTTGAAGACTATGAGAAGCACAAAACTATTCTCATGTATTCACACCTTGTTATAGCAACAAATGTCAAGTTGTCAAAGCATCAAGGAAGACCAAAGACAAAAGAACTTTGGACTATTAGTACTACTGATCATGAAGCACTATTGGAGACCTTGAAGCAAAGAGATGACCCTTCAAGAACACTTGACTAGGTAATAAGTTAAATTAGTGCATTGTTTTCTAAGTTCGTTAAGCTTAATTTCAATACATTAATTTCACCTTTCTTAGATTGTATTTTGAGTCAATAAAATTGGTTTTGTATGTGGATTGTAACTTGTGTAGGAGCACCTATGAAGACACCTATGGTCACCATGGATCCAATCAGAGATAGAAGGACAAAAGGATCCTTAATGTTTAATTGAGATATTTTGAAGCCTATAATGGCAATTAGCAATCAATTTGATTTAAAATTTAAATGTCCTAGAAGTCTTGATAAGGACTTATGACCAAAATCATGTATGGGTGGCCAATAGTGCTAACAAGGGATCTTACATGTCATTTACTTATGTCATTTGCATGGTTTTAATTCTTACATGTTTGATTGTTGTTTCTAATGCTTTAAGGATATTATTTTTTATCATTTCAAACAATCTTTGATGCCTTGATGCTATCACTGGAGCACGCCTTAAATGTGAAATTATGGTTTTTATATGTGAGTCTAGTTGTGTTCTGATTGAGGAAGTTTACATTTATAGAGGTGGTTTATAAATCTAAAGAGACTGACTACCCCTTTGGGTGGGAGGTATAATGGTATGAAACATAAGAACATAGGAAATCTATAGAATTTAAACCTCAAACATAATAAGTTCCATGAACAGGGTATTCTAGAGTAAAGAAAAACAAATGTCCTAATATTTAGTCTTTGTTATTGGGTTTTGGGAGGGGTGGCAGAATATTAAAAATAATTAAATTTTAGTAGAGTGATGACTGGCTTAATCATGATTAGTTTCACAGTTCAAATTTCAAGCATACCACTAACAATCATTGCAACGGAACTGGGTCAAGAAAAGAGGTGTGCATGCTTTCCCATTTGGGTCAAGAAAAGAAGTGTGCATGCTTTCCCATTTGGGTCTTCTCTTGTTTCAGAATGAAAACCTAATTGTTTCCACTGTAGACAAGGACATTTTCCCAAGGACTTCTTACTCAATCTGTAAAACACAACTGCTTGCAAGCTGCCCAGTGTACCATAATGCATTGTGTGTTTTATGGTCTGCAAGTGATGTGCTTTCTGAGTTTGCATGCGAGAGTAAAAGGGTTAACTTTTTTGTTACTAAAAATGGTGTGGACTATAAGTTGGTGGTTCACTTTCATGACATTTTAAATGCTAGTAACAACCCTGTTCCACCCATGGAGTCACTGGAACGCTCGCAACCACCCTCGACCCAAGTGACCCCAAGGTGCACTAAGCACGATTAGGTAGCGATCTTTCAAGGCTCATATCTTAGACCTCGTGAGAGGTATTGACAAACCATTAGGAGCTACTAGATCATGATTTTGAGGTCTACAATAACCTCTCTCAGTTTTTGGTGATTCAACTTCATTTTCATTTGGCAAGGAGATCTCAGTCGATGCCAAAACTTGCAATGAGGGTCAGTTGAAAGTAGCCCTGAAGTGTATCTTTCAAACCATCCATCCTGGCATCAAACCATCTACTCCATTGACTCTGGTTGTCTGGGTAAATGCTAGTGAAAATCTCATTCCACCCATAGAGTCACTAGAACGCTCGCAACCACACTCAACCCAAGTGACCCCAAGGTGCACTAAGCATAATTAGGCAGTGATCTTCCAAGGCTTGTATCTTGGACCTCATGAGAGGTATTGACAAAATGTTAGGGGCTACAGGATTTTGATTCTGAGGTCTACAATAACCTCTCTCAGTTTTGGGTGATTTGACTTCGTTTGCATTTGGCAAGATGATCTCAGTTGATGCCAAAACTTGCAGTGAGGGTCAATTGAAAGTAGCTCTGAAGTGTATCTTTCAAACCATCCATCCTGGCATCAAACCATTTGCTCTATTAGCTCTAGTTGTCTAGGTAAACACTAGTGACAACCCCGTTCCACCCACGGAGTCACTAGAACGCTCGCAACTACACTTGACCCAAGTGACCCCAAGGTGCACTAAGCACGATTAGGCAGCAATATTTTGAGGCTCGTATCTTAGACCTCGTGAGAGGTATCAACAAACCATCAAGGGCTATGGGATTTTGCTTCCAAGGTCTACAATAACCTCTCCTGGTTTTGGGCGATTTGACTTCGTTTGCATTTGGAAAGGCGATCTTAGTCGATGTCAAAACTTGCAGTGAGGGTTAGTTGAAAGTAGCTCTAAAGTGTATCTTTCAAACCGTCCATCCTGGCATCGAACCATCTACTCCATCAGATCTGGTTGGCTAGGTAAACGCTAGTGAAAACCCCATTCCACCCACGGAGTCACTGGAACACTCGCAACCACACTCGACCCAAGTGACCCCAAGGTGCACTAAGCACGATTGGGCAACAATCTTCTAAGGATTGTATCTCAAACCTCATGAAAGATATCAACAAACTATTAAGGGCTAAAGGATCATGTTTCCAAGGTATACAATAACCTCTCTTAGTTTTGGGCGATTTGACTTTGTTTGCATTTGGCAAGGCGATCTTAGTCAATGCCAAAACTTGCAATGAGGGTCATTTGAAAGTAGCTCTGAAGTGTATCTTTCAAACCGTCCATCCTAGCATTAACCTGTCTGCTCCATTGACTATAATTGGTTGGTTAAATGCTAGTGACAACCCTATTCTACCAACGGAGTCACTGGAATGCTCGCACCACACTCGACCCAAGTGATCCCAAGGTGCACTAAGCACAATTGGGCAGTGATCTTCCTAGGCTTGTATCTTGGACCTTATGAGAGGTATCAAAAAAATATCAGAGGCTACAAGATCTTGTTTCTGAGGTGTATAATAACCTCTCTCATTTTTGGGTGATTCGACTTCATTTGCATTTGGCAAGGCGGTCTCAGTCGATGCCAAAACTTGCAGTGAGGGTCAGTTGAAAGTACCTCTGCAGTGTATCTTTCAAACTGTCCATCTTGGAATTGAATCTTTTGCTCCATCAGCTCTAGTTGGCTGGGTAAACACTAGTGATAACCCTATTCCACCCATGGAGTCACTAAAACGCTCACACCATGCTCGACCCAAGTGACCCCAAAGTGCACTAAGCATGATTGGGCAAAAATCTTCCAAGGCTCGTATCTCAAACCTCATGAGAGGTATTGACAAACTGTCAAGGGCTACGAGATCATGTTTCTAAGGTCTACAATAACCTCTCTCAGTTTTGGGTGATTTGACTTTGTTTGCATTTGGCAAGGCGATCTCAATTGATGCCAAAACTTGCAATGAGGGTTAATTAAAAGTAGCTCTGCAATGTATCTTTCAAACCGTCCATCCTGGCATCAAACCATCTACTCCATCAACTTTGGTTGGCCAGTTAAATGCTAGTGACAACCTAGTTCCACCCATGGAGTCACTGGAATGCTCACACCACACTCGGCCCAAGTGACCCCAAGGTGCACTAAGCACGATTAGGAAGTGATCTTCTGATGTTCGTATCTTAGACCTCATGAGAGGTATCAAAAAACTATTAGGGGTAGGATCATATTTACAAGGTCTACAATAACCTCTCTCAGTTTTGGGTGATTTGACTTCATTTGCATTTGGCAAGGTGATCTCAGTTGATGTCAAAACTTGTAGCGAGGGTCATTTGAAAGTATCTCTATAGTGTATCTTTCAAACTGACTATCCTAGCATCGAACCATCTACTCCATTGGCTCTGGATGGCTGGGTAAATGCCAGTGACAACCCCATTTTGCCCATGGAGTCATTGGAATGCTCACAGCCACGCTTGACTCAAGTGACCCCAAGGTGCACTAAGCATGATTGGGTAGTGATCTTCTAATGCTCATATCCTAGACCTTGTTAGAGGCATTGACAAACTATCAGGGGCTATGGGATTGTGTTTCTAAGGTCTACAATAACCTCTCTCAATTTTGGGCGATTTGACTTTTTTTTGCATTTGGCAAGGCGATCTCAGTCGATTCCAAAACTTGCAATGAGGGTCAGTTGAAAGCAGCTCCATAGTGTATCTTTCAAACTATTTGTCTTGGCATTGAACCATCTTCTCCATCAGCTATGGTTGGCCGGATTAACACTAATGACAACCTCATTCCACCTACGAAGTCACTGGAATGCTCGCAACCACGCTCGACCCAAGGTATGTGACTGAAGACAACAAATCCATTAAATCTATTAATTTATTACACCTACATAAAGTATTACATCAGGGTAATTTATTACATTTATTATAAAAAATTCAAACAAATTGACATATAATTTCAACAAGATATAATTTAAATCATAATGATAGTCATTGTCAAGATATAACTTCACCATTCAATTCCATAAACATGAATAATAAATATGTATACAAAAGATGATGCAAATATAACATAAAAATGAACATGTTCTTTATATAGAAAGTATCAAATGTATCAAAAGTATCTCCATATACAAATATGGCACATGTCATTTCAAAATGTCTACAAAATTAATGTTTCAAGGTGTATAATGTGGCATATATGCCATCTCAAAATGTGCCATATATGCCATCTCAAAATGTGCCAAGTGGCATCTCTAAATGACCACAAAACTAAAACTACATCCTATGTCATAGGGGGATCATCAAAATGTCACCTCTTTGAAGAAGTGTTTGGCTTTGATTGATCCTGCATCAAAAATGAGTTCAAACCCAAGTTAGATTGCTTAATTTATATGATTTATACATATGCATAATTCAAACACTAATTTAATTAAAATCATAACTGAATACAAAAATTTGTACCTGGCCTCTCAGTCACCTACCACGATCAAGTGTCCTAACATAAGTCTTTGGTAGCGAAGGGACAATGCCACCATAACCAACTCCGACCTATAAGTATATATTTGCAATAATGAGATTAGTAGAGTGGTGCAACATAGAGTAATAAATCTACAAAATAGGATGATAGCATAATAAAATTACAAATTGATTGTCCTAAAATTAAAACTTACATCCGGTGATCCCTCCTCTGGAATAGTGGGCTAGGTCAATAAAGATATGAAGGATTTTTGTGGGCCCTCCCTCACACTAGGATTAACCTATGAGAGTAAAAATATTGTCAATTATATATAAATGTACTTCATCATAACAACCCTAGTTACAAAATACAAATAACAATATGTAAAAGTCTACATATAATCGGGCTATCACTCTGAATCAAGATGCCTATCAGCCTAGGCTCCTGAACCCGTGTCAGGGCATTATCAAGAGCCACACCCTATAAAATAAAGTGCAAGTAAAATATTTATTACTACATGTGTGTGAGTGATTTACACCTTCATGAAATAACAAGATTTAAAAGACAATTACACTATTCAAAGAAAACTAATCTAAATAATGCACAATTAATCTAAATATCTCATGGATCTCTAAAATAAAGTGGTAAATAAGGCTCTCAGCTATGATCCTCACTAGTGACACTCTAAAGATGAGAATTAAGCTATATGATATGCAAATTTAGATCTATTCTATCAAATTCTAGCTCTATTTGATGAACAATCTACTATGATCAAAGCAATTTAAGCTAATTAGCAATGAAAAATGATAAGTGAGTGATGTGGATGCAAATTGCAAGAGCTTTGCTACAATTCAAAGATATGGAGTGGATGAATTATGCTTCTAAATGCCTTCAATATATAAGATTTTCCCAAGGGTAGGGGGTAGAGTGAGATAACCATGGTTATGCTTGGGTAAGATCAATTGGCTTTGCTTTGTCCATAAATGGGGGGACAATCATTTAAATGGTTTCAAAAGGCGGGACCATTTCAACAAAAGTGAGTGATTTGTGTCCATTTTATCTCCTTTTTGCTTTGTTGAGGGAAATTAGTATTTATTAATTAACTAAAGTAATTAAATTTAGCCATGAAGGGTAAGATGTTCATTTTGATTTTTGCTTTCAACAACTATGTCATTAATTGAATTTAATCAATTTCGTAGTGTTTTTCCCCTTTTCAAGCTTTATTTAATCATTTAATTGAATTTTCCTTAGATCTGAATTGCCTTTGTTCCATTTATTGATTTTTCGTGCTATTTGATGATTTGATTGCACCTTTTGATTGATTTAAGCCTTTTGCCAATTTTCCATGTCTACAAATGCCCATCTTTGGATTGATGTGCGAAGAACACTGATTCAAAGATTCCCTTAGTATGATGATCTGATTCAGGTCCTGGTTCTGATATGCCTCTGATCGTTCTGATTGATGTACTTCCTGATGATGATGATGTGCCTCTGATGATGGTGTTGATATGATTATGATGCCTCTGATATGATATGGGTCCTGGTTTGATGATAGGTCCTGGGTTCACTGATTTCTGATATGTTGATAGGTTTGATATGATATGGTAAACTGATCTGATACTGATTTGCCTCCTGATATGAAATTGATATGATATGATAACTTGATATGATATGCCCCACTGATAAATATTTTTGATGTGATGTCAATTTGATACTCTAATGCCCCCTTAGAAATAAAACATATTGAGTCCTTGATTTGAAAGATTTTGATTGATTGGAATATGTTTTGATTTCTGATACCGTTATAAAGAAATAGGCAAGTTTGATTTATGCCCCGGCTAATGAAGATGTCATATAATAGGTCCAAAGTGCATTTTTAAGTGTTTATTAGGGCCAATTGTGTGTGGGTGATTTACACCTTCATGAAATAACAAGATTTAAAAGACAATTACACTATTCAAAGCAAACTAATCTAAATAATGCACAATTAATCTAAATATCTCATGGATCTCTAAAATAAAGTGGTAAATGAGGCTCTCAGCTATGATCCTCACTAGTGACACTCTAAAGATGAGAATTAAGCTATATGATATGCAAATTTAGATCTATTCTATCAAATTCTAGCTCTATTTGATGAACAATCTACTATTATCAAAGTAATTTAAGCTAATTAGCAATGAAAAATGATAAGTGAGTGATGTGGATGCAAATTGCAAGAGCTTTACTACAATTCAAAGATATGGAGTGGATGAATTATGCTTCTAAATGCCTTCAATATATAAGATTTTCCCAAGGGTAGGGGGTAGAGTGAGATAACCATGGTTATGCTTGGGTAAGGTCAATTGGCTTTGCTTTGTCCATAAATGGGGGGACAATCATTTAAATGGTTTCAAAAGGCTGGACCATTTCAACAAAAGTGAGTGATTTGTGTCCATTTTGTCTCCTTTTTGCTTTGTTGAGGGAAATTAGTATTTATTAATTAATTAAAGTAATTAAATTTAGCCATGAAGGGTAAGATGTTCATTTTGATTTTTGCTTTCAACAACTATGTCATTAATTGAATTTAATCAATTTCGTAGTGTTTTTCCCCTTTTCAAGCTTTATTTAATCATTTAATCATTTAATTGAATTTTCCTTTGATTTGAATTGTCTTTGTTCCATTTATTGATTTTTCGTGCTATTTGATGATTTGATTGCACCTTTTGATTGATTTAAGCCTTTTGCCAATTTTCCGTGGCACCATTTGTGTGTGAGTGATTTACACCTTCATGAAATAACAAGATTTAAAAGACAATTACACTATTCAAAGAAAACTAATCTAAATAATGCACAATTAATCTAAATATCTCATGGATCTCTAAAATAAAGTGGTAAATGAGGCTCTCAGCTATGATCCTCACTAGTGACACTCTAAAGATGAGAATTAAGCTATATGATATGCAAATTTAGATCTATTCTATCAAATTCTAGCTCTATTTGATGAACAATCTACTATGATCAAAGCAATTTAAGCTAATTAGTAATGAAAAATGATAAGTGAGTGATGTGGATGCAAATTGCAAGAGCTTTGCTGCAATTCAAAGATATGGAGTGGATGAATTATGCTTCTAAATGCCTTCAATATATAATATTTTCCCAAGGGTAGGGGGTAGAGTGAGATAACCATGGTTATGCTTGGGTAAGATCAATTGGCTTTGCTTTGTCCATAAATGGGGGGACAATCATTTAAATGGTTTCAAAAGGCGGGACCATTTCAACAAAAGTGAGTGATTTGTGTCCATTTTGTCTCCTTTTTGCTTTGTTGAGGGAAATTAGTATTTATTAATTAATTAAAGTAATTAAATTTAGCCATGAAGGGTAAGATGTTCATTTTGATTTTTGCTTTCAACAACTATGTCATTAATTGAATTTAATCAATTTTGTAGTGTTTTTCCCCTTTTCAAGCTTTATTTAATCATTTAATCATTTAATTGAATTTTTCTTTGATTTGAATTGTCTTTGTTCCATTTATTGATTTTTCGTGCTATTTGATGATTTGATTGCACCTTTTGATTGATTTAAGCCTTTTGCCAATTTTCCATGTCTACACTACACACAAGTGGCATACATATGTATGCATAATTAATCTTAAACAATTAATTACCTTTCCTTTGTCATCACCTGATGAAGGAACCCCCTCGTGCCCCTACTAACATTAGCTGTAGCCTGCAAGAGTACAATAAGATGACAATATATTAGTAAATGTATGAATTTTATTGCTCTAATTGATAGAGATTTAAGCATCTACACCAAATAATATAAAAAAAACTAATGGGTACATAATTTATAATATACCATATAGGCATCAAGGCCAAATGAAATGGCCGAAAGTGTGGAGTCATCCACCTGTCTCAACTCCTCCTCTATCATCGACTGAACATAAATAGAAAATATATATATACATAAGTGTATGCAATCATTAAAACTAATCTAAATAAATAAATTATTTTTAAATTAAATAAGTCATGTGACAAATTTATTTATAATGTTTACTCTTACCGTATCAATAGGAGTCCATGGCTCTGCGTACACCTCCTGAGCACTCTCATGAGATGTAGATGCTCCATGAGGTGTTGTAGCCTCTGTAGCTACATCTCTTATATCCTTCTCATCAATAACATACTGATATGTATCACTATAAGTAAGCAGTCTAAGGCACATATTCTTGCATATAATGCAAATATGGGGCTCACATACATGTGAACTCCGGTGAGATGTTGATGCACTAACATCATCCACACCAGGAGGTAACACTGACCTGGTCTACATGATCAACTGATCACTCAGAAAATGAATGGACCTAATAGTCTATGAGGCAGCCTCTGCAATGATATCAGGATGCTACAATGGAGGAGGGGGTGTGACATCAGTGAGGGGGATGAAGGTAGTGGCCTTTTTGCACTGGGCAAATGGCCTAGTCTGAGGACCTCCTCCGCCTATGCCCATGTTGGGCTTCATGCTAAAATAATTAACATTGTGACCAAGCACAAACTCAGCATACAATTTTTTTATGAAATGGAAAGGGAGCTCCAAATTGCTATGGGGTGGTTTATCAAAAACCATCCACCAACGATCCCAAAAGTGTGTGCACATTGCTTCATTTGTGCACCATTTTATTGATAATTTGGGCTTTTTGAGGTCAACTTGTAATCCGGTTTTAGGATTCACAAAAAGGGAGGCTATATCTTCCTTAGTTATATTAAAAGCTACAATCCCATCATGGTCAAGCCTGTCATCAAATTGGGTGTGCATATCATCACGCCAATGAAGAGCAGCATTATGTTGTCACATGAGTGTGTCAATGTTTTCAACAATAGTATTTAGGGTGGCAAGCATAGGACCTAATGTAGGTATATTTTGATATGTGTTTTGGAAACCTCGTATTGTGTTCAAATTATCTTGTATCAAATCTTCTATTTAGATCAAGGGTTTTGAGACGGGGAATTGTTTTGGGGATTTTCATTTGGTGCGGGAGGGTTATTTTCTTCATTGTTGTCAGCCATGCCTGATTAAATAAAAAATAAATCTAAATTTTAATTTGATTTCATATATTATTATAGAAATAAATACAAAACCCTATTTCAACCAAAAAAACTACATTTAGCATCAAAATGAAATAAAATAATCAAAAATATACAAAGAATTTACTTACCGTATATACTATGGAGTCGAATTTGTTGTTGGGGAAATCATATACCCGAAACAATCGAGTATCGAATATATAGAGCTATTTTACAAACCTAAAAACAATGAGAGAAATGAGAAACATGGCCCATGGGTTTTGATTTATGCCATAGGTTTTGGGTACCCAATGAGGATTGTGCTTTGGTGTCGGGTTTTCCCAGGTGTACTGACACCCAGGCCTACTAAAAAGTCAACAAGTATTTTCATGCACTTTTGGACGAGTGAAAAGTGAATATTTTTCACATCACCACTTTTTGGCCCCTCATGATCTTGCACATACCCACTCCTTTTTTGAAAAACAAGATATCATTGGAAAGATTGTTCTGTGACATTTCCATTCATATGATTCTTTTTTCTAGATTCTTCTTTAGGTGTATATTTTATTCAATTTTTTTCATTTATGCACTTTGGTGAATATCTTGGATGTTTCAGGTCCTGAAATCTCTTCCATGTATGGGATGGCTCATCTTTGGCTATTATTCATGTTTCTATAACCCTTTGTCTTCTTTGGGTATTGTATATATCTTTTGTAAGCATTATTTTATGCAGACGCACTGAGATAAAGTGTCATTCTATTGCATGCTTGAGATCTTGCACATCTTTGTGCCTTTTGTACTTGCTATCCATTATAAAGTGCCATGGGGGGTTTGATATTTTCCTTTTTTTTCCATCCACTTTTGTCAATTGAGTGTTCCTTCCATGACATTAGTGTCATGATGTCTTTATATGTGTTTGTACCTTCGATGTTCCTAGTTCTTCATCATGCAGTTCTTATTGGCCATCCTTTTAAGTGTACTTGTCACCTCTCCCTTGTCAGCATTATGGGGGGGTTCCTACTATTGGTTATTATGCTTCCATGGTTCAATGGAGTGAGCTATGTATTCAATATTTATTCCTATGTACTAGGTAGTTGTAGTGGCTGGGTATCTATGCATTCCAGTAAGATTGATCATTTATCATATGGACACTCTTTCATTCTTATTTTTGGAGGTACTCTTCCATCTTTGATTGATCATCTCTTCAGGCTTTGGTGTTTTATTGCATCTTTATCTTCGAGTTCATTTGTTTTCCTTTGTTTGCCTCCTGATTCGAGTAGTGTCATTTGAGGGAACTCATGCAGATTACAATTTTCTCTACCTGGTCATGTTCTATTTCAGTGGAGGTTCTTCAAATCAACAGTTACTTTTTGACAGAGTTTGTAGCTTCTTGGTTCAGTGGTATTCTGCATGTTCATTCTTTGTTTCTATTTTTTGGAACATTCTCTAGTTTTGGAGGCTTCTTCAATCCTTCACTATTCTTCATCTCTTTTTGCATAGAGTTTTTCCCATGTGGTTTTCTCTATTTATCCACTTTATAGAGACTCTCTTTTGTACTTGGGTACGTGATTAGGCCTTTTTTGTCGGGACCCATTTTCTTTCAATAGATGTTCTAGGTTTTTAGCTACTCCTTAAGTTTATCTTAAGGGGGGGTTTTAGAGTAATAATGTGTTTTACTTATTAATTAAATCATATTAATTTAACTATTAAGTCACTTATTATCTCGTTCTTTACTTAAGCTAAACTTTAGGCATATAATAATTGATTCTTTTATTAATTATTATTATGAAACCTAGGTTTCCTTTTTAGGGTTTTGATCTCCTTTTATAATGATTGATCTCTCTTGTAATCATTAACACAACACACTCATTTTTATTGTTTTTTAATTTTTATTTTTGCACATCAAGAATATCTCATCTTTCATGGATCTTTGTGTTCAAACCTCCATAGCTTTTTCTTCTCTCTTTTTGTGATAGGTGTTTGCATGTAGGTGATTCTTGGGAGATGTGGGTTGTTTTCTCATCAACTCCAATAATATCAAACAACAATGAACCCAAGGAATAATATATTTTTTCTTGGATGAAGAAGGGGATGAGAACAACAAGGAAAATTCTCTTAAAAATTATCTTAGCCTAGCTACCAATTAGTTCTTATTCTTGTTAATTGCAAAAGAAAAAATAATAACCCATTTTTATATAAAGTTTTTCTCCAATTAAAGAATACAAGAACACATATATATGCTTGTGAAAATTTTTGTTTTTCATATTATATTGTATACACTTAAAAATGACTTCATTAATTAATTAAATATTTATTATTTAATTGATATTGACTTGATAAATTAATTAAATATTTATTATTTAATTAATAATTATTTCCTCTATTTATTAAATAGATTATTCAATTTATTTAGTAAATTCACTATAGTCTATTTCTCTATCCTAAGTCTTCTAATTAGTCTTATTAAAATGATTTAATTAAATATACAATCACCTAAATATGACTAAGTCCCCTAGTCCACCTCACCTACCTAGTCACCTGACACATCACTTTGGCTAAAATAAATAATTATTATTAATTATTTATTGATAATTATCCTCACCCACACATGTCCTATTCTTAAGGGTTATGTGGCCTCATAGGACTTAGTCTCATGACCACATGTCCTTTCTCAAGCCAAGTCAAGAGACATGCCCTATTCCTAAGGGGTTTCTAAAGCCACCTCTAATGGTCAAAGGTGACTCATGGGACACTTGTACAAAGAGTCCTCATGAGGAAAAGGTCTCTCCTTCTTTCTCTCTTGGGTCTTTGTGAGACACTTGACATGTGTCTTTCCCTTCCACCTTGTTCTCCTCAATGTCAATGTGAGAGGAACATCATCCCTATTCTTCCTCTCACATTCCAACTACATCCCCCTTTCTCTCAACTCCTTCAACCAAGTCAATCCTAGCCCTAGGATCTTCCACCTTTCATTCTCAACCATAGGATTGTGCCACCTAGGCCTAGATCCTCCAAAAATCTATAAAAGGAGCCTCATTTCCCCTTTGTGAGCTAATAGTGAATAGGCAATCAAGCATTCAAGCAATAGGCAATCAAGCAATCAAGCATCCAAGCACTCATTATCAAGCATATTCATATCATTTTGTGAAGCATCCACACTATCGTCATCTCATTTGCATAATTAGGATTTAGTTTTGCATTCAATCATTTAATCTCCACACTTTGGTATCATCTTGGGCAAAGGAGCTTCAAATTGGAAATATGAGAGCTCAACACATCCAAGAAATCAAGGCTAGGAGGGCAATGGAGACAAGCTACATGGTAGGTGAAGGTAAAACCTTGTTTTAGCTTCATTTTTAATTATATTCTTCATTGTTGTTTGCTAATTAGTTAGATTTATTAATCTTAGAATAGTTAATTTATCATTTATAGTAGTTAGACAGCTAATTTGCATATATATATATATATATATATATATATATATATATATATATATATATATATATATATATATATATATATATATATATATAATCTAAATGTTTAAGTGTGAGGTCGATGCTATCATTTTTTTGTCATTAATAGTTGTAATTGATGTCAACATATCCTATGCATAGATAAGGATTGGTTGTTTTGGTGCTTTGATAGAAGTGTGCACGAGAAGATGTTCTTTAAATATTTACTCTTATCTATGTTAGTGTTGGTTCTATTTTTCATGCAACATATTGTGGATCATTTACTTGGTTTCATTTATATCTAGGATGTGTCGGTTGTGCTTCAATCAATGCATTTGTATTGTAACATATAGATCTTATCTATTGGTATCAAAGATTTAGGTGATGGTGTAGCATGTTGTTATATGTGAGGCATGTTGTATTGAGTGAGGTGGTCCATGTTTTATTCCTTACCACCACAGGAATGATTTGGTGTGACCCATTTCAAATTGGATTAGGTCAACATAGTTATTGGTATGAGATGGTATAAGAGAGCGTTGAATTTACTTGTCATTGCATGCTTGTGTGTGAGTATATGTGAAGTGAATTTCAATTTGACAAGGTAAGATCTTTGTCTTGATGTATATGTGACTTGACACAATCAGTAGCAGATTGCTATATCATTTTTGTATTGCATATTATCAATGATAATGACTTTAGTGGTAGATTCAACTTTCTTTTCTTATATCCTGGCAATGAGCCTAATTTTACTTGTAATGAGCCTATTTGTATTGGCAATTATCCTTTCTTATTTATGGGTAGTTAGTCCAACTAGTAGTGAGCCAACTAGTAGTGAGAAAACCAATAGTGAGCCCTTTGTAAAAATCACTTTAATCGATGTCACCTTAACTGGTGTTCATTTCATGAGAATTATCTTCTCCATGATTTTTCCCAGATTGAGTTTCCACATAAATTCTAGTGTTCATTGGGTTGATGATTTTGTGATTTCATGTTCACATTTTTTATAATTTTTTTTATTTCTTTAAGTATTTACCAGATTAACATAAGTGAAGGAAATTATCTTTTATAATTGATTCACCTCCCCCTCTCAGTTATTTAGCTCGTTTAGCAATTTGTATCAAAGCTTGGTTCCTTGGAGAGATCTTAACTGCTTGAAGTAGATCTAATAGTGCACAAATTTAACATTCCTATGTTTGATAGATCTAACTATAGTTCATAGAAATGACATATGAGAGCATACATGATTTCAATCAATTACACTACCTAGAAGAATGTGGAGACAAAGTATGTTGTTCCTCAGAATGGCCCCAATACTCAGGATAAGATTATAGCCTATGAGGAGAATGAAAAAGAAAAGTGTGAAATCTTTAGTGTTTTATCAATAATTCACTTAGATAAGGTTATTTCATTGAAGAATTCTTATGAAGTATAGGAAAAATTGAAAGAGATTTATGAAGGAAATGATAAAGTTAAATTGTCTAAGAAGCTAATAGTTAAGCATCATTATGAGAATCTGAAAATGGAAGAAGGAGAAGATATTAGAATCTACTTTTAGAGGGTTAACAATGTAGTAAATAAAGTCAAGAATCAAGGAGGCAATATCACTAATGAAGATGTCATGGAAAATATCTTGATGTCTTTACCAGATAGCTACAGTGACAAGATATTGGCTATTGAGGAATTTTATGATCCGTAGAATTTTAAAAGAGAATATTTATTTAGCACCCTGACTGCATTTGAGATGAGGAAATATTAAAAAGAGAAGAGAATATCTGAGATAGCCTTTAAATCCACAAAGATAGATGAAGATCTGGATGATGATGAGGATTTATATGAGAAGTGAACTTTGCAAGGAAGTTGAAGAAAGGTACAAGAAAATAAAAAGGTATGTTACCCCTTAAATGCTTTAGATGTGGAAAGATTGGTCATTTAGCTACTAGGTATTTGGAGAAAGGAGCTAGGCAGAATTTAAGAAGTTCAATAAGAAAGATTAATATGTCAATGAAGATGCTAATATATAAGATAATGAATCAAAACAAGAGGATTGTTTATTCTATGTTGAAAAAGAAGAAGAAAGACCTAGATCTGATATTTCTAACATTTGTCTGAAACTTGATGATAATACGAAGATTTATCTATATGTTAAAAGGAACAAGAATGAATGGTTGATAGATAATGTTTGTTTGAATCATATGACTAGTGATAAAAGAAAATTTGTAACTCTTGGAAAATATGATGGTGGTCCTATTAAATTAGGTGATAATAAGATAGCATATATTGTTGGTAGAGGCTCTATCACTTTTGATGGAAAGCATAACACTTGCAAGGTTCACTATGTAAAGGATTTATATCATAATCTTTTGAGTGTTGGATAGATGTGTGAGAATGGCTATGATATTTTGTTTAAGAATGAGGTTGTGATATTTAGAAGAGGTCTGGAATAGTTATTGTGGTTGGAAAAAGAATGGGAAGGAACATTTATCAACTTGAAGAAGCTATAGAAGGATATTTACTATCTCATATTGATGGCAGTTGGCTTTCACATTGGAGGATGTGCCACATCAATATTGACAACTTGGTAAAAGTAAGTTCATCATGTGTAGTAAGAGATTTACCAAGACCATGCAAACTAGATAATATTATTTTTAAAGGATGTCAGGAAGGAAAGAAAAGAAGAGATTTATTCAAGGTAAAAGATCATTCGTCTACTGATTTTTTGGATCTATTGCACACTAACTTGTGTGGTCCTACCAAAATAAGAAGCTTACAAGGTGAGAGATATTGCATAGTTTTCATTGATGATTATTCTGGATTATCTTGGGTTGCATTTATAAGAGAAAAATCAAAAGCATTTGAGAAATTTGAAAGATATTTAAAGCATCTACTCTAATATCACTTAATATAAAACAAGTATCAACTATGTACTAAAGTGTTATGAAACCAACAACTTAGTTCAAAATGCATGCATAAAAATTATAATGGGCACAAAATTAGAGGATATTAATAATTATGTTTTTCTTGTGGAAAAAAGAATCATAGCCTAGTTCACATAGTTGAGGAGGCCTATAGGTTGGTGTAGTTCCAAAAATGGAAACTGAGATAGTACCACAATATCAAAAGATGGTACTTTTCTTGAGCGAGTGATAGCTAGAAAAGGAGGGTGTTTTGTATATAAGTACACAACCCAACTACAACAATCTCCAAAATTTTAGGTTTAAGAAAACCAAATTAGTCCATCATTAGGATTATTGCTTGACCATTCAATATTGATCAATACAATAGTAAATAATTCCATGGCATGTTATCTAAACTACTTGGTATTGTCCCAAGATCTTAGGCATACCATGTATTGGTGTCAAATTAATTTGAATACAAATCAGCACAAATACAGATTTTATCATTGAAATAGTCTAATCATGATGTAGTTAGATAGAAACAATCTCAAGAGATAGCCAACAAAGCAATATAGTTTGAATTCCCAAACAATTTTGAAGATGTATCATTATTGTGTCATTAACACATATTCCAAACTACATTGAAACTAAGAAGAAAAAAAAGATTGAATTGTCTTTGAACAAATGTAACATGAAATACTCATCCAACCACCTATACATCAAGGTTAAACCATATTGAACTCATGAAATCACCCAAGAGAAAATGTAAACCATATATTATGGTGAACAAAAAAAACCTAAAAAGGAAAGAATAGAATAGTAAAATAAATCATTTTTACTTGATACAAAATTACAAAACAATCAATGCAAAAAAAATCATCTACTCGGGTGAGGAGTCCTTAGCTTGCTTATATTTAGTAATGGCATCAAACATTATTATTAGTCATGAACCGTCTGCAAAAGCTATATAAAGTTGCCTTATATTTAACGTTTTCTTTAGGTATATTTTATTTCCACCATGTTCGAAGAATCATCCTGCGGATTACTTGCTCCCTCTGATAACAAGAAACAGCATAAACAAAGAAGAGATCAGCGACATGCCAACTCACGCTGACTGAAATCCATGAAAAAGGAAAAATTCAATTACATATTGTAACTTCTGCATGGATTAGTCCAAGGCGATAGCATTGAATGGGAAACATCATTTCTTTATTATAATACGATCCAGACAAATGCAGACTAAAAAAATATCATCCCATGCAACAGGTGTAATCATCACGGCCAACGTAACTCCTGGACTGTAGATCTAAACCGGCTGCACAGATATTCATGTGCTTCACATGCAACACAACGGATACGCAGAAGCTTCCCAGTGCATATATACATTGGATATACCCACAAATCAACGTGACAACCTTGTTCCCTGTATTCTATACTTGAGCATTTCCCAAGGTGCCTGTACAGTTGGGATCCAGATCGAAAGCATTGGATTTTTAAGCATTATAAGTACACTGCAAGCTGAGCAGAAATGTGTATATGGATGCATATAGTCTGTATCTTGTCGATCAAAATCAAGAAGTGAATAATATGGCTCAAGACACTGCTGATTCTTATGAGTCTTTAGAGACTTTGATCCCTAGTGGGTCTTTGTTTTCTAAGGATTCTAATGGTAGAAAGAGATTACAGAAGAGGGCGCCACCACCTCTGCAGATAAAGTCTACTACTATGTCAGATCAGTGCGGGAATAGGATCCCTATTCCTTTGCTCTCACCTCTCTTCATTCCAATGCAACCTGTTTTGCATGAAGGCAGTGATCATATGATGCCCATCCCAGAAGACAATGTGGCAACAGTGGAAGCAGAGAATAACAGAGAGCCATCCCTCAATGCAAACCCTAATGGATGGCAGCACCCTGCAGCTCCCTTCCCTGCTGATGTGAACTGTTCTTTTACTTTTTTCCCAATCTTGTTAGGGTAACTTGTTGATACCTTGATGAAATCTGCATTGATGGTCTGTTTAGGCTTGTACATTAGTTGGTTTTCCATGATTGGTATTCCTAAAGGCAAGGGTTTATGATGTATTTTACTTGGGCTTGCCCTGCCCCTGATGTAGATTCGGCATGAAATAATGAGGAGTTTCTTCAAAATATCGTGGAGTTAAATGATCATTGGATTCGTGGGGTTAGTTTCTTGTTTCGTGTGCATGGCTTCATTAGATAATCCTTCTCAATGCTCATATTCCTTATTGTTGGATCACTAATACATATACGTTTCTTGTCATGACTGAAAAGGGAAATAAAGAACCCATCCGAATGATCTTAGGGTAAACAAATAATGTAGTAATTAGATTTACTTAAAGAATTTATATGTTGAGGTTGTTAATTTACAAGTTTCACATTAGTTTGGTTCTTTTCTCATTGGTTTTCTTAAGGTCTTTCACTAAAATTTAGTCATCCAATGGCTAATTTTAGAAATCATACCACACTATATTGAAAACAATCTATTATGTATTTCTAATATCAATTTGGAAGCTATGGTCTTAATATCTAATTTCATATAGTAAAATCTATTGTCCAAGAGGTTGAGCTTAATTGGTTAAAATGTTGGGTTTTCATTATAGACATTCAAGTTCAACTCTCCAAAATGACATCTATAAGTGGAATTCAAAGTTGTGACTCTTGGTCTTCTATAGTTGAGTTTTAATATGGAGGTGGTTTCTGGGTAAAAGCACAAACATGTGTCACGTTTCAGGGTAACTTATCAACACAGCTGAATTTGAGTATTTCTAACTAAAAATTAATTTTCCTCAAACATATGGTCTAGCTCTAGATTCATTCTAGCTAAGGTAGATAAGTGCTTCAACTTTTCCAATTAGAAATCTCTATTAAATGCATATTTTATACCATTTATCAAAGAAATAAAATTATTTTTGAAAAATGATGTTTCAATAGCTCCTACTATTTTTAATGATATTTTTTTAAAAATATAAAAATACTTTTTTGTAGAGCTCAGAGTTAAGATTATCATCATATAAGGTTTATATTATTTTGATTAGATCTAATATATTATAATTTAAAAATATTGTAAGTGGGTATTTTAACATTCGAGAAGATGCTACTTCAAAAATAGAAAAATATATATCATAAACCTTTTCTTTTTTTTTCTGCACTAGCTATACATGTCATCTATAACATATTTTGAAATCAAAGAAAAAATAGATTATTTGCATATATTTTTTTGGTGGGAAGTAGACCCCAATTTTTCAACATTTTTTAGCAGTTAAAAAATGTACTTCAAAAATTAAAAAACTATGTCAATTCTTATTCAAAAAAAAATTAAAAAATTATAGGCATAAACTTCATCCACTTTTACACATTTCATCAATTTACATCATCTTCAAATTCTAAACATATGTCATTTTTATGGACAGTTTGCATTCTGTTGACCTTTTCCTTTATAAAAGTGTGGCACAGGTTTTTACTTTTACCCTTCTAAATAAAAGTGGATGTCTAAATAGTGATTCTTGGTCTTCCATAGTCAATTTCTAGTATATTTTCCTATATCTTTTTTATATGAAGCCATTTATAATAAGAATATATATCTCTCTAATTTCTTCTATCCACTATTAGGTGCATGTTTCTCTAATCCACCTCTACTAAGTATTCTTCCATCTATCTTTCATGGTACTCATACAATTCTATAATGTTAAATAATGATGATATGCCCAAACTTTTTGGTAATTCAACTTTATGTACATTTCTTGAATCAAACTTAGTGATGCTCTTACAAGAGTCAAGCTTCTTCAACTTATTTTAAGTTCCTAGTGCAAATATTTTCTTGGATACTTCATCTCTTACTACATATGATCTAAAAAGTCTTCTACCTCTACTCCTATTTTATTTTTATTTATATTGTCTCTCAAGTTATGCATTCTTTAGATTCGGTATCATATATTATCTAAAATGGTGGTCTTCCTATTTTCTTGTTCATTCAATTATTATTAAATTACTCATACATGTCAATGAGTTACAAATACTTTTTGTGCAACCTTTCTCTATGTAGTTATGGGTGATGTATTGAATTTAACTTCAACTTCAACTCCATCTTCATCTTCTTTCATAATATTCTCCAAGAGTTGGCAACCGATATATTATGTCTCTATCTAATACTATATACTTCTTATTAATCTATGCAAGCATACAAGTTCCTTGAATAATATATTAGGATTATAGTAAATATAATTTTTCAATAATAACCATCTAAAAGTGGTGCTTGCATTATGAATATTAAAATGATATAAATTAATGAGATGTAGAACTTCTTATACCATGCATATTTCACTACCTTTCCACTTAAGATCCCTGTTATCACAAAAGTTTGTACCCTTGCTTGACGTATAACCCCTAAGAAACCTTGTGAAATATTGACACAACCTCCAAATGTGGGACTTGTGCATGTGAGGTTGAATCTTTGAAGAAGTTTGACTTCCTTCCAATCAAGGTGTACCTAAAGTAACACTAAGCTAACAACTTTGAGGGAAAAGGGAGAATGTAAGAAATGTAAAAGGGGGTGATGCACCAGATTGAATATGGTTGATCCCTTCCTATAGTTGTACTAAACATAAATAAATCACACCTAATATACACATATCTCAACTCTAATCTACCCTCCAAGGACTCATGCATAGGTCAAAACTATTGATATGTTAAAAGGAGGATAATCTTCACAATATAACATCTATGAGAATATTTGACACAACATGTGAACTTATAAGGTAGAAAGGAAATAATCACCAAAAGGGAAGAGACGTGAAAAAGATAGAAGAATGGAGACAAAAGGTAATAATAGAGTTTTATATTAATGCAAGACAAAGAAAATTACAATTGCAAAGCATAAACACTACACAAGAAACAAAGAGAACAACCTAGAAATTAGATACTAGATTGCCTTTTAAAGAGTTTAGGCATAACTCAGATTTTAAACTCTAACCACACTAGAGTTAAGGTTACAGAATAGAAAGACAACAAATAAGATAAATTGGAATAAAATATGGTTCATGTGTGTACATTAGATCCATGAAAGTGATAGAAAGCAGCCCAAGAAAGTACTATGTGGCATGAAAGATATTTCTAATGGAATAAAAACACTTGCACATCATAAAGAGGAATGGGGAAATCTTTGGGTGGTGTGTATAAGGAAAAAGAAGTAATTTGGCATTGAATATTCAGTCCTCAGCCACGTCATAGTCATTAAACATCAAATCAGGGTCACTGGTAAAACAACCCGTCAGGTGCAAAAAACACACTAAACTTTCTTATAGAAGAGACAACAAAAATGTCACCGTGATGAAATAATGTTGTTCTATTGGAAATACCTGAGAAGAACTCCCTCTTACCACCTTTAGTCATTCCAGTGTAGAAAATACACAATATTTTTGCAACCCTGTACACCTGCACAAGTTTTCTCAATTTTCCTGTGACATACATTGGAAAGTAGAGTGTGACCATATACAAATATTCCAATGACCCTCTGCATACCTATACATAAACTCACTCTTTAAGTGAAAGATGCATGGGGATGTGGGGTGCAAAAAATACATAGAATTTATGCTACACTATTGAAACCAATGTAGAAAACATAGTGCTACCACCAATGTAGAAAATATGTTGAACTTATCCCGTGGAAGGTCTCTCAGATCGGATATATGTGATAGGATAATGGTGATAGAATAGTCAACATTTTTGGTCACTCAAAGGGGATGCTTTCCTAGTAAGCATATGATCAGTGGCCTTTAAATAATCCATTGGTCATAGAGTCTCCAGTGTCAAAAACATGATGCATTTTCCACAAATGCAAAAAAACACATCAAATTTTCTATTCTTATAATATCATGAAATCTCTGCAACTTCTGCAACCTGAGAAAAAAAATTTAAAAATTCTATTTCTAGGGAGAAATAGCATGTGCTCATGCACTTCTTGGAAAGAATAAAAACCTAACCTACTATGTATAGATATTTGCAAACAAAATATCAAACAAATCCATTAATTAGCTTGTTGAAATAACTTCCTTTTTCCTCATCTTGGAGTGCTTGGCATACACCAGAACCTTCCTGGACTACCACCATCATGTTGGTTGTACTAATATGTTCCACATGAATCTAAAGGAAAAAGGGATTTTCTTATGTGATCACATTGCTCATCTTGATGAATTACTCCATTCTTATCACCCTTTTCATCTCTAAGGACCAAAATGGCCCGTCTACCTCTTAAAAGAACAACACTCTTTCCAAGTGATCTATCTATTATTTCTATTGAAAAGCTTCCACTGATGTTGGCCCAAGTCTAGGATGTCCTCATTATCAACAATAAAACTAGGGAGTTCATCAAACAGTTCAGTCACCTTTTCATCACATTGCCCTTGTTGTTCCTTTCTATCTTGTATCAAATTTGGAATAGAAACATCTTATTCATGGATAATGTAGATTCCCATCCCAACCTTGTCCATTTGTCTAAATAAATATATTCCATGATTATCTAGAGCCTACTCATCCAAAATCATATCTATAATGCATTCAATGAGGGTATTAGATTCACGGGTCATACCTTCTTCCTCCTCATCATAAAAGGTAAAATTTGTGTTTTTAGGATTAAGCATGTGAGTCTCTACATGATTGATGGCCCAGGGTTATACCTCTATAGAATATTTTGTACCATATCTGATTCTAAAAATATGTGGGACCACTCAAAGGCTATAAACCCACCTATTTTAGTAGTGATATCCCTAGACATGAAGATGGCAAAGTATGCAGGAAGGTCTATGACTAATATGTCTTACAAAATAATGTAATCATAACATGCATGAAAGGACAATTCTAAATCTTTTAATACCCCTATTATCTTTATAGAAGTGTCATCTAACTGGACAACCCATTTAGTCATAGGTTCATATGCAATGCCTAGAAGGTCAGCAACCTTCTTGGCATGACTAAGGTACTAGCTACCAAATCTATCATGCAATTGTAAACTAATTTATCTCCTATTGTTAGAGATATAAAAGGGAGGTGGTTTAATTTTCTTACTTGGGATTTATTCCCCCTAGGGTTGTGCAAGGTTAGCTAAAGTTGGTAATCCACTTATTATTGCTATAAGAGCAACTTTAGACTCTTCTAGCTTCTTGTTAGTTTGTTCTTTATCCTGATTTTGAACTAGGACAACTACCTTGTCTGGCATCCTTGAGGTTTTTGCCTTGTGTGGCTATAACATCATTTCTCTCTTGATTGATATCACAAAAGTATTCCTTATGCCAATTAGCATAAGAAGAACTCCCCTACATTTGAGCTTGATATTCAACATTAGATTTATTTGTATCATATTGTTGTCCTAGAGTTGTTGATTGGTCTTGATCAACTAGAGCTTGAGAAAAATCTCTTCTTTGACATGCACCTTTTTCATGATGTTGATTACAAGGTTGGAGCCATTCTTTCTCCTAGGCAATTTTTTTTGTCCTAGGACAAGTGCCTTGGTCTAATTTCTAGTTATAGGGGGATCAAATTATTGAAAGGCTTATTCTAGCTCTATGAAGCCTTCCTTTTATTTAATTTCTTATTCAATTGATAATTCTAATTATGAGACTAAAATGGTTGGCTTCCTTGAGCTTGCTTCCTTTCTAGTGTCACCATCTTGTTTCTAAGGTTCTACAACCCATGATCAAATTCATGATTCATGTTTTGTATTACTAAACCTTGATCTTGAAATCTCTTGTCCATGTTTTCCATCATTGACTCAAGCTCACCTAACCGGTTGGAAATTATAGAAGGTGATGGAGAGGTCATGCAAGATTGGCTTGTAGACACAACTGGAATAGGAGGAACTATAAGTTTTTGTGTAGGGA
This sequence comes from Chamaecyparis obtusa, assembly GCA_027943335.1. Taxonomy (NCBI): domain Eukaryota; kingdom Viridiplantae; phylum Streptophyta; class Pinopsida; order Cupressales; family Cupressaceae; genus Chamaecyparis; species Chamaecyparis obtusa. Next base: position 517,707 of record BSBK01007561.1, read on the forward strand.
TATATGTAAATAGAGGCATTGGAGGCCTTGGAGCTAGTTTCTTGGCTTGTATTAAACAGTTTTCTACCTTAATGGTTGTATCATATGCAACTAGTAGTGTGTCTCCACCCAATATCTATAATGTAGTGGATATGTCATTGGTAAAGGCTCTAAGATAATATAGGAAGGAATTACCAAGAGAGGGGTCCACTGAAGTAGGAATCCTATCCCATGTTTTTTGAAATCTACAATTGAAATCTATCATGAACTCATGGGGTGCTCTTTTGATCGTAATAAATTGTTCTAAAAGTGATAAATGATCAATTTTGTCTTCAAAAAGTTTTCACAACCTTTCACCTAGAACTCATCCCAATTATGAATGGAGTTTTTTGGTAATCCTCTATACCACTTTAATGCTTTTCCTTTTAGTGATGATGCCAAAAGGCTAACAAAAATGTCATCTTCTATGATGGAATGAATATTAAAGACATTTAAAACTTCTTGAAAATTCCCTATAGGGGAAATGGAAGTTTCACAAGAAAAATTTGGTAAACTTTTAAGTTTAGCCACTAGTATATCATGTCTTTGGTTAAATATGAGAGGACTAACACCATTAAAGGTAGAAAAAACTTGATTACTAGGGATACCATATGGAATAATGGTATAATCAAATGAGTGGATGGAATCCCAAGTTCTGATCTAATAATTGGGGAATTAGATAGAGATGTAGGGGATGGATTTATTATATTTATTTACTCCTTACTAGTAATAATGGCAGTCTACTCCTTTTTGTAGAGCTTGAAAATGAGAGCAGAGTATACTAAAAATTACCTCTAGAATATTCCCTTGTATGAATTATGGGCATGAATTTGTAATGACCCTTACCAATAGGCCACTAAAAACCCCTCAAAAATGTAACTCAAAATGTAGATACAAAATTATTTTGCAATATATGAGTTCGCTGTCCCAAAATTTCAGAATAATAGATAGCAACCAAATACCATCTAAAACACTATCAATGATGTAGGAAATTGCTCAAAACCATATGCCATTCATATATCAACAATTTGCAACAATGCCATACATATTTCAGCCAATAATATGATCATCAAACCCTAGGTTTGCAATATAGATAGACTAAAAATTACAATGCCCTTTTACTTGCAAAATCCTAGCCTTCCTTTGATACCAATAATGCCAGATGGCAAACAAAGACAAGTACAATGTAAAATAGTAAAGTGTTGAAGCTATATTTTGTACTCAGTTGAAAACATACATTTCTCAGAAAATATGCCAAATGCCAAATGAGAAGTGAGGAACTTGATTGTAGATGGCTGGGATAATTTTTACCAATGCTGAAGATGCCAACACCCAAGCCAAAGTCACCCCAAATCTGAAAATGTACTTTCTTGTAGATTTTCAAAAATGTCTAGGAATTTTGAAAATTCTTTAAAAATAAATCATGGCATTTTGGGACTCCAAAATGCACCTATCTTTATCTCCTCGATGATAGAAATCTGATGCAAAAATACCCAAAATGATATGTTGAGTAATGAGGAAGATATGAGCAAAAATGTGGTTCCAAAACCCTATCCTGAAAATTTGAAAACTGAATTAGACTTGTAGCAAAAACTTTTCGGATTGCTTTTTCACTCTGCTTTTTCAGATCTACTTTTTCAGACTACTTTTTTGGATCTACTTTTTTGCTTTGCTTTTTTGGATCTTCTTTTTTGGACTACTTTTTCAGATCTACTTTTTCGCTTTGCTTTTTCGGATCTACTTTTTCAGACTGCTTTTTCGGATCTACTTTTTCGCTTTGCTTTTTCGGATCTACTTTTTCGCTTTGCTTTTTTAGATCTTCTTTTTCAGATCTACTTTTTTGGATCTACTTTTTCGGACTACTTTTCTAGACTACTTTTTTCCTCTTGCAACCAAAACTCAAACCCTCAGGTAAGTCTGAGGACTCCAAATAAGTTTAACTTGAAATGGTTGAATACCACTTCCAAAGTGCAACCCTTCAAAGGATATTTCACCTCCTTAGTTATGCAAATCCTTAAGAAACTCCATTCTTAAAGATCAAATGACAATCTATAGACCAAGATGGCACCACAAATGCTCAAAGAGAAAAGTAGTGTAAACTCAAGTCATGGGATGTCCAAAATGAGAGGCCAAGCACTCTATTTATTCACTTTTCTAAGAAGCCACTAGAAATTCTAGAAGTATCCATAAAATTTATTATAAAATCCCTTTATAATGCACTTTTATATAAAAAGTAACTTTATAAAATAAAAAGTGCAACGCAACTCAAAATTATAATATTTTGGCCCCACATAACACATTATAATAAAAATATGATAAACACCATCTCTCCAAGAGCAAATAAGACCATCCAATCCCCAAATAATCATTAGAATGACTCTCTCACCAAAACCATCTGCCTACGAGAGTCCATGATAGGAAAATCCACTAAAAAATGACATGTCACTAAAGAGGGGACATGATAGAATTATAGCAAATTTGGTCTGAGAGCCAAACTATAGAGATAGAGTCGCCAAGTGCTTAAATGTGATTCTCTTAAAGGCTATGTAAAGAGAAGTAATAATTTCTAGCATGAATGTTGAAATTATTTTCTTTCCACCATCCAACTAGCAGGTCTTCTTGTATGTTCTTGAAAGTTTGTCCCATCGGGTGTGCCAAAAATTGTTATCACAAAATTTTGCACTCTTGCTTGATGTATAACCTTCAAGAAACCTTGTGATATATTGAGATAGCTTCCAGGTGTGGGAATTGTGTATGTTAGGTTGAATCTCAAGAGAAGGTTGGCTTCCTTCCAATCAAGGTGCACCTAAACTAACACTAAGCTAACAACTTTGAGAGAAAAGGGAGAATGTATGAAATATAAAGGGGGGTGATGCACCAGATCAAATATGGTTGCTCACTACCTATAGCTACACAAAACATCAATAAATCAACCAATATACGCAAATCCCAACTCTAATCTACCCTCCAAGGACTCATACACAAGTCAAAACTAATGAGATGTTAAAGGAAGGATAATCTTCACAATACAACATCTATGAGAACAGTTGAGACAATATATGAACTTAGAAGATATAAAAGAAGCATTCACCACAAGGAAAGAAACAGGCACAAGATAGAAGAATGGAGAGAAAAGGTAAGAATATAGTTTTCTATTGATGCAATGCAAATAAAATTATAGCTGCAAAGCATAACCACTGCAAAAGAACTAGAGAGAACAACCCAAAAATTAGGTACCATATTGTCTTCTAAAGAATTCAAGCATAACATAGATTTTAGCCTTAGAGTTCAAAATCTGACCACATTGGATTTAAGGTTACATAATAGTAGGACAACAAATAAAATAAATCAAAACAAAATCTAATTTCTGTGTGTATATAAAAATCATGGTAGTGACAAAAATCCTAGCCCAAGAAAGCACTCTACAACAAGAAAGATGTTTCTAATACAATAAAAACACTTTTTGATCATAAAGAGGCATGGGGTAGCATATGGATGGCATGTATAATGCCAAATAATTAATTTGAAGTTGAATATTCAATCCTCGGTCATGTCATAGTCTTTAAACATTGTGCAATTAAAAATTGGTATTCAATTGGAATGCAACCAACACTCAATAAACCATTAAGTCAAAAATTTAGCTACAAGAGTTCACATCAAATGAACAAAGTAAACCCTCAAAATAGCTTATTTCTTCCTAGTTGAAATGATTTTAATCATTTTCAAATTTCTCATCAGATTATCATGAAGGATCAGTGACTGGACTACTCCAAAATGGAAGATTTCAAATGTGGAAGAGATCCAACACTTGCATTCACCACTCCAAGATGATCTTGAAAATGAAAATGCGAAGCTAGAATGAAGCCATGATGCAAGATCAATCCAACAACAATGATGCTACTATGAAAGAAAACTAGGTAACAATACAAGATTATACCATAAAATGAGCTAAGCTAACAATGTAAGAGAGCTATGAGTGCAAGAGAGCTATGGTGAAAGCAACTAAGAACTTAAGAACTCAAATAACAAGATTACTCTATAATGCACAAAGATAGATTACTAGAATGCAACAATGTAAGAATCTAGACCTAGCACTTGGAATCTTTTTTTTGGAGTCCCTTGAGTTAAGGAAGAGGTTCCTTTTAAAGAAATTGCCTCAAGAATGGAGGTTGGAGATTAAGAGGCAAAAGTTGTTAGGTAGAGATGAGTGGTGAGAGATATCAATCCATGTGAGAGGATCCAAGATTTTTTATTGGTCAATCTTGATTGGAGAATAAGACAAAATAGCAAAACCCCTTTTAATTTCCATTTAATCAATGTTAAGTTTCACATTGTGCTCTTTTAATAAAGGTGTTAGGATGTTATATTAAAAGGAAGTTTCGACAATTAAATAATTTTCCAAGTTTTAATATTAGAAATAATTTGATTTAATTATGCAAGGGGATTATCTAAGTTGCTTACATAATTATGTCTAGTAAGTCATGCCTTTGAGATTTAGAATTTTACTTGAGGGAAATTTGATCGAATTAGGGGCTTAGGTTTTAATAGACAATTTTTAGGTGATTACATTTGCCCCTCCTTGAAAATTTGAATTGGTGTGTGAGAAGCATGTTGATTCAAAGAATAGCTAGCAGCTAAGTCAGAGAATAGCTTGATATGATGTGATGAGACTATTTCTGATAAGGAGAAATTGACTTTGAACTTGATCAAATGAAGAACGATTGAAGATCAAAGATACTAGATCTAAAATTGATTGAGCAAAGACTAAAGAGAAAGACCAAAGTATTCATCCTGATATTAAGCGATGAGACTGAATATCTAATAAGGAGAAACCAAATTTGAACTTGATTGAATGAAGACTGATTGAAGATCAAAGCTACTAGCTCTAGACTTGATTAAGTGAAGACTGATGAGCGAGACCAGAGTATCCAACTTGATATGAAGGAATGAGATTGAATATATATCAAATATATTTGAGATAACTACTTATTTTTTTTTTTAAGGAATCCAATCACCTAATTGAGAGATAATACCAGATTGATATGAGTCTTGATGAACCTGATATGCCCCAGGAATGATGTTAGATTGATATGGTTTTTGATGAACCTGACATGCCCCAAGAGATAAAATAGACATATATCAGAGTGACCTAATATAAAGCAATGAGATCACTCTTTTAAAAAGATGCAGAGAATCTCAACTTGATATGATTCTTGATGAAGTTGAGATGTCCCAAGCCATGAAGCTTGAATTGATTTGTTGATTAGGATTGATTACAGAAGAAGATTTTCTATATTTCCATTCCCCCTTAGGATTGATATTGAAATGAGGTAGAGAGGTTAAAGTCTAATTTGACTGATTTAATAGGTTATCAATAGATTTAGGATATAATAGAGCTTGATTTAAGTAATTTTGAGGTCCTATTGACTAGATTTGACTAAAATTTAACCAAGGTTGACCAATTTTAAATTACTTGGATTCAATAGATTTGCATGAGATTAACATGAGAGGTTTGAGAAATGAAGACAAAAGTGAGCAGGAAGTGATAGCATCAGTGGTCAACTATGTTTGACCAAGAAGGGTTGATTTTGCAATTTAACTAGGTAAATGAACTTAGATTTTGATTTCGATCCCAAAAATGGATTTAGGACATCAAATTTATAGCTAGGGGTGCAATTTTTTGTGGTTTTTCAATCACTTTGAATTTTAGGTCAAAATCTATAAAAGGGGCCTAAAGGGGTCATTTTCAAATCATTTGCTATAGTTGACTGCGAGATATGAGAGCCTTCCAATGAGTTAAAAATATTGATTCCTATCTGAAACCACTGATTTAAGCTTGAGAGGCACCACAACCAGCACCAATCATATGGTCCACCAGTAAATAGTTGATTCTATCTTATGATTTTGTAGATTTTTGTCAGTTTTAGATGGTTTTATGCATTTTTAGGTCTCTTGTCCTAGTCTATCATGCAATTAAACAATTTCATCGTACACCCTTCTGGTTTATATCATATGATAAATTGGTTGTAAAATGTGTACATCGAATGGCTATTTAACTTGTATCATATGACGAGTACCTATATATTGTATGATACTAGGAACTTTATCGCATTGAGGAATCATATCATATCGTTTGTTGAGTTTCATCATACAATAAACTTAAGTCAATTGTTTCATCATATAAGCCAAATTTGCATTGTTTTCCTTTTTTTTCAAAAGATGTCTTATTTCATAGCTAATTTGTAGCCTTGTAGAGATGCTTGGTAACTACTTTGTGATGCTTTGATGCTCTGTATAGATGGATTTTTCTTATGGTTTAGATTGATTATTGATGCATCTTCTTATGTTCCTTGTTGTATCTTTGATTGCCTGATCCTATCTTCTAGTGCGCATATCCATAGGCACTAAGACTGGTCCATCAGTTATCATAAGTAGATTTGGTTGTCCTAGATCAGTGTGGGTTGGGGAAGCTCATTATTATATCCAACATCCATGTTAATAATGGATTTCTCACTGCCTTAGTAGAGAGGTTTCCTAGTGAGTATAACACCTTCTATCTACCTACTGGTAAGATTACCATCACCCAAAATAATTTCTATAGGACCCTCCTACTGCCCATAGTTGGAGAGCTTGTTTTCTATGATCAGGATCTGACAGAGGGGATCACAACGCTGAGGTAGAATTTTTTAGATGACACTATCTTGGATTGCCACATGACCTGGGATTACATGATTCATCAGAATAGTCAGGATTATCCTCTTGCATGTGTACTTGTTGGATTGATCAGATGTGTTGTTGCACCTTATCGTAGCTAGCATGAGTTTCAGTGTGACTGGGGCTAGATTTTATATGAGATGTTGAGTAGGCTGTGAAAATTCAGCTACAAACATGTCTTTTATGTCATATGTATCACGAGCTTCATGAGATCATCTAACAGTGTGACAAGAGCATAGCCACTAGAGTCATTGTACTACAAATATGGGCCTGAGAGTATATCCCTATAGCTCACCTAGTTACTTGGGCTATCTAAGGAGCAGGTATGCCCTATATTTTTTACTATACATGTTACATTCATCAGCCCAATTTGGGAAAGACTGCATTTTGGAGATGATAGTTAGATGATATGACAACATTAGTATGTCAATGATATATAGGTTGTGAGAGATGGACAGACCCTGCCCAAGAGTATTCTTAAATGTTTTCCAGTATGCCACTCATTAGCAGGTAAGATTCTATTATTTATGAGACACTATTGTTGTTGCATTTCTCATCTTGATATATCTTTTAAGCTTGAGTTATGACATGTATCATAATTTGCAAATGTGCTCCCCTAGTGGAGTGATTTTGTTTTAATAGGGTCCTGTGTCAATTTAGTTGGTGGCATGACACACCAACAGAGTTTGTAGCATGAATCCAATATCAAAATAAGGAGGTTGACTAGGGACCACAACCTACTTATGTTGTTATTATACAAGAGGTGAGGGACCTGGTTGGTGTCAACTAGGAGTACCTTCCCATGGTCATAGATGTTGGCATCACCCCCTCATATAGGCAACATATGATAGATCACCTTTTCTCTTGATTCACCAATTTGACCGAGCAAGTTCTGAGACTAGAAAAGGAGGAGACAACAGATGAGCCTTAGAGGGGAGGAGCTAGGAGAGGAGAAGGGAGAAGACAGGGGGAAGGGGGTGAGGGGATTCAAGGGCCAATATAAGTAGACCACAGGTGACAAGGAAACAAAGGCCATGGGAAGAGAGAGGGTCACTAGGTATAGTGGGGGTTGTTGTTGTGAAGGAGGAGTTTCCATAGGAAGATGTAGAGATATTAGTGAGATGGAAGGTGGACCAAGGAAACCTTTTGAGGAGAGACTAGTAGGGGAGACCTATGGAGGGTGAGTAGGAGATGATGGAGGAGGAGCATTTTCACGCTTCTAAAATGATAGAATAGGTGCACTAGTCAAATGCTCCTTAAGGTTATAAAAATAATTTTTGCACTTCTCTTTACAAACACGCTTCTTCCCTTTCCTTTGAAGAAAAGTAATATGATATGCAACTCTAGATATGTCCTTAACAAACCTATGATAATATCTTGCTAAGACCATAAAATTACGATCCTTGGACACATTGGTGGGGGTTAGCCAGTCTACTATAGCATGAATCTTTGAATAATCTATAGAAATACCCTCACCTATGATCACATGTCTCAAGTATTGAACCTCAAACTGAAAGAAGTCACATTTTTGCATTGGCATACAACTGATTTTCATGAAGACAATGTGAAACTAGTTGTAGGTGTTCCTCATGCTCTTCTATGGATTTAGAATATATCAATATATCATCGAAGAAGATGAGAACAAAATGGTCAAGGTAAGAATGAATACTCCATTCATTAGGCACATGAAAATAGATGGAGCATTTGTCAAACCAAAAAGGACTACTATGAACTCTTAATGTCCATAGCGAGTGTAGAATGTAGTCTTGTGAATAATTGCATCTTGGATACATAACTGATGGTATCTTGATTTGAGATCAATCTTTGAGAATACCTTGACCCCTTTTATCTAATCAAAGAGATCATCAATCCTTGGCAAAGGATACCTGCTCTTGATCATTACCTTATTTAATTATCTATAGTTGATGCACAAGCATAAAGATCCATCTTTCTTCTTAATGAAGATTACAGGTGCTCCCCATGGAGAAACACTTAGTTGAATACTACCCTTTACCAAAAGATCCTCTAACTGTAGCTTAAGCTCACTCAACTCCTATGTAGTCATCTAGTAAGGAGTTATAGATATAGGTTGTGCTCCTCGAACAAGATTGATACAAAAATCTATGTCACACTTTGGTGGCATACCTGGAATCTCACTAGGAAAGACATCGTTGAATCCCTGAAGAGTAGGATGATCAAGAATATTCTCCATAGTTTAATTTCATCCAGATCATTCATAGTTAATGCAAAAACCTAACAACTCTTTCACATGATTCACTAGAGTTTCATACAGAAAATCATACGAAGAGATATAGGATGTTGAACTCTAACAATCTCAAAATCCTTGCCAGCATCATCCTTGCATTTGATTATCTTTTGTCTACAATAAATGATGGATCCATGAGAACCTAGCCAATCCATCCCAAGGACAATATCATATGATCCCAAAGGGATCAGATGAAGATCAACCAAGGTAATGAAGTTATTCAGGTTCAGCACACATTTATGTACTAGATAGTCTATTGATACCCTTATCACAAAGGCTAACTCTACTTTCGAACCTATGTCTTGCTTTAGGGTATATGCACAAAGATGGGGGACCAAAAAGGTACCACTTTCCTTTTTGGTCCCCCATCATCTATAGTGTGTATGCACTAAAGTACATGCTCCATATAGGGCACACACACTTTGTAAAACACTATAAAGTTTTTTGTGCATTTGGAAAAGCCCATTTTTCTTTCCACAAACCCACATTTGTAGCGAAAGAGGGCTTCCCAAGCGCGTACACAAAATAACTTTGCTTGTTCAATCCATCAATTTTGATAAAGAATGGCTCCATGACATCGTCAAGTTCAAGCCGGAATAAGAGGTAAGTGTTTTTACAGCCCATGCCTCTTATTTGTATTGAAATTTTAGTTTTGAAGCAATTTGTTTTGTTAAAATTTCGTTTCTTAGATTTTATGTGTAATTAAGATTTTGAAATATATATTTTTAATTGCCAGGAAGAAATGATCTCCCTGAACAAAACCCTCAACCAAACCCTCCATCTCCTCATGAAGAAATGAATGAAGAAAATAACCAAGAAAATGAACCTCAACTGCCTCCACCAATCAAGAAACCTCCTCCTAGAACATAGGAAAATTTGATCAACCAAATTGAAAGAGGGAAAAAATAATTAGAATCTTTAATTAGGAGGTTAAAAGATTCTATTGCTACAAATCCTGAAAGGGAAAGACTTGCAAAATCATTGGAGTCAATCTTCACCCACGTAGGCTCAGTTAGTGGGAAACTTAATTTATGGCATGATAAAAGAGAAGAACAAAAACAATATTATACAAATAAATTATCATATGAGGACATAAAAAAGAAAAAAAATTACAAAAGATTACTTTTGCAAACTCTTTAAAAAACCAGGGGACATTGATACTCTTAGAACTACAACAAGGAGGTTCCTAATTCATTGGTGCTTGAATGAAGACATTAAAAACAACTTTTGGGAGAGATGGTGGATGGTCTTTGATTCCCCTCCCTATAACAATCATGAGGTTCCTATATATTTCTTGAGGAAACTCTATTGCGAGTTTATACTCAAGGAGGTGCCAAATTATTTTTACTTTCTAGATTCTTAGGGTAGAGGAGGGGGGTCATCATTTGATAGAGCAGGGGCACATTGTGACCCTAATGCACCTAGGGTTCTTATTGGCAAGCCACAGGTGGATCATGTTAGTATTCCTTCTGTTGTGAAGGAACATGTAGAGGTGGACACACTAGGCATGATTAGTGCTCTAACAAAGACTCTCATTCAGTGTGCCACTCCTTTAGTTGAGGGTGACCATGGTCAATCTTCGAGGGGGCATATTTGTCAGTCATGTGGATTTTTGTGCACATTTGGTACTACCGAGAGAGAGGAAGAGGATCGTGGAATGATGACTGATGATTTTCTAAATATGACATTTGGCATTGACACACAGGTAAATATTTCCAAGTTCATTAAATTTCTTTGATCATATTTCATTTATAAAAGAATAACTAATTAATTTAGTATCTATTGATTATGATCAAAATTCAAGGTAAGAGTGTCGGTGGTGGTGGTAGTGGCAATGATCCTCCTGTCCCCTTATACACATCATCATCAAGTCCAAAAGTATGTATCCAATAAAACATTTTAATTAATATATTTGATTATTATTTAATTATATGAATGATTGTATCATAACTTATTGCGCATGTGCATTAGTTCACTAGTGGACCATCGACATTCACAACAGATAGCGAAGGGCATCAAGCCACTTTCCTTGAGGTATCTTTATTTTCATGTTAATTTGATTTACTTGATTATATTTAATTAATAAATGAATGAATAACTAAATTACTAGATAAATTATGATCAAAATCCAAAGGCAAAGTGGTCATTGCAGTGATCACATTCTTTCACCTGGCTTTGTGACATCATCATTGAGTCCATAGGTATATATGTAATAATGCATTATAATTAACATGTCAATAGTACGTTCTTATATGAATGGTTGTCTTATAAATTTCCATGTACATGTGCACTTGTTGAATGTTGGAGCTTCAACATTGACATCGCACATCGAAGGACGTGATGGAACCTTCACGTATGTATCATTTATTCATTAGTAGGGTTGTAAAAAATATATGTAATCTTGATAACTACATAATACTTGTGTTGTTTCATTTTCAGTTATTGACATCAGAGACTCCTCCTTCTGTTTGTGATACTTTGGATCGTGGAGTAGCTGCAGCAGTACCTAGTTTTGAAGCACTGACTGAGGTATGAAAGAGATCACTTAATTTTAATTGTTATTTTAATAGTTTGTATTGAATCTTATAATGATATTCATGTATGTATTTTAATTATTATTTTGATCATTATTTTAGGGACTTATTACTCCAGATCATCAGCATGTGCCTTCGATGGATGTACATTGAGACTATTTGCTAGTGGTAAGTGAATATTCTATTTTATGTCATTGTATAATTCAATTTTGATGTATATTAGTTATTAATGCTTAATTTTTTTTTATCAGCTCAATCTGCAGAAGAGTCTAGATAGGAGGACTAGTGAGTGCACTCAAAAGACTACAACATCCACTGCATCTCCATCGACGCAATGATCGAAGACAACTCAGGATTTGTTTGCTTCCCCTAGTGGGAAAGGACTAGATTAGGGATATAGATTGTATGCCTATATGGCATTAGAGGACATATTTTTTGTATATTGTATAAGTGATACGTTGTATATCCATTTGGCTTTGAGGAAGCCAGTTTAACTATATTGGATATATTCGATATATGACATTATTGGACATATATATTTGGCTTCATGTCCTACAAATATTTTTTTTTTATGTTTTAGGTATGCAATTCATGTGTTTGGTGTATTGATGTATACTAATTTATGTTTATGTGGATATCTTATGCTTTTTAAATTTCCTATGAAATGGATCTAATTAGAAGAATATTCCATCAATTCAAATCTATGACACTTATGGATATGAAAGCCCCAAATTAGTCTTAAAAACCCCTACAAACTAAGGCTCTCTCAATGTATGACCTCCGAACACCAAACCGACCAAATGAAAGTTGTTCCACCATTCTTATACCATCCTTACATAGATTCAATCATAAAATGACAACCTCCAAGGGCTTGATTCTATGCTACTATACCTATGGCTTCATTTCAATGACCCCTGGTCACTCCTCAATCCCAACAACTCCTCCAATCAATGCATGCATATAAACTCCTTCTCATTCCTACATTCAAATTATTATAATGCTATAATAAAATCATTGGATCCATCCCCAAGTGACAGTAATTACAAAAAGGGGATGGATCATTCCATTTACATCTTAAAACAAGACAATTCCTAGCACTATTTTAGACCAATAAAAAGGAAATGTACCAAATCAATGAAATGACTATAAAATTGATTCAAAAGAACTATTTATAATGTATCTCAACCATGCACAAGTATGGATTTCAATGATACATTAAAAAACTATGATAAATTGCAAGAAATCTGAAATTTATTGCTTAAACAAGACACGGTCCGTTCAACTCTTGCCTCCTGTAGATACCATCTAAAATAGCAGACCTCCAAGCACTTAAATAAAGTCCTATCAACCTCCTCAACTAATCCAAATTAGTTGGAACTCCTTATAGGTCTTGTATCTTCTTCAAACTAATTAGTCACCCAAGTGACCCTCTTGCCTTCATTAGGGTGCCCTGCACCAGTTCTTCCATACAAACCACACAGTCCAGTAGCCCATCTTCATTCAGTGATCTTCAAACAACATCAACTTACATCCCCATATGAACAAACTAAAAAACAAGGATATAATACATTTTTGCACACATCCTCCTGCTCGCACCTTGAGGGACACTTCGGCCTAGAGTGGTCAGTAGTGTTTGATTGACTCTATGTGCCAAAAGAGGTTGTCAGTAGCATTTACCCAACTATTCAGAGTTGTTGGAATAGTCAGTTCGATGCTATGACCGATGGTTTGAAAGATACGCAATGTTTCTCATTTCAACTAAGGAACACTGTGAGTTTTGACATCAACCAAGAATGTGTTGCCAAATATAAATGAACTTGAATCTATGAAAACCAAGATAGGTTATTGTAGGACTAGGCAACGCGGTCTCGTAGCACCTAATGATTTGATGCTACCTTGCATGAGCTCTGAGATATGACCCTATAAATATCACTAATTTTATGTTGAAGGGACCTTCAGGGACACTTTGACTTGGAGTGGTCAGTAGTGTTCAAGTGACTCTATGTGCCAAATGAGGCTTCCACTAGCGTTTACCCAACTATTCAAAGTTGTTGGAGTAAACAGTTTGATGCTATGACTGACGGTTTGAAAGATACGCAATGTTGTCCATTTCAACTAAGGAACACTTCAAGTTTTGACATTGACTGAGAATGTGTTTCCAAATATAAATGAGCTTGAATCTCTAAAAACTGAGATAGCTTATTGTGGGCCAAGGCAACATGGTCTCGTAGCACCTAACGATTCAATACCACCCCACACGAGCTCTGAGATATGACCCCGTAAAGATCATAGATTTCATGCTGAAGGGACCTTGAGGGACACTTTGGCCCGGAGTGGTTGGCAGAATTTGAGTGACTCTGTGTGCCAAAAAAGGTTTCCACTAGTGTTTACCCCACCATTCGGAGCTATAGGAACAGACGGTTTGATGCTATAACTAATGGTTTGAAAGATACGCAATGTTGTCCATTTCAACTGAGGAACACTTCAAGTTTTGACATTGACTGAGAATGTCTTTCCAAATATAAATGAGCTTGAATCTCTGAAAGATGAGAGAGGTTATCATAGGCCTAAGCAACATAGACCTATAGCACCTGACAGTTTGATGCCACCCCGCACGAGCTCTGAGATATGACCCCATAAAGATCACCAATTTCATGTTGAAGGGACCTTGAGGGACACTTTGACCCAGAGTGTTCGATAATGTTTGAGTGAATTTGTGTGCCAAACGAGGTTGCCACTGGCATTTTCCTGGCCATTCAAAGATATTGGAACAGATGGTTTGATGCTATGATTGACAGATTAAAAGATATGCAATGTTGTCCATTTCAACTAAGGAACACTTCGAGTTTTGACATCAACCGCGAATGTGTTGCCAAACATAAACAAGCTTGAATATTTGAAAACTGAGATAGGTTATTGTAGGCCTAGGAAACATAGTCCTATAGCACCTAATGATTTGATGTCACCCCACACGAGCTCCGAAATATGATCCCATAAAGATCATCAATTTCATGCTGAAGGGACCTTGAGGAACACTTCAACTCGGAGTGGTTGGAAGTGTTCAAGTGACTCTGTGTGACAAAAAAGGTTGCCACTGGTGTTTACCTAGCCATTTAGAGTTGTTGGAATAGATGGTTTGATGCTACGCCTGACAATTTGAAAGATACGCAATGTTGTTCATTTCAACTAAGGAACACTTCAAGTTTTGACATCAACCGAGAATGTGTTTCCAAATATAAATGAGCTTGAATCTATGAAAAATAAGACAAGTTATTGTAGGCCTAGGAAGCATGGTCCTATAGCACCTAACAGTTTGACGCCACCCCGCACGAGTTCTAAGATATGACCCTGTAAAGATCATCGATTTCATGCTGAAGGGACCTTAAGGGACACTTGAGAGAGAGAGAGATACTTAGAGAGGGAGGTGAAAGAGATCTCCCTCTCTAAGTCTCTCTCTCACGCTCTCTCCCACCTTCCTACCCTCTCTCTCTCTCTCTCTCTATCCTTGCCAACTTCTCACTCTCTCTCTTCCTCTCTCAGCCCCCGCCACCTTCTTTCTCTTTCTCTCTCACTATTTAAATCTATGACTTGAATAGGGCACACGTGCTATAGGGTGCATGCTCTATGTAAGTCATAGATTTGCATAGTGCGCACGTGCTTTTTAAGACAATGGAATTCACCAATCCTAAGGCTTGGATTTTCCTTGGAGATCTAACCCAAAGGCTTGGAATATTCAAATAGGCCTGAGACGTGTTTTTCAGTAGACATACAAAAAAATGACATCTTTTTTAATGTGCTCCTTGTCAGGTTTACTCATGGTTCAATAACATTAAAATAAGACGATGAGATATTGTAGATCTCTCTGTTAGCTATCTAACCATATAATTTATTTTGAATTCTAATTATGTTAAGTTTTTCATCTCTAATTTCTTTTGTGTGTATGTCCATTTTTTGTAAAAAACCAATGTGTAGTATTTTAGGCATATATTTTGGCTCATTCATCAAATTTTGCAACAAGTTACATTTTTAGAAACTAGACTCCATTCTACACACTTTTTAAAAAAAAAGAAAATTTGATTTTTGACTAGTTTTAAATGATTTCTAGGGGGAGCACACAAAAATTTCATGTTTTCAGGATGTGTGCAATTCATAAATTCATAAAAAATTATACATTCATCAAAAAATTAGCAAAAAAATTCAAGATAAACTACGTGGTGTTAGCTAACTTCTTGATGGAGTGATTAAAAAAATTCAAAAAAAAAGTTAACATTTTAGGGGGAGCACACTAGACACTATGTTATGTTTTTTCACAAAAAATAGGACCACTTTTTGTGCTCCCCCTTTTTGAGGTGCTTAATCTACACCATTTTCAAAATAAATTAGTAGTTTAGGAGCTAGATTCAGAGTATTACAACTCTTGTTCTTGTTGTATCTTAAAATTTTGAGTTTAACTATCTTCAATTTCTTGTTGAAGTTCAGAGTTTTCTGATTTCAAGAAAAAAGTGGCATCTTATACCCCCTTTTTGGTCCCCCATCTTTGTGCACTTACCCATTACTTCCACTAACCCACATTTCTCTACTACAAAAGGAGATTTAAAATAATATGTAGCTCCTAAATCAAATAAGATAGAAAGAGAAATACCTCTAGTAGCACCTGAAGTCTCTACCTTAGATTGAGAACCACCACTCTATGTTGGAGGGTTTGATCTCTTCTGTTGTTGATTCTAGAAATATGGAGAAGGTTTATTGAATTTACCTACCCCTTGGGACTAATTACCTCTATAACTTGAAGGTGTAGAAACACCAGTCTGAACTCCCACCTATCCACCATGACCCAAAGTCAAATTTATCTCCACTAAGGTAGCCTTAATAACTACTTCCTTGTGGGTCTTAGGTTTGAAAACCTTAACTCCCCCAATGACGTCAACATTAAGCCCCCTAATGAAATATTGCACAATCAACTTGGTGAATTATCACTAAAATATGTATAAGACTTGAGCTCGAAGAAACAATGCTCATAGTCTTGGACAGTCATAGGCAATTATCATAGATTGTGAAACTTGATCTACGTGTTGCTACTACCATTGATCAAATAAGAAGTGTTCCTGAAATTTCTCAAGAAATAGCTCCCAAGTGATAGTCTCCATGGTAAGCTCAAGTTTATACTCCTTCATCTTCCACCAAGAAGCTGCAAAACCTTTGAGGTGCATAACAAAACACCTTGCCCTAAAATTGGTATCGAATTGCTGCATAGAAAAACATTGATCCAATGCAATGATCCATGTCTTTACCTTGAAACTAATAGCAAAACCACTAAAAGGAGGTTGTGAACTCAAAAGGTCTCTCATATAATTAGCCTTTGCAACCCTCTGACCAAGGGTAGTGTCCCTTCTTTTGGGAATCCTAGATATTTTTCTCTCCTCATTATCAAAATGGTGTGATGCTTCATGCTCATCCTTTTTATGCACATGTAGACGTTCCAGAATAGTTTGGAGTATATACATAACATTAAACTCTCTTGAATCACTATGATGCTCACCACTATTCTCTTCCCTGCTCTCCTTAACTCTATGGCTCATAGGAGGGATATGAAGCCTACTCCTTCCCCATCCTCTAATACAACCTCCACTACGACCTCCAACAGTAGGTCTAGTCTCAATGACCATCTTTCCTAAAACATTCAAATAAGAATAATGATATCTTAAATAAGTCAAAAATAATAAAATGTGAAGTAATCGTAAAGCAATAGTCTAAAATACAAGAGTGTTATATGTCTAATTTTTTGTTTCTAGTTTTAACTACTAGACATCTAATGGGCATACAAAATTCCCATAGCTCCCACTGTAGAAACATGGGCTCTGATACTAAGTGTAATGCCCCACTAGGGAACCTAGGAGAGATTAACCTAAAAATTATTACTAAGTTTACAAAATAATTTCTTTCCTAAGAGTTTACAAACAATATAATGAATAACAAAGCAGAAGTAATAATATAAAGTCAATACATACCCATAAACCCAATCTCAATTACACATTACAAATCTCAAGGGTTCCTTGATGTAGAATTATGTAAATACAATTTAATCTATTAAGTACAATAATCATAAAAATCTTCCACATAATGAAACTAAAGTACGTCATCTCACACTAGTACATTTTGCACCATTTTTCAATGCACTATTGGTCGAAGTTTCTACCCAACTCAGTCGAATGGTTGACCAATGGGTTCATCGCTATTATTGGCGTCAAAATATCGACCCATTACTAAACCCATCGAATGATCGACTCCTCTATTGGTTGAAAATGAGTGCAACCTAGGTTGAAGATAACATTGGTAAGTGTTTGTGTATTGGTCTATCTTTCGACCAATATGGGTCAAAAACTTTGGTCACTCCGACCAGGATGCCAAACTCACGACGGTCATATTTTGACCAAATATTTAGCGGCTCTGACCATGATGCCAAACCCATGATGCCACATTTTGACATAGAATGGTCAATTTTAGGCTAAACTTTCGACGCAAGTGGGTCAAAATTTCAACACAACATGGAGTGTTTAAAAAGAATTAAAGATAAATATCCAGACTAATCACCAATGACATCCTGATTGGTGATTAGTCTAGATATTTATCTTTAGGTGTCCACACTCATTTTGATGCTTGTTGCTAGCAGGTCCCTGCTCATTCTACTTTCCACACTGCTTTGGGCTCTAGCAATCCATTTGCTCTACTCTGTGTGAAACTGTTGGTTTTTTCATTTTGTTTGAACTATTTGAGAGATAGGCTCTAACTGGTGATCCATGAATTGGTAGAGATTCCTCTTAGACACCCACAACTCTTCAAATCTATTGGTGTGAAGCCCCCAAAGGGTATTCTTCTCTATGGGCCTCCTAGTTGTGGGAAAACCTTAATTGCTAGGGCAGTGGCAAATGAAACCAATACCTTCTTTTTCTGTATCAATGGACCTGAGATCATGTCAAAGTTGGTTGGAGAAAGTGAAAGAAATCTCTAGAAGGCTTTTGAGGAGGTTGAGAAGAATGCCCCGTCCATTATATTTATTGATGAAATTGATTCTATAGCTCCCAAGAGGGAAAAAACCCACGGTGAAGTTGAGAGGAGAATTGTTTCTCAACTTCTTATGCTTATGGATGGACTTAAATCACATGCCCATGTTATTGTTATGGGAGCAACTAACCGACCAAATAGTATTGATTCATCACTCAGAAGGTTTGGAAGGTTCAACAGGGAGATTGATATTGGGGTTCTGGATGAAGTGGGCAAGTTGGAAGTGCTTCACATCCATACAAAGAATATGAAGCTCTCTGATGATGTACATATATTGGGACCTTATTTTTTGTACTTCTATATCTAATATTAAACAATTCTTGGATTTTGAAAGCATTTATTATTCTTTATGTTTCTTGATGGAGTATCTATTTATCTTTAGTTTTCTTGTTACAGGTTGATCTTGAAAATATCGCTAAGGATACCCATGGATATGTTGGAGTAGATCTTATTGCTTTGTGTACTGAGGTTGCACTTCAGTGCATTAGGGAAAAGATGGATGTTATAGACTTAGAAGATGAGACAATAGATGTTGAGATTCTAAACTCCATGGTCGTTAGTAATGAGCACTTCCAGACTACTTTGGGCTCAGCTAGCAATCCATCTGCTAAAGCCATTGCTAACAAATGTCAGGCCAATTTCATCAATGTGAGGGGCCCTGAATTGTTAACAATGTGGTTTGGAGAGAGCAAGGCTAATGTGAGGGAAATTTTTGATAAAGCTAGAGGATTAGCTCCTTGTGTCCTATTTTTTTACGAGCTTGATTCTATTGCTACACAGGTGTGTTGATTTTTTATGAGTGAAGTTCAAGTTGAGGACGGTGAATATATTTGAGTAGGAATTTTGTTTGAACTATTTGAGATAGGCTCTCTGACTGGTGATGCATAACTAGTTTGCATGTTTACAGTGTGGAAGTAGTGTTGGGGATCCTGGCGGTGTCGCAAACAGAGTCCTTTACCAGTTGTTGATGGAGATGGATGGTATGATAGCCAAGAAAATAGTTTTCATTATTGGTGCTACAAACAGACCCGATATATATTACATACAACTTTTAAAATTATAAATATACAAATCTATAAAATATACATATATAACATAAAAGGAAGTGTTGATGCATACTGACAAATAAAATAAGGAAAGCTTCTTCTCTCTTGATTTGTAAAATTTTCTCTGCCTTTGCTTTTTCTTGTGTTGCCACCCTCATTCTTGCAGCTGATATAAAAGAATGAAATGAATGATGGTGAAATTGAGAGAAATTTTGGGTAAATAAACTAAACAAGTATAGAACAAAAATATGAACAAAGTTGAGGATAATGAGTTGGGTTTTTCTTAAATAAATGAATACCATTAACCCATTTACAAAATGCAAAAGTATATGCTAGCAATCTCCAACAATATCATGGTAAAAATGACATTTAGTATTGGATGTAAAAGCCTTGCCTGCATTTATTTCATTCATTGCTTTCTTGACATGCACATCAGCCTCTATATCCACAATAAGTGTTTGAACTATCTCATATTTGTAGTTTGACATAGCCTGTAAGCATAGAAATGAATGATTGAATCATACTACATTCAAATTTCATCTTGTTTGATATTTAAGAGATATTTTAGAGTAATCAATTGACAATACACATCAATAAATAAATGAAACTGATATGAATATATCAACCTTTTCAAGTTCTTCAAAAGCTTTAGCAACCTTGTTCTTTTGCTCAAAGATATCATCCAGATTCATCTTTGGAACACTGGAATGAATAACTATAAATCATACATGGAAACAAGGTAGTTTATAAGAGCAGAGATATTATATGATAATACAAATCACATTAATCTAAAAGACTACTACACCATTTCAAAGATCATATCAATCAAATTAGTTTGAATCCTCACAAGGAAAACATAACATTCAGGCATCCAAAAAAAATGGATGCAAATTCACAAACTAATTTTCTAAAATCAGCATTTCATCATATAAGAGGAACTGCCAATATTAATATATTATCTCACAAATAGATGCAAATTGACAAATTAATTTTCTAGATTCAGCATTTCATCATATAAGAAGAATTTTCACAGACCTTTTGTGAGGGTATCAAGCACGCCGCTTGACTCCAAATATTTCCTGAAAGCTTCCTTCTTGGATTCATTTGCCTGCCATATAAGGATGACAAGCATTATCATAGAGCCTAAATGTTCAGTTCTTGTCATTGAATTCATGCATACAATCATCTACAATTGCAGCACTAAAACAATTGATTTTTTAGCACATAAGGACTATTTGCTTAAGTAAATCCTAAGGGGATAGCAAGTAAATTTATTCACGTGGGTGTATTAGGCCATTAGCTATAGAATATCTATGCTACTTATAGATCCAACTGATATCTAATTTAACACTTCACCTACTCAAAAACACAAACCAATGAAATAATCCACATTAGGCCAAGAGAGGTTGACGTGTTCAATACGAGAATACTTACACAAAATGAAGTCGAATCATGCTAGAAAATGACAATGAGAAGTTGACTTTTGGCCCTTCTAGTTTTTTATTTGATAGTTTCCTAACAATGATTAATTCAAAATGCACTTATGAGCAAAGACCTAGAACGAATGAAATTGATTAAATAATGAAGGTGTGTTAGTTTGAGCTTCACTTGGTTTCGAGAATACTTTAATATTCTCTACTTAACAAGGCCAACCATGTGAAGGTGGAAGCTCATCTAGCCTCACCCTCCCTCCCCCTAACATCAATCTAAATTCCCCATTAACATCTAATTACACACTTCATTCATCCATTTATGAACTATAACATTCAATCAATACAATCACATAACATTCATTAATATGATATAACATTCATTAATATGCAACACTAATCAAGAATTCATTAACACATAACAATATTCATTAACATGACATATAATTCAATATTAATACACAACAGTCATAGATAATTACTTAAAACAACGTTCTTTCATTATCCAACAAAGTTAATCAAACAAGTTTTATCAAAGAGCATATTTAAGAAATCATTTCTTTTTTAGGTTTTTCTTAGATTTCTTATTTAGGTAAAGGCTGACAAGACCATCAATATTATCTTCCTCCTCTTGTGATTGTGATCTCAAATTATGATGCTTCCTCATGTCTCAAGGAGGAGGACGTTGTTGCACTAAAGGGGGGTCTGCTGCAATAACAAGTAAATGGGTTAAATTCGCATACTTTTTTTTACTGTTACATGTATTTCATTAACCAGTATAACATAACATGCATTTTTCTTTACCTAAAAATTCCACATCATTATGTACAATAACATTTTGATCTTCCACCACCTCAACATGCTTAACATGCTCTAAAATATTCAAAAAAAGGTTACACGGCCAATTGCAATTAAAGATGTTAAATTCTATTAATAATTACGTAATTTATTTCCAATAGAAAACTAATACCTCCAACACTATGATGCACATCATGGACTTCGTCACACCCAGGTTCTGTGGTAGGATTTGAAGACTGTAGTGAAATGTCATGCACATTGTTATCATGAAATAGTCAATTTATGTTCGAAATTAACTATTCAATTTGATTTACTTTTCATTTGACCAATTCACATGTGTCTCATCTGGTGCAGTAGATTCTTCATAATGGCTTTGGGATTCTTGGTTTAGGTGTGCAGCCACGACTGCATAGCCTTCCTTCAAGG
>BSBK01007561.1:545000-873092 GCA_027943335.1 Chamaecyparis obtusa
TTAATATGGAAATTGAATCAAATGTAACCAACATATGGCATTAATTTTCAAAGATAGTGACAATTTAAAAGTATTGGAAAAATACAGTGTACAAGCAATGATTAGTGCACCATGGGAAGTCACAATAAGTATGAACCCATAGAGGATTTTCATTGTTTCCTAAAAGAAGATCATTTTTAGAGTGAGATTTAGCTACATAGAGGTGAAACCATGACATACAAAAGGTAAGAGAACCTCAAAGTTTCAGACATATAATGTTATCATGTCAAAAGGACAACAAAGTGTAGTTTCAGAACAATGGAACAACCATCTCTCTTAAAAGGAACAACCATCATGTTATAGAGTTATTGAATATGGCCATTATCATGAGATCATAGGGAAAAACACATCTATCTACTATTAATGAACAATTTCTTCTATAGAGGCAATTTTGAATTCTATGCTCATGTGAAAACGAAATGTCACTTAGTTTGAAGTCCTAATAGAATAAATACAATAAGAAGACATTGATCTATCATGCCTTATATCAGAACCAATCATAATAAGAAGATGGAACAACCATAAGGTACAAGCATATGCAAGTCATTGTAATCATTGGAGATATGTTAAAGGTTAAGTACAATAGTAGAGCATGACCATGATACAATTAATGAAAGTGCCATAAAACACCATGATATTTATAATCAATCATAGAGAAAAGAAATAGTGACACAAATGATTTGTATTTTAGTGCCACCAAATACTTTCCAAATAGTCATCAATGTATTAAAGCATTCCAAAGTATAGGATAGCAAGGTGCTTCAATACATAGATGCAGTGATCAAAATAGTATTTTACAATATCATGAAGTAAACAAATGCAATGTTTCAAATAAGGCAAACTAAAACAAAAAATGACAAGCATTTTCATTAAACACAACATAAAAGGCATCTTTGACATTGAGCCCTCAAAGAACAAGTTTGATGTTTTCATGTTTTGAAAGTTAACAAGGTTTATATTTTCATCATGAATACATGAAAATAAGCACAAAGGATCACAATAAGTAATCTCTAATATAAAGAAACACAATGACTATCAACATCAAAGTGGTGGTGTAGGAAATCAAACATCATCTAAAGATAATTTGTCACGTTCTCTTTCCTCTGCACTTTTACAGGATATTGAACGTGAAGAAAAAGAAGTGAGAACCTCGAGGCAATGGATGAGGATGATAGTGATGAGGTAGCTGAAATAAAGGTTTCTCATTTTGAGGAGTCGATGAAATATGCTCGAAGAAGTGTCAGTGATGCTGATATTCAAAAGTATCAAGCCTTTTCACAAACACTACAGCAATATCGAGGCTTTGGTTCTAAATTTTGATTTCTAGATAGACCTAATGGTGCTTTTGCTAGTGCTTTAGATGTATTTGCTACAACAAATAATAAAGATGACAATGACTTATACAAGTTGCACATCCACATCCACATCTGATATAAAATTTATTATTATAAAGTCTTTTTATGGAAATATGTTTTACATTAGTCTATATTATTCTGAAGCCTTGTTATAGAAATTTGTTTTATATTAATCCTCAGAATTAGTTAGCAAATCTTCTTCTTTCTTTCTAAATTCATGAATGATTCTATCTTTCTGTAGTAAATAGCATACGTAATAATAAACATGAAATCAGCAACAAATATCTACCTTATGCTTTTACTACTAAGTCTTTGTTTGTCGGGCATACTGATTATAAGTACTTGAGGTATCAGGTTATTGATAGGTCCTTGGTATTTTCATGCATTTAATCTTATAAAATCATCAATTCTTAAGCATTAAGTATAGTAATAGGTCAATCTTCATTTAATTGCAAAAATGAAACATCAATGAAGAAAATAATGAGCAACAAATAATAGATATTATTAACATAGGTTGAAGCCAATCTCATCCTTCGATTATAAGAAGGATTTCCAAGCTCCTATTTGAAAACAATAGATATTATTGAAATAAGCGGAAGCCAATCTTGCCAAATACATATTTGTACTCTTCACATAGTGATAGTAATAAAATTTAAAAGGAAATAACATAGAGTGACAAGCCACATGCTTGATGGAGGAGGGAGCCAAGAGTTTTCCTCCCTTTACTATAAACAAATAAATAAACATCATTGTAACACAGAGGAGCAAAAATCTCAAACCTTTTTATCAAAGCATAAAAGATAAAGAAATTTTGTCAGATGTTGTAGTTGCAATTGCCCCTAGTAGACATGTATGAAAAATGTGGAACTATAGACAAGGCACGTGAACTTTTTGACAAAATGCATCAAAGACATGTGGTATCATAGAATGCCATGATTATGAGCTATGTACAAAATGGATTTTTTGAAAGGCTTTAGAAATTTTCAAGCAAATACGAATGGCAGGTGTAAAGCTAAATTCCAAAACCTTTGCCAGCATCCTCCCTGCTTGTGCCAAAATGGGAGCTTTGGAACAGGGGTAATTAACTAGTCATTGTTAATATATTATGCACTCACAATATATATATTATGCAGTCACTATTAAGATTGACTTAGTTGATTGCTTGATCACACAATAACCAGTAATTAATGGTTATCGTAACACATTGTTAATGTGTTATGATAACCACTAATTAGTGGTTATTCGTATCACTGTGTAAGATAATGAAATGATGCCAGCTGTGTCTATTCATATTGGTATTAATAACCATTATGTGGGCTGGGAAAGACTTACCAGTGCCATATAATTGATAGGAAAATAATCAATGATACCCTAGCCTGTATAAATGGATGCCCTAGCTCGTGGGGTAACCAGAGAATCTAATGAACACACATTAACATGATGCCCTAGTTCACTAACACAACAAATGCCATAATAAAATCATCCAAAGAAATGAACTCAATGCCATGGATACAATAGAGCATGGAGTAATGAATATCATAGTAAGATGTGCCCTCAAAATAAATGATGGTATTCAATCAAATGATCAAATGCAATGTATTCTATCAAAATGTAGAGGAGATAACGAAATAATCCCTACCTCAATGAGCTTCCATTTGATAAGGAGAGGAAAATCCAAGTTTCCAAAACCAAGCTCGAAGACCAAAGGCCCAAGTTCAGACAAAAACTACAAACCCTATACATAGTGTCGAATCTGCCTTGGCCGATGAGGTTTCGTGCGCTGCCCCTTGACAAAAATCATCATGGTGATAATGATCAAATGAGAAATGAATTCTACTGCAACCCCTATACACAGTGCCAAATCTACCCTGGCCGATGAGGTTTTGCATGCTGCCCCTTCAAACAATTCACCATGGTGATAATGAAACTAGAAATGAGTTCTTTTTTTTTAAAGTTATGCCCATGTTCATCTAAATTTTGACATACACGATGTACACACTAGAATGTGCACTTCTCTAAATCATTGCTTCCAAGAGAATCCATGGATTGGAAACTTTGAGAAATCGATTTAGAGCTCCCTAGGCATGGAGTGCAAGGGTGTTAAGAATGCTCTCAGCTAGAGCTATTAAGCCAATAACCTTGCTAGTAAACCATGCAATGGGAGATTCAAATGAAGACAAGGGCAAGAATGCCAATATCCTCAAGAATCAAATAGAAATGAAAATGCAATGTAACTATGCTAGAAAGGAAAATGCAAGCTATGCTATGAAAAGAAATATGCAAGTGTTACAAAGCCTCCTAATTAAGCTAGATGAATTAATGTAAAGCACAAAGGAAACTAAGCTAAATATGAAGCTATGAATGCCATGATAAATGAAACTAGAATAACATGTAGATGCAAAAGCCAAGAATGCTCCAAATCTTCAAAAGCTCCAAAGTGACCTAGAAAACCTGCAGCATAACATTAGCATAAAAAGTTGGGGATCTAGAATGAAGAAGAGAGCTCTCCTTTTATAAGAAATGAGAAGGAATGGACCATGGAGATTAAGAGGCAAAAGATTTAATCAATGGTGGAGCTTGAAAGAGGAGAAATCCATGTGCACAAGTATCCTCCAATTGGAAAATAAGAGTTGACTTTTGTGTCCATATGAGACAAAAAGTGTTTTTTTTCTTTTTTAAAAATAAGAATAATGCTTTATTTGTGCAACTTAGGATAAGAGGAAAAGTGGGGGGCTTTTTATTTAATAAAAGAGGAGGAAAATCCTTTTAATTAAATAAAGACTTAGGATAAGATGGTTAGCCCATATAAAATAATCAAATAAATGATAGAACTAGGATTTGATCAAGAATAAGCAATTGATGATTTAGCAAATAATGCTAGAAAGGGGCTAATAGTCTAGATGACCATTTTTAGATGATTACATTTGCCCCTCTTTGACTAATGTGTGATCGATCTGGGAACACATTACATCAAAGAATAGATCAGCCAAGAAGGTAATAGAGATCTGACTCCAAAGAATGAAGTGCAGAGAGATAGAAAATCCTGCATGGTCAGCCTGGGTAGTGATAGTACTGAACACTTAGGAAAGAGATAAATAGTATCAGAACTCAAGACAAAAACTAACATGTCAAGTGAAAAAGATAGATTGATCAGAGAAAATGGAATGGTCAAGCATATGCTCTGGAGAATAGCCAATAAGATATGATGTGTCTGCCCCCCTTGGGATCGAAAGCGAAATCAGGTAGAGGGAAGGCAAAAGCAAGAGCAACGTGATCAAATCACTAGAAATCATAATCGAAGATGAAAGATGATAGAATAACCATCAAGTAGTGAAGATATGCCCCAGTTTGACTATAGGATAAAGATGAAGTGAAAAATAAAATGGAAGACTAGAAGTTTGAAAGAGATGGGGATGAAGAAAGAAAAGATGCCCCAGTGAAGATCAAAGGATCAGGCCTCAAAAGGTCAACCAACTACGCGGAAGAAGGAGAGATGTGATTTGGACAATCAAGGTGAACTCAGATTTTGGTTTCAATCCCAAAATGAATAGAAAATGATGTGATGTGAAAGACAAGAAGTGAAAGACATGATCGGGAAGAAGTGAAAGGTGATCGCAGTTTGACTAATAAGTTCGTGAAAGATGAAAGGAGAGCTCTCTCCATATGCAAGATGCAAAACTAACTAACATGAACCTAAAAATGCAAGCTACTATGAAAAATGGTTTACTTGCAAGGTCACAAAACCATTAGACTCTAATATTCATCATCGAGCGTTATTGGTAGCATCGCAAGACCATACAATACACACTAGTATAACTATGTGGATCTGAATATGATCTATATCAAATAGGAATGTGGAAATCCCACATAGGCACCAAAGACATATAAGTCAAGATGACTAGTGCAGTGAGATTTCCTAAGTTTAATATGGCAAGATTATAATCACATCGAGACACAAGGAAAATCAAGATGGCTATAAGCACGCACTTGCGAAAAACAATCAAGGATAGTACCTTGTAGATCCTAAAGTCAAGTGGAACAAGCATAAATGCTCATGAAAACCAAGATCAACAAAATATACCCATAGGCAGAAAGCAAATAAAACATGTCCTCATGCCCCAGTCTTCTAGCTCAACATCATCGAAAACTATCAGGGAGAGAACACTCAGCAAAGAAATCATCATAGACAACACACAAAGAAATAAAGTCAAGAAAATTTTAGCAAGTCAAGTGTTTAAGTGCGTGTGTGTAGGTCATAGAGTCAAACTTTGAGTATCACATCTGCCAGTGAGAAATATCATATCATTCTAGACTGCGGATAGAATATCTGATAAGTGTTGAGAAACACTTGACTCTAGGGAAGTGTTAAAAAACACAATTGGGGTGGTGTTGAAAAACATCGTTGGAACCAAGTGGCCCAAGAGACCCAAACACACAAAGAGACCCAAGATAAGCTAGAACAACATATGCCCCCTAGACTAAGACAAGAATCAATTCCAGGCTAGGAGAGGCAAAGTGAGAAGTGGAGTGGAGAAGCACCACGCAAGACTGATAGACATAGGTGCAAGGGTCTCAAGCAGCACCTGTTTCCAAGTTTTCACCACTTGATAGAATTTTTTTTTTTCAAGGCTTTTTTCAATTTTTTTGTATTTTTGCTACCAAGGCGCTTGTTTCTAGGTTTTCACCAAGGCACTTTTTCTATTTTTTTTAAATTTTTTTGCATTTTTTGCAATATATCATTTTTTTGGATTTTTTCAAGATCAATAAGTATGTACAAAGGATGCCCCCAGAAAAAATGGGCATCAAACTCCCAAGAAAGATCACATCATGTAGCCCCAATGTCCAGGAAAGTGGAGAACAAGAGGGATTAGCAAGCTGGTGGAAGAGCTGAAAGATAAGAGAATGAAGGAGAATGAAGGGAAGAAATCCCCAAAGGCAAACTCCTCAAGAGAACCCAAGCTAGGGAAAAAAATGTCATGTAAAGCTCATTTGGACAAGCAATGAAAGGCCAGCATAGGATAAGTCACAAAAGCGTAATGCAAAAGAAGGAAAGGATGTACTCCAAAGGAGTAGACATGTCAAGAGGCTTCATAGCATCGTGTTTTTACTCTTTTTTATTAAATCAAGACCAAGGGGAAAAGGATAGCGAAAGGATACAATGAATGGAGGAAAATAAATATGAAGGCTAAACATGAATGGAATGAAAGCAAGATCATCGTAAGATAGCTCACAAGATAGCTAAATATTTATGTATAAGTCAACATTGCCAAGATCAAAGAGAGAAGACGGAATGGATGAAATATGTAGAAGAACTACGCATGATGCCTGATTACCAGGTTTTCATCATGGTACTTATCCAAGGCACCACAAGAGAGTGGTTTTCACCATAGGATGAATTTATTTCTCTTTACTTTTGCTACAAAGGTGCCTGTTTCCAGGTTTCCACCAAGGCACATTTTCAAAAAAAAATTCATTTTTTCTTTTTTCTTTTTTGGAAGAAGGCAAGCTTTTTAGATAATGCTCCTTGAAAGGATAAACCATGATATGCCAAGGATTTAAAATTATATGCTCAAGGATACTGATAAGGAAAGGAAGATGGAAGAGAAAAATGGAGGATAAGGTTTTATGTAAAGCAAGTGAGGCTGGAAGATAGGAGGAATAGGCAAATGAGGAAAAATGATAGAAGGTAGAAGGATAATGAATGGAAGGATTGTGAAAGGGTAGATGAAAGGAAGGCAAGATCAATGTCAACACACACCTTGAAGGGTGGCAAGAGGATGGAGGAATATGGTGAATATTTAGCAGAGGTTGTGGTTCAGGCACATGGAATGGAAGAATGTTTTTGGAAGAAGATGAAGTGGAAGCCTTTGGAAGCTTGAATGTCAACTTCACTTGTTGTTCAACATAAGACTTTCTTAAGAGAGACTTTGGAATCCATATAGTCGTAGGCTTTTCATTTCTTTTTGAGGATTTAGAGAGAATATCTTCAATGATAGATTTTGGAACCCATACTTGTCTTGTAGTTTTCTTCTTAGATATCTCTTTTGACTATATGCATCCATGTCGATTAGAGGAGACATGGTGATCTTCTTTTTTTGATGGATTCTTGTATTGCTTCTTTTTCTTGTATTGAGCATTCAAGTTACCTTTGAAAGACTTGGGACTTGTGGAAGAATGAGGATATGACTGGTTTAGATGGGTGGGTGGATGAAAAGGATTCAAGGGTATGCATCTATGTTGATCTTGAGAAAAGATAGGAGATGGAGGGACGTAAGGACCCAAGATGGATGGTGAATTAGGAGAGTTAGGAGAGGAAAGTGAAGGTACATAAAGGGCCCAAGATGGAAGGAAGACATGAAGCCTTTGGTATTGGTGGAGGAAGTCCAAGGATGGAAGTGGAAGATGCAAAAGGATAATCAATAATTTCATCAACATCTATATAACAACCAAGGACATTGGCATCTTTAAAGTGAGCATTAGGATTTGCAATAGGATCATGAACATCTTGAATAGGAGCAACTTCTTTGATAGGAATGTTCAAAGCTTGCAAAGAGTTAGGAAGAGTAGAAAGTGAAAGTGAACATGAAATGGTAGAACAATAAGATGGAAGACTTTGATCTTGACAAGTTGCTTTGGATAGCATAAACACATCATTTTTTCTTGATTTTCAATAGGCTTAGTATTGGAAGTAACATCACTATTTTCAATAACCTCAATGGGAGTAAGGTCATCTTGATTGTCAATAAGCTCAATGGTGTGAGTAGTAGCTTGATCTTGCTTAGGAGATGGTGGAATGAATGCAGAAGAGTGTAGAGGATCAAAAGAACCATGAAGCAGATCAGAGACATCATGAAAAGGATTGGATGACATGGAGGTTTCTTGATCTTGATCTTTTTTTATATTCTTTTCTTTATCATTTTTAGAGTCCTCTTGACATAGAGCCACTTCTAAGGATAAGGAAGCATGTTGGAGTTGCATGGAATATTTTGGAATAGATGGTGAAGGACTAGCTGAAGTAGGCATTATAGTGCATAAAGGCTTAGGCTCTTTAGGTTTAGCATTATTGGAAGTATTTGCAACCAAGTGAAAGTTAGCTTGAGTTTCTTTAAGAGATAGCCCTTGAGGATAACTGTAGGGAATTGCATGAAAAGCATTAGGATCTTTGTCAAATGAAGGATTTGTGAAAGATTTGAAAGACTCGGAAGCTTTAGGAAGTTTATGGTTATTGAAGGAAGTAGGGGATGGAAGGGGACCATCACAAGACAAAGGTTCAGCATTAACATGATCTTTCTTGAGAGTGTAATCTTTATCTTCAGCATGAGAGTTCTTAGAGGAAGGATTCTCATAGTAGTGACATTTCATATCAGTGTGGTACATTTTATATTCTTCAACAGAAGTGGATGCATCATCTAGGTATTGTTTGCAAAAATCATCAAACTCTCTTTCAAAATCTGAATCATATGGATCACCATCACAATCTATCCAATGTGGTGACCCATTTCCAGTAAGCATGAGCCTACAACTAGGAGGACTCTTAGGAATAGAGGTGTCATAGGTATCACAAGGGCTATCATATTGCTCATCATGGTATGCCTTGAGACAAGGAGTAAGACTCTTGGGAGAAGTAGAAGAGGAATGAGATCTTGGAGAAGAGGAAAATGAAGACCTAGTGGACAAAGAAGACTTGGATAATGAGGAATACAAATAAGACTTAGAAGGGTCATGATAAGATTTGGAGGATGAGGAAGGATGAGAAGAATTAGAAGATGAAGAATGTTTGGAAGCAAGATGGCATGCCAGGATCATGCGTAGGATTCTAGCAAAGGCATCTGATTCAATCGATTTTTCTTCTACTTTTGCCATAAGTTTATCATCCATGCAATTTTTGGAGGAATAAAGATACTCTTCGAATTGAGCAATGAGTTCAAGATCATCTATTCTCAAGAAAGGTTCCATAACAAGATAATTGAAATTCATGGTTCCAAAAGAGGAGGAATCAAGCATGGAAGAAATGAATAGAAGAGATGAAATAGAAGAAGGTAGACTAGATAATAAGAGGAAAAGAATCAAGAAGACATGAAAAATTTAGGAAGAATCATGAAGAAAGAAGAGAAAGGATGAAAATGGAAGACTAGGAAGACATGGAAGAAGTGGAAGAAAGAAGACCAAGAGTCATTTTATGCAATTTGATACCATTTGAGTTCATTTGGATGTTGAGCAACATGTCATGGCACCTAAGATCCAACCTAGACTAACCAAGGAAGATTGGGAATGGCAAGAATCAGCTTCAGATTGCAGACAACTGTGAGAAAGAAAAATAAGTTTGTGCGATAGTTTCTAGGCAAGCAATGTGACTCTTGACCAGTGAATATGAAAAACTCAATTTTAAAGGCAATTGGTCAATGTTTCAATTTGGCAAGTTCGATTTCATAGTTCAGAATATAGTAATAGTAGATAATAGACAAGTTTGCAAATAGTATGTGATCAAACATGTCATAGAACACTTGCACAAGGGCAAAATCAACTTTGCCAAGACAAGCAATTGTGATATCAAAACTAAAAATCTATGAGCATTATCGTGATGTTTGATTTTTTAGAACATTTGCACGGGTAGATCACAATGAGAACACTTCAAGCACTTACTACCTAGAAGGACAAAGGCTCAATACTTAGCAACTTGGCCCACACTTGATGTTCCATCACCTCACACAAAGTGGTTGCCCACAATAGATGTTGGCTTTGTCATGGAAGTGCCAATGGCACAACCAAAGGAACACAAATGGTGAGTAATCTTGGGGTGATCTGAGTTATTCCACTTGGATCAATCCTTGCACCAAGAAGCTAAGCGGAAAAATAGGGTAGCTTCTATCTATGGTTCTTAGTAAGGGCTTCCATTTGTAGCACCCCTCTTGCTCCCCAAAGGGACTCCTTACCTTGTGGCAAGTAACGGACCTTGCAGCCTCAAGAGTACCTTAAGCATTCTTGCTCAATACTTTCCTCCTGGTCACAATCCCACAAGTACTCACATCAAGTGAAGACAAGCACTACGTCTACCAAGGTTTTGTGTCCTTGATAGCCTTGAGATTATAGTGGGATGGAATAGCTCGGTATTAGCTTGTCCCCACTTGGGTCATTCCTCTTGATTGCTCAAAAGTAGGCCCGCTAAAGGATCCTAAAGATCTAAAGAAAGAGTGGATCAACTTATGAGGTTCAAGGTTTTTGTTTCACCACAAAGGTGAAGAGCATACTACCCTATCTCAAAATTTTCTCCCAAACACACCAAGAAAATGTTCAATTACCCTCTTGCTTTCAAAATCCAAAGATGGGTCAAGATTTTTTGGTTCACCACAAGGGTGAAGAGCATACTTCTCCTACCACCCAAGAATCCCTACAAGAAGATATTATGTTCCTATGAAATGAAACAACTAGTAATTGCCACACTTGAAAATGAAATAAACAACAAGCACTTGATTGGGTTTTTATGCTTTGGGTAGCCCTACAAAAACCGTTAGTATCCCTTGTGCATTTGGAGCTTTGACATGCGTTCTTTTAAGCAAATTTTTCAAGCAAGGAAGGTACCTACAAGCACAACTTGTTAGTCCCACAATGGTTAGCACATCAAAAATTAGATAATCTGCAAGTACAATAGCTGATCAAATGGAAAATTTTGAAAATGAAACCAACATGGTTGGATTAGGCTTGGAAAGAGCTTTCCAACGATATATCACACTTAAATTTTCGATACCATATGTGAAAATTTCTAAAAAATGGGTGCCAGTTTTCCAGAGTTTTTCAAAAAAATCAAAAAGAGCTAAAAAACAACCACTTTTAGGTCTGGGTGATACTACAGTCACCAAAAATGTCACGCGACACTTCGTTGTATATGAGGGAAATATTTTATCTCCGTGCGATAGTTCACTGACCTGCAAGCGACAGAATATACTAAATAGTGCGATATTATCTGTCAAACAGTGCGACGCTTTTAACTGGTAAAGTGTCACCCTTCTATACAAGAAATTGTCACACGACACTGGAAAATTGTCGCACAACACTCTGAGATAGAAAAATAGAGAGCCGAAAATGACACTAAACTATGATGAAATTTTTTTGGAAATGCATGAAATGAAAGACAAAACAATAATGTTCTGCCCCACAGTGGGCGCCAAAAATGTACACACTAGAATGTGCACTTCTCTAAATCATTGCGTCCAAGAGAATCCATGGATTGGAAACCTTGAGAAAATCAATTTAGAGCTCCCTAGGCATGGAGTGCAAGGGTGTTAAGAATGCTCTCAACTAGAGCTATTAAGCCAATAACCTTGCTAGTAAACCATGCTATGGGAGATTCAAATGAAGACAAGGGCAAGAATGCCAATATCCTCAAGAATCAAATAGAAATGAAAAGGCAATGCAACTATGCTAGAAATGGAAATGCAAGCTATGCTATGAAAGGAAATATGCAAGTGTTACAAAGTCTCCTAATTAAACTAGATGAATTAATCTAAAGCACAAAGGAAACTAAGCTAAATATGAAGCTATGAATGCCATGATAAATGAAACTAGAATAACATGTAGATGCAAAAGCCAAGAATGCTCCAAATCTTCAAAAACTCCAAAGTGACCTAGAAAACCTGCAGCATAACATTAGCATAAAAAGTTGGGGATCTAGAATGAAGAAGAGAGCTCTCCTTTTAAAGAAACGAGAAGGAATGGACCATGGAGATTAAGAGACAAAAGATTTAATCAATGATGGAGCTTGAAAGAGGAGCAATCTATGTGCACAAGTATCCTCCAATGGGAAAATAAGAGTTGACTTTTGTGTCCATATGAGACAAAAAGTGATTTTCTTCTTTTAAAAAATAAGAATAATGCTTTATTTGTGCAACTTAGGATAAGAGGAAAAGTGGGGGGCTTTTTATTTAATAAAAGAGGAGAAAAATCCTTTTAATTAAATAAAGACTTTAGAATAAGATGGTTAGCCCATAGAAAATAATCGAATAAATGATAGAACTAGGATTTGATCAAGAATAAGCAATTGATGATTTTAGCAAATAATGCTAAAAAGGGGCTAATAGTCTAGATGACCATTTTTAGATGATTACACACGATAGTGGTCAAAATTTTGACTAACATGGGCATGGATTAAAAAAAAATGAAAGTTTTCCTTCTATAATCCAACCAACCAAAACCTTTTTATTTCATGGTCGAAAATTTTGGTAGAAAAATGGTGCAAAATGTACTAGTGTCATAAAAGAATAAACAAATACATATGAACCATAAGGTATACATGATAACCCACATCCACTGCACAAGTCACATGGAATATAAATACAACTAAGTATAAAGTACAAATAAAAGAAAGAATACAGACTAATCTCCAAGGATGAAAGAATAAGAAGTAACTGCAACAAAGATCATCTAGCATGTTAGAATAACTATGAGGGGGGGTAAATTAGTTAAATCAATTATCCTGCAATCCCAAACTCCCAGATGTACTTTACAAAACAATTTCAACAATTTATGCAGCACGGTAACATAAAATATCAATCTATCTATTCACTTTATCAAATACCACTAATTATCCAAACTGTGATTACCGATTAAATCAACTATGCAGTATGTAAAGTATGATAGAAAAATAATCATAACAAATAACACATAACACAATGATTTAACATCGAAACCCTGCTAAGAGAAAAATCACCTAAGATCGGTAACCCAAAAGAATTCACTCTTCTGAAGTGAGCTCGGTTAGGAGCCAACCCTGTTAAAGGTTACAATGTACACTATTAGGTGTGACCTGGTTAGAGGTTTTATCACTAACAGTTAACTCTTGACCAACATTCACTATTGGGTCAACAAGATAACAATTTACATTCATTGAATGTCATAGGGTAATACAATAAGACTGTTAAGTCCACTCAGTTAAGAGATTTTCTGAATCAATGGTTAATCTGGTATAGTTCTGATATGATTCAAATATAACTCAATTGAAAATATTAAGATCTATGCTATGCTCATAAAACTCATATGATCATTAATCAATTTACTTCCTCAATATTTCTCAACTTACTTCACTCGGTAAATAGTTCTCTAACGCTCGGTAATGTCTGCAGCTCAATTCTTTCTGTAATCAGTTTGATCAGGAATGCATGAATAAAATCTTCATGCAAAATCTCTGCAGTCTCCTTTTGTCTGGGTTGTTTCAACAATGAAACTCATGTCTCTTAAATAGACAAGTAAACTATTTTCATATTAGCCATTGGATTTTGCCTCTTAATCTCCTTCATCCATTTTGTTGCTTAAACCTTCCTCAAAAGATGTGTCCTTAACACATTTCAATCTCATCCTTTAGATCATCTCTAAATTATGTCAGTCGTGGATCTCATACCCAACTTCATCCTTTACCTCAAAATCATAACAACTTCTAGCTCATCAAATTCAGTCGGTTGTTCTTAGCATTTAATGTTTTCATCCATACTCGGTTAATACTAAAATGCGTCGGTGATAACTAACTTGATTAATACTATCACTTGGTATACACTGCAGTAGCTCGGTATATACAAAAGTCTTTAATTACCGACCACATTAACTTGTTCAAATCAAATATCTTCTTCATAATAGATTTATGTGATGTAGGACAGGTAAGGAGGATCTAATTAAGGACAGTCCAAACAAGAAGCCAAACACCACAATGCAGAATAACACAAGATAATGTTTTCAACTGAATTTTCATTATCATGCCCGACTGTAAAGCCTTTCGAGTTAGGGCCAAATACAATCAAAATTATTTCTGCAATCTTCCAACTAGTCCAGCTCTGGAAACAATCAGCAACTGATGGAAACCCTAAGGTAGATCAAAACTTGAGCTTGCAAGCCTTCAATAAATCTCCTTGTCTCCAAGCATGCAAACCACTAGCTCTTCTATCACAACTATCAGATAATAATCTGATCTTCACACTTACTGACTCCTAAATCAATCCTTAAACAACTACCCAAACACTCCTTAAATACATTTCCTCAACCACAAGTCGCCTGGAAGAAATAATTAACTCCTAAGTCAAGTCAGCTTCTATTACAAACAAATATTAAATGCAACAACAGTTGGCTCTCAAATAGCCTTACAAACATTTAATTCTCCATGTCAGCCTCTAGATCTACATAGGAGAATACAACAAAAGCTACCAACAATAAATGCACCAAGTCGGCCAGCCAAACTCCAAGAACTCCAATCGATAAACCAGAACAATCGAGCACTAGTGAAATAACCGAACACGGCAAGCATTACCGAGAAACACATGCATCGTCGAGCAAGCACATCAACCGAGCACCATAGGCATCACTGAGTGCAAGTTCCACAGAGTGCAAGAGGTTTCACCAAGTTCCTTCAGCAACTGAGCCTCCTTCAATAATTGAGACCATCGGTTAAAGCTGCAACTGAGTAACACAGAACCAAAACAACACACCACCATGCAGATTCATTGAGTACCCTAGAATGCCCCTGCATCAAACACCCCAGGTTCAAAAAGATGTTCTTATAGGCTAGAAGAACATCTTCCGAGATTCAACACATAAACCCCAAACTGGTTCTTTACATACAAGCCCTTCAACTCTTCACCTTGCATATTCTTCCACTTTTGTTTTCTCTGTCTCTTCAAATCTTTCCTTGATAATACATAGGCTTGTTCTCCATACTGATCGATCTTTTCAAAATTTCTCAACTCATCTTGGCTACCAAAGCTCAGGTTTCTCCTACCGAGTGTTGTATCCAACAAATGCATAAGAGAAAGCTTCATGTTATTCTTCTCAACAGTAAACACATTCTTGACACAATCATACATAGCCCTACAATCATACTACTAAGGTCTACCGAGCAATATATAACAACTATTCATCTCCACAATATCACACAACACTAGATCCTTATACTGGCCAATCTAAAAATCAACAAATCATTGCTCCCTTACTTCCAAAGCATGAACATCTTGTAGCCAACCAATCCTATAAGGATAAGGATGTTTCATTCTTTTCAAACCAAGTTTCTAAACCATGTCCTCAACAACAAGGTTATCAGTACTACCACTATCAATTATTACATCACAAAGTTTACCTCCAGACTTGCACCGAGTTCTGAACAAGTTACTCCTCTGACAAGGTTCCTCCTTTGCACCAAGCAATGTTCTTCGAACCAGCAAGTTCTCAGATTTAGGTTCATTCTGAATATTCTCATTCACTACAGTAGTCCTTCGATCACCAAACTTCTTCTGTGTACACTCAAAAGAATGGTGTCCTTCTTCACCACAATTATAACAAGTACCCTTAAAGATAACTTTACCTGTCTTCTTCTTCACTTCCATAGGTTTCAGTTCATCTTCAACAGTCGGTTTATCTTTCACTAAGTGATCAATATTTTCCTTCCCTCGGGGATTACTATGTTGTCTCATTTTCAACTTATCTTTTGCCTTCAGAACATACTAATAAGCATCTTCAACCAAGTCAATCTTCAGCATACCAAGCTCATCCTGAATATTGAATCTCAAACCATTCACATACCAATCTACCTTTTCTTTACCAAGTTCTCTGTGTCCAGACTGAATAGTCAACTTATAGAACTCCTCAGTATAGTCTTCCATAGTCAAATCTTTTTTCTTCAGATTCTACAACTTCTTAAACAAGTCAAGCTCATAG
Source organism: Chamaecyparis obtusa (assembly GCA_027943335.1). Taxonomy (NCBI): domain Eukaryota; kingdom Viridiplantae; phylum Streptophyta; class Pinopsida; order Cupressales; family Cupressaceae; genus Chamaecyparis; species Chamaecyparis obtusa. The sequence goes on from BSBK01007561.1 coordinate 561,083, forward strand.
TCGGTAGGTATGAACTTAGCTTTCAATTTAGTCACCATCAACCTCCACTAATTGATCTTCATTTCACCTTCATCTTCTCTATCTCTTTGTAATTCTTTCCACCAAAGATCAACATGTCCTTTCAAATTAGTCTGTGTCAATCTCACTCTAAGAGGATCTTCAATTTCTTCTAGCTTAAATAAGTCTTCCAATTCACCAATCCAATCAATCAAGTCCTCGGGTCTCAAAGTACCAAAGAAAGTAGAAACTTCCATTCGGTAATTGGTACTTAACCGAGCTCTAAATCTATGTAACTGACCAGTTCTGTCTCCACTAGATATATCCCTCTAGTCATCACCACTAGATCTAGTAGCTTCAAAGTCTTCAACAGCTTCTTCATAACCATCATCAGTACCAAGATTCCTCGACATACTAGCAATAGCTCTCATGACCTTAGCAATCATGTCATTCTTCATCAATTCCATCTCAGATCTGAAATCAACTTTAACCTTCTTGATAATCTTTGATTCCACGGCATCACAGAGATTTGCAATCGCTCTAGGGTCCAATCTTCTCAGAGGCATCCTTCAAGATTTTTGAAAACCCAAAGCAATAAGTCACCAACCAAGGTCCTGGTGCAAACATCCTCAACTTGGAGATCATTTTACACACTTTAGATCTTCAAGCTCTGATACCACCTGACGCAGGATAGGTAAGGAGGATCTAGTTAAGGATAGTCCAAACAAGCAACCAAACAACACAATGCAGAATAACACAACAAGACAATGTTTTCAACTGAATTTTCATTAACATGCCCGATTGTAAGGCCTTCCGAGTTAGGGCCAAATACAATTAGAAGTATTTTTGCAATCTTCTAGCTAGTCCAACTCTGAAAATAATCAGCAACTAGTGGAAACCCTAAGGCAGATCTAAACTTGAGCTCGCAAGCCTCCAAGCATGCAAACCACTAGCTTTGCTATTACAACTATCAGATAACAATTTGATCTTCAAGATCTCACAGGATCTAGATCTAATCTTCACACTTACTGACTCTTGAATCACTCCTTAAACAACTACCCAAACACTCCTTAAATACATTTCATCAACCATAAGTCGGCTAGAAGAAATAATTAACTCCTAAGCCAAGTTGGCTTCTATTACAAACTGTTAGAGTAAAGTATTAATTATATTAATTAATTTTACTCCCTTCTTAAGATGTCAACTCTTTTGCTTTAGTTGTTTATATTTAAACACACATGCATTAGTTGATTTAAACTTATGCACTAGTTGTTTAAATATAAACTTGCATGCATTAGTCTTGTAATAATTTAACTAATTATTACATGAACTAGGGTTTGCCTTTCAAGGCTTTCGATCTCCTTTATGAGGATGATCCATTGTATATTTTATTCATTCATTAATTTGAGGATATTTTCTTCTTCATATTTTTGACTCAAACCCTTACCCTCTTCTTGTCTCTACTTCCTTATAACAGAGTTTTGTATGTAGGTGATCTTCGGGTTTTGTGGATTTGTATTGCTCAAATCCTACATGGTATTAGAGCCTAATTTTCTATAGCTTGTTCATGTTTAAAGGATTTAGAGATTAGAAATTCATTTGTTTCAAATTAGGGCTTGGTTTTTTTAATTGAAATTAGGGGGTCCCTAATTTTTGGTACACTTTGAGCTCAAAGGGACCTCACCGTTGAGCTCGTAGCACCCAAAAACCCCTATTTCGATATAAAACACTTCAAATTTTGCCAACGTTATAGGGAGAGGCAAAAAATTTTAAGCCCCAGGGTTGTATAGTTGTGCACGCACCCTGAGGCAATTACTAAATGTTGTACGAGGTGGAAAATTCAAAAAAATTGGCAAAAAAACCATGCAAACCACGCACCACCCGCGCTCAATCCACCAACGGAACCACGCCATCGAGCCACCAGTGAAACCGCGCCCACATTGACTGCTAGTGCTGATGGCTAGCCACCAGCGACTATGGCTAACCGCCAGCGCCCAACAATAGAGCCCCATGTGGCTAGGGGCCACCACTGGTCCCTAAAAAAATAAAAAAATTGGAGGATATTTTTTCTACTGAAGGGTTTTTAATTGAAATTGGCGTTCCGAGAGCTTCAGGCATCATTTTTTTACAAATAAGATATTGTCAAAAAGCTAGTTCTGAGCCCGACACTCTCATGGAGGTTAATCTAGTGTTATTTTTCATCTATCTTTCTATTTTTTCTATCAATGCCAAATTATCCTTTTTGCATTCCGGGGGGGGCTAATTTGCTCAAATTAGCTCCATTTTTTGATTTGGAAGAAGCACCGAAAAGCTCTTCTCAAGAACCATCCAGATTTCTACCTATTTTCATCATAATATTTTCAAGGTACACAAGATTTAGATCTGAAGCTTTTTTTCTCTTCTCTCGATAAAGCATATCGTTCTAGGCTTAGGGGTTCGATATTTAGATTGTGGGGGGTGTTATTTTCTTGTTTCTATCAGTTAAACTAGATATTTATCAAAAAAAAAAACCCCTTCTAAAAAATATGGCTGAGACCTCTTCTTATCTAAAACTTCTAACCCCACATAATTATCACACATGGAAAACCCTGATGACACAACTTCTCCATTCAACAGGGCTCTGGTCTTGTCTAGATGCAGTGCCACCAGTTTTACAGAGGCCCTTTGAGATCATGCAACATCAAAACAAGATGGATGAGGCTATGGGGTTGATTTCTTTACAGGTATCAAACAACTTGCAATTTCATCTTGATGGGTGTACTACCCCTCTACAGATGTGGGCTAAATTTGAGACATTATTCAGTACCATCAATGAGTTTAGAGCACTTTAGATTGAGGTAGAGCTTGCCTCTCTTGTACCTGATTCTTTTCCCTCTATTGAGGACTTTCTGATGAAGTTCAGACAACAGAGATCTTTGTTACATGGATGTGGAAAGTGAAAGACTGATAAAGAGTGCATTTATCTAATTTTGCCTAAGCTTAGGGGAAACTTTCAAATCTTCTCTTCTACCTTTCATTCTACCATGGACGCTTTGGGACCTACATTCACCATGCCCACTTTTGAGGTGTTATGTGATCGTTTGACTAGAGAGCAGGCCAAGCTTACTCAGTTGGACTCTCTAACCGGATTAAAGAACCAAGCATTGGTTTCCTAGCCATCCAAAGGAAAGCAAAAGTAGAAGTTGAAGCAAATATCAGATTCCTCTTCTCAGCACTCTACTGGCCCACCATCTTCTTCTAAGAAGGAGAAACTGAAAACTGAGAGACCTACATGTTCCTATTGTTAGAAGGGACCTCATGATGAGTCACATTGTTTTCATAAGAGATTTGATGGCTATGAGAAAAATATTGCAGATTTGCAAGCTCTTCTTCAGAAGAGCATTGTTTCCTCTCCATCCTCTTCTACCTCACATGGGTCTGCTTTTCAGTCTTCTTCCACATCTCCAACATCTAGATAGGATTTTGGACAGGGTCATGCATTATGGGCATCCATTGCATCCCCTTCACAGGTCTCTTGGATACTAGATTTAGGTGCTTGTCACCATATGGCATCTTCTCAAGGCGTCTTCTCTACTGTTGAGGCTTCTCCCATTCCTCATATTCTCATGGGGAATAACACTATCATGACAGTCTGTGGGAAAGGTTCAGTAGGCATTCAGGATGGCACATTCAATGATGTATTGTATGTTCCATCTTTGTCTATAAACCTTCTCTCGATTTATCAAATTACACACAGTGGATCAGGGAAGATAGTTGAGTTCACTACAGATTCAGTCTTCATTCGGGATAGTGTGACAGGAGGCATTGTTGCTAAAGGGACAGTTGATCATTCCACTCATCTCTACACCTTCTCACACTTTGGTCTACCATCTCCATTGTTAGAGCACAACTCTCCTCTTTTGCGAGAGCATCATGTGGTGCAGTCAGGTCACTTGAACCTTTGTATTGTTCCTGAGATCACTGCCACACCACATCTTGTTGAGGTCTTTTCTCTTTAGCAAGATTATTCTTCAGCACTGCCAGACCCCCCAGCTCCATTCATCGAGCCACCAGGTGCACTTTTTGAGGATTCTGCAGAGGACATTCATCTCCTCTTTCATGATAGTGTCAGCACACCTGTCACACCACCTATATTGGAGATTCCCTTTCAGGATCCTCATGTTTACTCCTTTGAGCATTAGCTTAGCCTTCCAGTAACACCTCATCTTTCGAGGTTACCTCTTCAATGTCCACTGACTTTCACTCCTCTGCATTAGAGTCACAGTGGTTTGTTCATTGATCCAGGGGTTCTTTCATTCTGGGGGGCTTTGGTGTCTCATCCCTCTCTCATGGGCGGGCTGGTTGTATTTATGGTTTTGAGAGAGTCTCTTGAGCCATTTCTTTTTCTGCATTTTTTCAATCTCTTTTTGGAGTAGCATTTTTTCCCAGTAGGTTTTCTCTATTTCTCCATTTTACAGAGATTTGGTTGTGCTGGGTACCTCATCAGGCCATGTTGTCGGGACCCATTTTTATGCTTTCAGCACTGTAGTTTCCCTTGCTTTCTTCTTGCATTTTTTGTAGCTGCATTGTTTCTCATCTTAAGGGGGGGTGTTAGAGTAAAGTATTAATTATATTAATTAACTTTACTCCCTTCTTAAGATGTCAACTCTTTTTCTTTCGTTGTTTATATTTAAACACACATGCACTAGTTGATTTAAACTTATGCACTAGTTGTTTAAATATAAACTTGCATGCATTAGTCTTGTAATAATTTAACTAATTATTACATGCACTAGAATTTTCCTTTCAAGGCTTTCGATCTCCTTTATAAGGATGATCCATTGTATATTTTATTCATTCATTAATTTGAGGATATTTTCTTCTTCATATTTTTGAGTCAAACCCTTGCCCTCTTCTTGTCTCTACTTTTTTGTAACAGGTTTTTGTATGCAGGTGATCTTCGGGTTTTATGGATTTGTATTGCTCAAATCCTACACAAACAAATATTAAATGCAACAATAGTCAGCTCTTAAATGGCCTTACAAACATTTAATTCTCCATGTCGGCCTCTAGATCTACATAGGATAATACAACAAAAGCTACCAACAATAAGTGCACCAAGTCGGCCAACCAAATCTCCAAGAACTCCAGTCGGTAAACTAGAACAACAAGCACTGGTGAAACAACTGACCATGCCAAGCATTACTGAGAAACACAAGCATCGTCGAGCAAGCACGTCGACCGATCACCACAAGCATCGTCGAGTACAAGTTCCACCGAGTGTAAGAGGTTTCACCGAGTTCTTTTAGTGACCGAGCTTCCTTTAATAACCGAGACCATTGGTTAAAGCTGCAACCGAGTAACACGGAACCAAAATAACACACCACCATGCAGATTCATCAAGTACCCTAGATTGCCCTTGCATCATAATGTAACATGCTCAAGTCAACAATATAAAGCCATAGACTAATCAATAAGTTACCCAATGTTTACCTTATCCTTCTTTGTCATATCCATCTTTTCCTTATGTAGATATCTTAGTTCTTCATCTTTTCTCCCTTCGACAGATGTTTAGATGTTTGTAACTATCATGATAAGTATTGTCAAAACTAGTTAACATCAATGACAACATATTGATTGATTTAATCATCTTACATATCGCTTAAGTAGCTCGGTGATCATCAATCTCTCCCTTTGACATTGATGGCAACACAAACAATATGAAATATTCCATACACATACCAAACATGTATTATACAACTATGTAGGTAAATGTTGTAGCTCAGTAAGCTCTCCCTAGCTTGACATTTAATATGTTTAATCACTACAAAACAAAATAGCATTCCATGCAGACTCTCCCTGCAGATTTGATCTTTTTCAGTTCTCAGATTCTTTCTCCCATGTATGTTCTTAGCAACATATATTTCAATATGAAGTTCCTCTCCCTTTTTGTGTTCTCACTAACTGATGTTTCATATGTAGTCTCTCTCCCTTTGACAACAATGCCAAAGAAAATAAACAGCTCTTCAGTAGCCAAATTATCCTCTATTGTTTGATCCAGATTAAGTACCTACAAGTACTAATAAACAATTTTTTGTTCCAGCTTCTACAATCTTTCACAACCTTAGAAAACCTAAAGTGTGAGCTATGTGCATCAACATGAATGATTTTTTGATAAAGTATAGGTTGATGCAACCTCCTGATCACCTTAGTGACTGATAGACATGGGACAAACCCCTAGTCTAGCCCTCAAATACTCAAATGTGTCCTTTGGTAAGGGCTTGGTAAAAATATCAGCAAGTTGTTCTTTAGATGTTACAAATTTTAGTTTCACCTACTTTTCTTGAACTTGTTCCCTTAAGTAGTGATACTTAATAGATATATGCTTTGTTTTTTAATGCATCACAAGATTCTTGGAAATATTTATAGCACTAGTGTTGTCACAATATATAATCATTGGGTTAGTGATTACCTCATTCATTCCTTCAAACACTTGTTTTATCCAAGCAATATTTGAACAATTTGTAGTAGCAACAACATACTCTGCTTCAGCAGTAGACTAAGAAATGCATGCTTGTTTCTTTCTTATCCAAGTCACATGCATTTCTCCTAAAAATAATGCTCCATCGGTTGTGCTCTTTTGGTCATCAATGTTTCCAGCCCAATCTGCATCTGTATAAACTTGGAGTTCAAATTTGCCTTCCTTTGTGTACCATAAACCATAGTCTTCAGTCTTCTTCAAGTATCTCAAAATTATTTTAACAACAACCATATGTGAATATTTAGGATTTACAAAAAATCTTGCCATAATCCCAACTACATGTGCTATATCAAGCCTACTATGTACCACATACATCAATTTTCCAATCATTGATTTGTACAGTGTCTAATTTGCCTCTATAAATTCATCATCCTTTGTCAACTTACATCATGTTACCATCAGTGTTCCTACCGGTTTTGAATCTTCTATGCCAAAAGTCTTTAACACTTCTTTAATGTATTTTGATTGAGTGATGAAAATCCCATCATTCTGTTGTCTAATCTACAAACCTAGAAAGAATTTGATCTCTCCAAACATTGATATCTCAAATTCCTTTCTCATTTCATCAGCAAAAGATTTTCAAATCAAATCATGTCCACCAAAGATTATATCATCAACAAAAGTTTCAGCAATCAAAATATTATCATCAAATTCTCCTTTCATGTACAAATTACTATTTTTACTTGTTCTTACAAAGCCAATACTGATAAGATAAGCATGTAGTCTTTCATACCATGCTCTCAGTGCTTGCTTCAATCCATACAAAGCTTTGTGCAGTCTACATACCATGTTCTTTTGATTTGGATCAACAAAACCTTCTAGTTGTTCTATGTAGACTTCCTCCTCAAGAATTCCATTCAAAAAAGATGATTTCACATCCATTTGATATACTTTGAATCCTTTATGTGCAAGATATGCAAGTAATATACAAACTCTTCAAGTCTAGCAATAGGTGCAAAAGTTTCACCATAATCTTACCTTCTTCTTGTGCATATCCCTTGCATACAAGTCTTGCCTTATTCTTAGTGACCTCACCATTTTCATTTAACATGTTTCTAAAAATCCACTTAGTACCAATTACATTTTTATCTTTCAGTTCGGGTACTAATGTCCATGTCTTATTCTTCTCAATCTGTTCAATTTCCTCATTCATAGCCTTAATCCATTCCTCATTTTCAAGTGCATCCCTAACATTTTTAAGTTCAAACTCACAAATTAAGTATGTGTTATGTCTTAACTTACTTTGGGTCATCATGCCAACTTTCTTTTCTCCAATGATTTGATTCTACGGATGATGTCTTCTCAAAAATCTTGCTAGCACTTGTTCTCTTCTTTGCTCATCATTCGGTTCATATTCATTTTCTTGCTCAGTAGCTTTTTCCTGGTTCTTAGTTTGCATTTGCTGATTCTCGGTAGCATTTTCCTGATGCTCGGTAGACTCAGCCTATGGATTTGGTAGATAGTCTGGATGCTCAACATATGTAAACCTACCATAGTCTTCTGGTTCCTTCATGCTTTCTTCATCATTCTTTTTAGCAAACTCATAAAATTTTACATTAGCACTTTCTACCATTTTATTAGTAGCCTTGTTCAAACATTTATAAGCTTTACTCTTAGTAGAATATCTTAAAAATATTCCTTCATCACCTTTAGAGTCAAATTTACCATTCCTATCATCTTTTAGAATATAACACCTACTTCCAAAGATTCATAAATAACTTACATTCGGTGTATAGCCAAACCATAACTCATAAGGTGTCTTGTTAGCATCTTTCTTTAGTTGAACTCGATTCAAGGTGTATACTGCAATGCTAACTGCTTCTCTCCAGTATATTTGTGCAACATTTTTCTCAATCATTAATGTTCTGGCACAATCAATAGTAGATCAGTTCCTCCTTTCAACAATCCCATTCTGCTGCAGTGTCCTAGGTGCATAAACATGTCTTTTGATTCCATGCTCATTACATAAATTAGTGAATTCATAAAAAATAAACTCACCTCCTCTATCAGATCTTAAGCATTTTAATTCTTTCCCAGTTTCTTTTTCAACTTTAGCCTTATACCATTTTAACAATTTGAATGCCTCAGATTTTTCTTTTAAGAACACAACTGCCATCATCCTAGAGTAGTCATCAACAAATAAAATAAAATATTTGTCACCATAGTAGCTTTGAGTTCTCATAGGACCACATAAGTTGGTATGTACCAATTCCAAAATACCTTTAGATGAATAGTCTTTACTTTTAAAACTAGATTTGGTCATCTTTCCTTTCTGACATTGATTGCACATAATATGATTAGGTTTGGTTAGACTTGGTAGACCTCTAACTCTTCTCTTTCTACTAATCTTAATCATGTTATCAAAGTTCACATGACATAGTCTCTTATGCCATAACCATACATCTTCATTCTTCACCAATAAATAAGAAGTTTTAGCATTATCAAGATAGAATAAATTACCTTTTGATTGTCCTCCAGTACTGACAAGCTTTCCATTTTCATCACAGATTTTCACCTTCTTGCTTTCAAATGCAACTTGGTGACCTGAGTTATTCAGTTGTGCTACACTCAACAAATTGTAGTTAAGTCCTTTTACCCAGTATGCATTATCACATCTAATCCTATCATTCAATAATATATACCCTTTTCCTTTCACTTGACAAGGTGTATCATTTCCCATTTTCACTGATCCTCCATTATAGTGCTCAAGATGTTCAAATTTATCTTCATCACTAGTAATGTGATGTGTACATCCACTATCAATGATCCAAGTATCATTCTTACTAACTTTATAAATAAGGGTTATTTCTACATACCTTTCCTCTTCTTCTGAATCATCTTTCATTGCAACAAATACCACTTAAATTTCATCATCAGTGTCGGTGTTAGTGTCATCTTCATTTTCTCCAACAAGGTAACATGCCTTCTTGGCTTTTTCTCTGTAATCTCAGTTGTCTCTATTGTAGTGTCGGTTTCCTCTGTTATTCCTTCAGCCAAACTTTCCATCACCAGATCGGTCATTGTCTTTATCTTCCTCTTTCCTAGTAGGACATCTAGCAGCAATATGGCCAATCTCTTTACAATTAAAACAAGCTAAATGTAACTTTCCCTTATAGTTTCCTTTACCTTTTTGAAGTCTTCAGGCCATAAGTGCTTCAAGCTCATCAAGCTCATCTTCGTTGTCACTGTCACTTTCATTCTTTATATTATGCTTATTGCTAGATTTACCAATCTTTAGAGATGACATAAAAGTAGACTCAACACTCAGTACAACATTATTGTCATAATTATTCATCTCAAAATTAGTTAACTTTCTAATCAGACTATCAAGAGTAAGAGTGCTATTAGGTGTAGACCTCATTTCATGAATTGCATATATTCTAATTGCATAGATAGGCAACAAGGTTCTCAGTATCTTACTTACCATAGTGTCTTCAGAAATAATATCTCCTACTCCTTGAATAGCATTGCCTACCTCTTTGATTCAATTAGAGTATGATGTGATGTTCTCACCTTCCTTCATCTTCATGTCATCAAATCTGCCTCTCAAGCTTTCAGCTCTGGCTCTCATTACATTCACATCACCACCATAAACTAGTGCAAGTTTATCCCACATTTGCTTCGCTGTAGTGCAATCCTTGAAATTTTCAAACTCAACATCAGATAGAGTAGCATCAATCTCTATCATAGTAATATTATGTTCATGTTTGTCTCTCAACTAATCAAGTGTTAAAGGTCCAACATTCGATTGTAAGTAGCCATTTTCTAGTAGATGTATAGCAGATTCTCCAATTTCAGATATGTGAAGCCTCATCCTACTTTTCCATGTGGAGAAGTTATCTTTGTTCAACTTAGGCACTTCCCTCTTATACATTTTGTGATCTTTCTGCTCAAGTCTTTAAAACTTTCCTCCAAGAAACCAATATGCTTTGATACAAATTATTAAAATAATTGAGAGGGGGGGGGGGTGAATCGGTTAAATCAGCTATCCTACAATCCCAAACTCCCAGATGTACTTTACAAAATAATTTCAACAATTTATGCAGCTCGGTAACATAAAATATCAATTTGTCTGTTCACTTTACCGAATACCAGTAATTATCCAAACTGTGATTACCAATTAAATCAACTATGTAGTATGTAAAGTATGGTAGAAAAACAATCATAACAAATAACACATAACACAATGATTTAACATGGAAACTCTGCTAAGGGAAAAACTACCTGGGACCGATAACCCAAAATAATTCACTCTTCTGAAGTGAGCTTGGTTAGGAGCCAACCCTATTAAAGGTTACAATGCACACTGTTAGGTGTGACCTGGTTAGAGGTTTTATCACTAACAGTTAGCTCTTGACCAACATTCACTATGGGGTCAACAAGATAACAATTTACATTTATTGAATGTCATAGGGTAATACAATAAGACTGTTAAGTCCACTCAGTTAAGAGATTTTTTGAATCAATGGTTAAATTGATATAGTTCTGATCTGATTCAAATTCAACTCAATTGCAAATATTTCTCAACTTACTTCACTTGGTAAATAGTTCTTTGATGCTCAGTAATGTCTATAGCTCGGTTGTTTCTGTAACCAGTTTGATCATAAATGCATGAATAAAATTTTCACGCAAAATATCTACAGTCTCCTTTTGTCCAGCATGTTTCAACAATGAAACTCATGTCTCTTAAATAGACAAGTAAACCATTTTCATATCAGCCATCAAATTTTGCCTCTTAATCTCCTTTGTCCATTTTGTCACTTAAACCTTCCTCAGTAGATGTGTCCTTAACACGTTTCAATCTCATCCTTTAGATCATCTCTGAATTATGTCAGTCATGGATCTCATAACTAACTTCATCTTTTAGCTTGAAATCATAACAACTTCCAGCTCATCAAATTCAGTCGGTTGTTCTTAGCATTTAATATTTTCATCCATACTCGGTTAATACTAAAATGCGTCGGCGATAACTAACTTGGTTATTACTATCACTCGGTATACACTGCATTGGCTCGGTGTATACATAAGTCTTCAAATACAGACCACATTAACTTGTTCAAATCAAATCTCTTCTTCATAATAGATTAATGTAACATGCTCAAGTAAAAAATATAAAGCCATAGACTCATCAATAAGTTGTCCAATATTTACCTTATCCTTATCTATCATATCCATCTTTTCCTTATGTAGATATCTTAGTTCTTCATCTTTTCTTCCTTCTATAGATGTTCAGATGTTTGTAACTATCATGATAAGTATTGTCAAAACTAGTTGACATCAATGACAACATATTGATGGATTTAATTATCTTACATATCACTTAAGTAGCTTGGTGATCTCTAATCATTGTTCCTTCAGTTCATCTAGATATTCAATCAGTTGTAGATCATCACAGCACTGGTATATGAATCTTAGAGTCTCAAATGGTTAGAGAATCACTACCTCTTGACCTCATGGAAACGTGTGGTTTCACTCCCAATGTGTTGACGAGATAACATAAAACCAACCAATCACCATGTAGTACTAAGCAAGGGATTCTGAAAGCTTCCTATCTCAAAGGTACAACTCAAAACTCAAAGGTACACATACTAATCCAGAGGCAACCAACACACATAGGAAACCTAAGATGAAATCAATGAAGTCTCATCACATATGTCAAGCCCTTGGAACAATCTCACAGGATTCTGACTCCCAAGTGTGATCATATGTGGAACCTAAAATTCTCTCATGTAGAAAAGGCTAACTAATAATGCCAGAACTCACCATCACTACTAGACGGGCAATCATCTTCTCCCACTCCCATCTTTAGCTTATACTAGCACTCAAGGCATGAGTGAGAAATCCATTATCTTATTAATTCATTTTAAAACCCTATTTAATGTATTATATTATCACTTATTAAGTAACTTACTAAGGATACCCAGGTATCCACTTTTGAGCCCTGACACCTCCAAAGCAAGCCACTTCCCCTCTAACACCTAGATAACCTACCCTAAGCTCATAAGTCTTTAAAAACATCTCATATATAATTGTGGATCATAAAAGATAAGACCTAGTTCCAAAATGTCACAAGAACACACACATAACCAACTTCCATCACATATACATCGTAACACTTTCAAATAGTAAAAACATAATCAAGAGCTTCCATAGGGTTGGGTTATAACAAAACCAAATGCCATACAAATATGCAAGACAAACAAACATAACACATTTTCCTAACCTCGCCTCCGGTAACAATCCTAAAAGGACAACATAAAAATGATTCTCTTAACCCACAATTACAGAAAGAAAAACATTCAAAAAGAATTTAATAGTAATAAACTAATTCGTAAAACACTATTATAGAAATTAATTTATTAAAATAATCACTAACACAACTATAATTACATTCTTAAATTAAATTTCATTAATAAGGAAATCAATTTATAATATTGTTTAAAATAAATTGATTCCAAAATTAATAATTACTAAAATAATATAATTTCATAATAAAAATTCTCAATTTAAAATACAAATTTCCTTAACTATTAATTAATAAAACCTATTGATTAATAATTAATTGTATCCCCAATATTAATTAATAACAGAAAATACTAACTAACATCAATACCACAATTTTAAAAACATTAAATACCAATGACTTATTTACAATATAACTTTATTTAATTGAAAATATATTTAAGACCATATATATATATATATATATATATATATATATATATATATATATATATATATATATATATATATATATATATATATATATATATATATATATATATATATATATATATATATATATATAACACGACACACACACACACACACACACACACACACACACAATTTAAAATAAAACTTTAAACCAAAGTAAAAAAAGGGGGGAGGGGGGTGGAGGTAAAAGGAACATGGATCCCACCCCCTACTATTGTGGGTAACCTTGGCTGCCACAACAGCTAAGGAGTTGTCGGGGGATGGGGGTAGGAAAACCCCCGCCTCCCTAACATTTTATATTATAAATTTTTATTTGTTTATTTGTTTTTAATTTTTTTTGTCAAAAAATTTCTTACACAGAACAAGGATAATATGTGTGTGTGTGTGTGTGTGTGTTTAACCAATAAGAAATCTAATAGCTGATTTCTATTAGGAAGCTAAGTTATTTAAATATTCTAATTTGATTCAAACCATAAGGTTTTCTATAACAAAATTTATCAACCCTAACGGATTCAAAATAAGATTTTTCTACGATATTCCTAACATACCAACAATACCATATTTCTTTCACCAAAAGCTTATAACTAGAAATCTAAGCAAGAGAAGAATTCCAAAACATATACCAACAAGATCTAACATGCACGAAGAAAACAAACTTCCTTTAAAAAAATTAATTAATTTACGAAGGTTTCAAAACCTACTTCAAACTACCAATTAACAAAAACCACAAAGAACAATCCAAACCCTAAAAAATTTCAAAGCTTTCACAATATCCTCCAATTCAATTCTTAGAGCCAAAACCTACAAATGTGTGTAGAATAACAAAGACCAACTCCTCCTAAAAAAAGGAAAAGAACCTGGAACTTGAACTCAACCATGCAAACCCGAAACTAAACTTAACTCCCAAAACTTTGTTATTACCAATTTATTCTTTTTGCATAATTTTCAATTTAATAATTAATAGCTTAATGCACTTTCACTTAATTCAAATTTAGTATTTTTTCGTTTATGTCAATTCCTCAATTTTTAAAAATACTTTATTCTTTTATTTATTTAATTGATTGTGCAATTAATTGCATGTTAATTATAACTAAAAGAAATATTGTTTCAAATCATTTTATCATTAATGCAATTGATAATTTATTATTAATTAATTAATTTTATCTTTAATTAAAATTTTAAATTTAATAATTAATTAAATTTTTTATTTCCACAATTAGATTTTAATCAAGTCTTTTAATTAATAAACATATTTAATTATTTTCCATTAATTATATACCCTCATATTTAATTTTCTATATTTAATTATTAAATCATATAATTAATCTCAATAAATCATTTAACCATTTCACAGTTCAATCACACCAACTAGCCAAAGATTAGGGAAAAAACCAACTAAACCTAATAAAATGATAATCATGCTCAAGGGAACGACTCATAAATTCATGTCACCTAGATGAATTCAGAGAGAAAATAAATCAGAAACTTGTCCACTATTTAAGGACAATAAAATAGCTTAGGTTGGGATTCAAACCTGAATGTTATCTCCCCTCTCTTACCATTGAGACTGTTGGATACAATTGTCTGAAGGAGATTGTTGGAATGATTATGTGTTGTCTTTGATGTCACACAAATGTCATATCAATTGTCAGCTCAATCGGTCAGCAAAGTAGTTCCCAGTGTCTACCGAGCTCAGTCGGTCAGCAAAGTAGTTCCCAGTGTCTACCGAGACCTCTCGGGTGTCAAAAGAAAAGTATGGCAGAAAATAGTGTTAACTGAGCTTCCTCGGTTATCGAAGGAAAGTTAGTGTCTACCGAGTTCACTCGGTCTCCAAAGGATGTTGAAGAATTCACAATACTTACCGAGTTCTCTCGGTCACCAAAGGAAATCTTTTTCGGATTAATGTTTACCGAGCAAGGTCGGCCCAGTAAAGGATTTTGTCAATTTGAGAAATAAAGTTGGTTTATTCCAGCCGACTGTTGTAATAATTAGTAATGTTTTGTAATAATTATTAGTGCCGACTTGACAATCCGAATGGTATATATATAGAAGGTCAAGTTGTGAATTATGAGGATGCAAGTGAAGAAAAAGAGAAGAATAGTATGAGCGAATTTTGAAGGATGATTAGATATCCTTGAAGAGTAGCAGAGATATATTTGATCAGGAAGGATCTAGTGAAGCAAAACAAAGATCTGTAATCAACAATTCAATTGCATCACTATTCAGGTCACTTCATTGTTACTTTATTACCATTGTAGCAGTGATTTCAAAATCTCCTAACCGATTTGGTTTAACAACCATTTTGTAAATCCTCTAACAAGGTGACAATTCTATTGAATTGTTTCAAGACCTCTTACAAGGCCACTCCTAGCAGGGTGATTAAATCCTCTAACAAGGTCACACCTAACAGTGTGTTTTGTAACCTTTTACCGGGTTGGCTCCTAACAGGGCATCACTTCAGAAGAGTGAAAATCAGTAACTAGTTACATTGGTGGTTTTTCCCATATTGGGTTTCCACGTTAAATTTGGTGTCTCTTGTGTTCATGGTATTTTCTTTATTCATGCATGTTAATCACTGATGAATGCTTAAGAATAGTTATAATTAACACTCTCTGCAATTACCGAGTTTTAGCATTTCTCTATATGTCAGCAGTAAATAATTTAATAGGACATCTAAGGGATCAGTGGTAATATTTTGTGGTCAACTGATTCACCCCCCCCCCCCCCCCCCTCTCAATTACTACATCCATATTTCCAACATGAGACATTACAATAAGGCACACTAATCCTGACAATTCAGGGAAGTCGATGTTTGGTACCTACAAACTTACATCAAAGACAAGCATATATATATATATATATATATATATATATATATATATATATATATATATATATATATATATATATATATATATATATATATATATATATATATATATATATATATATATATATATATATATATAACAAGCAATGGTAGGGATGGGGGCATCGTGTGGATCCTGCACGTAGGTAACTACAACTCCTTCCCTCAACCACATCAAACACGTCAAATTGAAAGGTAAAACATACAAGATAGCCATACACATGCAAGTATGGGGTAAGTAACATCATGGATATAAATGACATATTTAATCATATAAATAATCATCATCAAAGTAACTAAAATCATCTAACTATACACATATTATCTCATGACTATCCAATATCAAATAACCATGTAATGTCATACATCTAAAACCACATAATAAAGCTGGAATAATCAACACACACATGAAAGTGGCCTAAAAGAGTTTGACAATATAAAACTGAAAAAACAAACTATGGGTGGGCACTACATAATCACTAAAATGGAAAGTCCAAGGAAAAATGAAATATTTTTTTTCTTTATTATTTTATAAAGTTTTTTAGTAATAAAATATTTTAAAAAACTTTTTTATAAGTTTTTAAAAACATATTTCAAATAAATAAGAAAATTTGGGAAAGATATATGTTTGTCCACCTATCATATATGCTGCAACAATTTGTCCTCCAACTAGTAGTTAGGGGGCTAGTTGCTCCTATTTTTTTCTTAGCAACATCAACCAATCAAAGACATCATTAATGATCATTTGCAACACATCCTTGGTGGCATCATCATTAGTTTCTAGCTTTGTGGTTTTGTTGTGACATGCTGTATTCTCTTGCATAAACTATATTGTACACACACTAATATAAAGTGCCATCCTTCTTTGTACTTTTCCATTGATGACATATTTGATGTAATCCTCATGTACTTAGTAGATTAGGAACTATCCTCATGTACTCAGTAGATTAGGAACTAACTTGTGAGACTTGGTGCACATCTCTAGTCAAGATTATAATGTACCGATCTACCAAATACAAGTATCCAATTGATGCTTGAATGTAGGTGTCCCCATGCCTGATCTTCTTCATGTTGCAGTGTATGATTCATTAGCCATTCTTCATCGACATTGGTACTTGGTTTTTTCATCATTTGACATTCTCGGTGCAACATTGGCTCTATTTCTTCCTATGAGCTCAGAGTATTGGTTGATATCTTGGACCATCTTTGCAAAAGATTTTATGCTGAGGGGGGCTTCATGATCTTTCCTCTTCTTCTCTCTTATGCGATGGGGGGAAGGATTTTTCCCTCACATGGGGTTTTGTCTTTCCCAATCTTCTTTAATAGTTCTTTTTTATTTTCATCTATCTTTTGGGGAGGAGTTTTGTCCCACTAGGTTTTTTCCTTTTCTCAGATTGTGAGAGATTGCATTACATTTGTACATGAGTATCCAACGTGGCCTAGTAGCTAGGACCCATCTTGCATTGTTAATTTTTGTACATTCTCCCTACGTTGCACTTAAGGGAGAGGGGGGGGGGGAGTGTTGGTGTAATTAAGGTATTTTACCTTGGTTATTTCTCTACTAATTACACCATACTTAAGCTTACTCAAGGGATTACATAGGAGTACTTGGAGCATTTCTAGTTTACATGGACTTATCGTGTTTTACTTTATCATATCCACTTATAGTGGATGAACTTTTCCACTTTAGAGGGTGATCCATCTTTAGTGGACACATGACTCCACCTTTTGTGGGTGATAACTTTTCATATTGGTTATCATGCAATGAGACAATAACACTTGCCATTGTCTCATCCACTCCTTTGTACTCACCTTGGCTATATAACCAAGGGGCTTCCTGTGTAATATTCACTCTAGTTGAGTCGATCCATTCTATTGCATTATTGATAGGAATACAATTTATTCTTGTCATATTCATTCTCTCTTGTCATTGTGCTTTCCATTGCCTCTAAATCTTGGGTGACTACCTTCATAACCAAATACTACAAGGATATGAATAAAATATTAAAATTAATACTACTTTAGCCCAAGAAATATTAGAATTAGACTATAATTACCTAAATTAAATTAATTTAAAAGAAGACACGACAACCACCTTAGCAACGATCTACCATAACCTACTCCTTCCCCTATAACTCAAATTCAAGTATAATAGTTGTGGGTGTTACTTGATTAGGGCTTCTCCCTTTGAAATTCAATCCTTTATTAGGAACAAGATTCAAGATCCAACCTTTGTGTACCTTTTGCACCATGAAATCTATCAAGACAATGCAAGCATTATAATGCATTCCTAGACAAAATCTTCAATTGGCTCTTGTTACATGTTCCATGATTATTCTACGATAACACTTTGATTATCTATATTACCATGATTAATAACCTATCTTCTCTCCAATATCGATCAATTAAATTATTTGAAGTACATATTCATAATTCCTTTCTAAATATTAAAATACACTTTATTAGAAAAAATACAACAAATTAAATATATACAAGTCCAACCGTCCTCTTTCATGTAATAGAATCTTCTAAAACCTTAAATAAAAATGTGTAAATACAATGCAATGACCATTAAACTTATTAATAACTTTTCCTTAGACTCCTAGAAATCACTCAACTTGAGGAGCTGACACATCGTGATCACCCCCAAACTCGGGGTTTACAATGGACGGTAGCCCCACATAAACAAACACATGTTCTTCTTCCCTTGGGGCTCGGAATAATGGAGGGCCCAAGGAGCGAATGGTAGCTGATGCTGCCAACTCCCAAAGGCGAATAAAGTCAACACAGAACACCTTAAAAAAGAAACGTTATTACATAATTAAAAAAGAAGGAAATATACGTGGTTATGTTGGAATATACCTCCTCAGTTTCCACGCGAATAGGAAGACCGATTAAAAAGGGAAATAAAATAAAATCATAACTCCGGAATAACAGATTAGAGAAGAGCAGGGCAGAGGTCTTTTGGGTTTGTGGGTGTTTCAGGCCATCCTCTATACGGAGAAGAGCTCTGTTGTTTTGTTCAGCCATGGCTATTACATCAGAGCAATCCAGAAGATCAATGCTTCCAAGCTTTTTATATTCGTCCTCCTCCTCGTCTTCGATTGTGTCTGATATTGTGTTGAAGAGGAGGAATGTTGTCACAGAAAATGGGAATGGCGCCTCTTTTTCTGCTCCTCGAAAGACATTTGTTGTGCCGGCTCCCAGTGAGCCGGGAAAGATAGCCATGTATTCACCGGCTTTCTATGCGGCCTGCACCATGGGAGGCATTCTCAGTTGTGGTCTCACTCACACCGGCGTAACGCCTCTCGATCTTGTCAAATGCAATATGCAGGTAGATGTCTAAATTTTGATTCTTTTGTATTGGAAGCTGTTAGTCATATTCATACCTTGCAGGTGCAGATATCAAATTCTTCTTTTTTAATTTGGGGAGGTTGTTGAGATCTACGAGCAGGGATGTAAATCAGTTTTTTGGGTTATTGGTATTTGTTTGATGTTCCGTTGGCCGAGATTCAAACTGTTTTTTAATTGTGTACTGGGTTTGGAGGTTGAGATCTATGTTAATCTTTTCATGCTGTGTGTATGTACACCAATTTCTGGTTTATGGGTGTTTAATTTTTATTTTTCTGTCGAGAATTTCGAATTGATTTGTTTCGTGCATATGTGTATGCGATTGAGATCCGGGATATTTAAAATTTTCGTTTGGGTGGGGACGTAAGCCAGAATGTTTCTTATGAGTATTTATAAATAGTTTGTTTGAGGCGAGGTATTTTTTGTATGCAGTGGATAGGTTTTTCAGACCTAACTTGGTTCAATTTATCATTTGATTGTGGATTTAAATCAAGTTTTTAGCTTAAGGGTATTTGATATGCTTTGAAATCTCTGTTGAAATCTATATATGGCTGTTTGGGTATGTTTTTGAGATCTACGCTTATTTGATTTGTCATCTGAGTGGGTATATTGAATTTTGTTCTTTTCAAATGAGTTTTGGCGTCTAGGTATTTTGCATTTGGTAGGCCGTTGAGATTGTTGTTAATTCAAAATTTCATAGGTGTGCGGATTAAAAAAGTTTTTTGCTTACTGGTTATCTATAAATCGTCAACTCCATTCATAATTCTGATCTGAGAATTTGGGTATTCGCATTTAATTAGGTCATTTAGATACATGATAGTTTGATTTTCTATAACGGTGGGGATTAAATATATATCTTGTTAATTTGGTCAGTCTCCGGTTCTCTGTTAAATCTGAATCTGGGATATTTGATATCTAATAAAACTTGGATCGATGATCTGTTAAACGTACGTTTTTTTTAACATTGCAATTCCTCATTATGGATTTGTTTAGATGAATATGAGCATCGTGCAGATACATTAAATTCTATTAAGCATTCCTGGAGGTTCTGGTGAGTAATCATGTCATTTAATAGAATTTATCTTAAAACTACTAGTCATATGGGTCAGGCTCTGGCTGTCTTTGCAATGTAATCCTTTTGAAGCATCTTCGTATTTGAGAAAGTAACTGTTAAGTATCTAGATATCTGAGAAGACATTTATCAGGGCTCTTGTCAGATTGCTTTTATCAAGCGTATATTTATCTTTTAAATCTCTTTTTGGCTACCATTTTGTCCGATGACTAGAGTTGTCTATCTTGGGTAGGACTGCATTTTTTTATATTTGATCAAATAATGAGGGTTCTCTAGGGGTATGAAAGTAGTTACTAGAGAGGCTTAAAGCCTTTGAGCAACGATGCTTAATCCTTAAGAGCCCTAAGTTATAAAAACTAGCAACCCAGACATATACAAAAATAGTGCAACTTAGATCCTGAAACAAAGATTACTATTTACATCAAAACAACCAAAGAGATACACAATTATTGCCAAGGCCTAGTTGGCACCCAGATCCTTTGCCACATCAGCTACATCAGATGTCCAAACAAACCCAGCTTCTGTACCCCAGCAGCCCCATGAGGAAGTACCACCTTCTCAGCCCACAGAATCCTGATAAGCATCCACTTGCATGAGAGGAAAAATAACCACTGGGAAAGAATCTGGTCTCTGCACGATTGTCATGCTGCAAGGAGAAAGGATATGCCAAATTTAGGTTGCCATTCTTATGAGTAACACACAAAACTTTCAATTTTGTGGAGAGAGCTATCTAGAAGACCGTTATTTCTACCAATTTGTCAACTATTGTGTCAATCTCCTCCTTCAGGTTACAGGGAGCCTCCTGAATGCAAGGGCAAAATTCACACACCTCAAAATCCTCCTCCACACCCATGATAGCATCCTGTAGCTCCACTGACCATGACAGTACTAACAAAATGACTCAATCCTGCACAGCAGCATTTGGTACCAAGACATCCAACTTGGCTAGAAAGTTCTCTGCAATGAACTGTGTGGACTGTGGAACACCATTGTTAGCCAACCCATTCTGCCCCAGAACACCCTTAATCATCTGCAATGATGCCGTGTTGGGCAAGGTGAAAATTGCCTTCAGACAGTGGCTGGACACCACCCTACTCCAATGAATATTACTTCTAGCCCGTGGCATGGTGAGAAAACCAGAAGAAGGTCAGAGATAAAAAAACCAATAGAAATACCAACCAACATAAACTGTATTGAGGTCTCAATAATTCTCATGGTGCTGATCACATATACTCATGTCACATTCATGGAGTTAGATTTCTTCCACAACCTTTATCAAGGATACTATATTCCCTGCAAACCAATGTCAATCGTACACAATCTAAATAAACTAAGTTAGAAAGAAGCACCTGACATTGATGGCCTAGAGTTGGCAAGGTCAGAAGCCTTTATATCCTTAAAGCCAATCCATGCATCCACTTGATTACTGAGTTCCTAAGTTACTGATTCGGGTGCGGATTTGGATGCGGATGTGCAGATGCGTGAAAATATTTTTTTTAGAGGATGCGGATGCGTGTATATATATATAACTTTTAGCTCACACAACACTGATTTAGCCCTAATTGAATTTGGCAGCAACAAGAGGATACTTTCGAAACAATGCCATGTAAGCTTTATATCTTGAGACTTCTAATCCATTAAGCCATTTGTAGCCATTTGTCTAGGTTTCTGCACCTTCCCCTAACGTGCACAGGAGCCTCTGACAGTCTGTAACACGCCTGTTCTGACGGCCCTAAACCTCAATATTTGTGCGTTCTATCTGCAGAGTCTCTTAAAATATGCAGACTCAAATTGAAACCCAATCACAGATCACAGGGTGCCTTAAAAACACAATCAATATATGCCTTAAATTGTGCAGCTTAATTGACACAACCAACAAACAAAGAACTAATAATTAGAATATTGCATACCTATCATGATTGCTTTTATCAATTGTCTTTTGGAGCGTGGGTATCCTTTTTAATATTTTATACATTAAAAGAATAAAAAACAGGAGAATCAAAATGTTCATATGGAGAAAATCAAGGTTTGTTTTTTGCTTTTTAATGTCAATATTGACCTTTTTGTGCTTGGAGGCTTCCAGATGCGCTCTGGATGCGTCCAGGAAGCGCATCCCATGGCTGTGGATGCCCTCTGGATGCGTTGGAACGCATCCACAGCCATGGGATGCGCTTCCTGGACGCATCCAGAGCGCATCCGGCTCTGCATCCGCCTCCGAACGCATCCGCCTCCGCATCCAGGCTTCCAGGAAACGCATTGGTAACTAAGCTGAGTTCTGTTGTAATGAGAGGCAAGTCCCATCTCCTTATTCACCAAGAAGTCCACTAGATTGTTACAATCTCTCTAGCAATGCATATAGAAGACATCATGCAAATTCTTAGAGGTCAACAACATCCTTAAGAAAGTACTTTGAGTTTTCAGTGCCTATCAAACTTCTTAAGGATCTTATCCAATATTGATGTCACCACATTGAATCCCTGTCCACAATTAACTTTCTGCAGTTTAGTGTAACTGCCAATTTCAACCCTTCCACCAGGACTTTGCATGCTGCCTCATTATTAGACTTGTTACTGAGAAAGAATGAAGCACATTTTGCGAAGGACCCTTTATCACCCCTTAGCACACGCCCAACCTCAGCCTCCGCCAGGTTTTCCTTCCAAGCCCCCATCAAAATTAAGCTTAAGAAAGTCCACTAGAGGCCTGGCCCATGATAGGTGAGTCCTCACTACAGAGGAGAGGGAGGGTCAATTCATAGGTTATAAACTGGTGCTTGTTAAAAGCCTGTGGCATGCACATGGGTCTGAAAACAATTTTTTACAATTCTAGGCACCTGAGCAAAACTTATTCCAAGCATTTAGGCGTCCAATTTCATGTCTCCTAAGACAATAAATTTTGTTTTCCTTGGAAATAATAATATTTAGGCATCTCAATGATGGTTGAAACTTGAAGTTTAAGTTTATTTCTTAAAAGTCTTTGTCAACTTTAAATTTATGGGCATTTTAAAATATCCTATAAGAACCTAAACCTCGGTGATCTTTTTTTAAACCTGATTATTTATCTGTCTCTTTAAATATTTATATTTTGTCATCAGAATCTGACAAGAACTGTGCCATTTTTTGTATATCTAAGTTGAAAAACTATGGTTTCTTAGCTTGTCAATTCCAAATCATTTCTCATGGTGTGCCTGACATATCTGCCAATATCTTTGTTATTTCATCTGAATCTTGTACAAACACTTGATTTTGGTATGTCTCAGTTGTTAAAATTTGTAATTAGTTACCTTACCAATTCAGATTCATTTTGTATGGGGTGCTTGATTCTGTGTTTATTTTTTGGTTGTTTGTAAAATTAGATTTATCATTTTAGTATCCCGGAACCTCTACAAACATTTTCATGTGTTGTGGTGTTTGCTTGAATCTTTTTCATAGGCATTTATGTCTATTAAAGTAGACATTACTTTGGGTGGGTTCCATTCAGGATTTTGATTCTCTCCTGAATATGTGTTTTTCTCCTTTTCATAACAGGTAAATATGTGTTTTTCTATCCATCATAACCTTTTAAATTATATTATTTATTGGTAAAAAGATAGAATCGGTTTTAGTTCTCTATAGCTGTTAACCTCTGTTATTTGTGCTCCTTGGTACTTGTGTATTACAGTTTTTCCATAAACTATTGCAGTATTATTGATGCTGGAGCATCGGGATAGTCTGGCTATCTGGGTCAATCTTAAATTTTTTGTTTTGGTTCTCTAGTTGATTGGGCTGAAGTTTTGGTTTAATTTCATTTCTGGTCTGTGTTTGTAATTCATCGTCAGGATTCTTTGACACTTGTCCAAATTGCATTCAAAGCTAAACAAATCTCTTTAGTTGTTTGAATTTGTTGTAAATGTCAACAAAAAAGAAAATAAACTTTTTTGGCATTGAATCAAGCTACTATGGCTGTGTACAAGTGACCGTTCATCTGTTGCAAACAAGGGGAAACCAAAAAGACAGTGGTAGTTTGTGCAAAAACAGAGGAGAAGAAAAAAATGTGGAAGGACGGTATAAGAAAGGTCATAGCGGAGGAGGTTTGGATGCTGCATGAATAGAGAGGAAGTCTTGGAATGGTGCGGGAGTGTTGAGGACAGCAGATGACCGTGTTGGAGATTGTGTTGCTACTAAACAGAGCACTCACCTCGTGGAAGGTGCGTAAGGAAAAAGTACATGACCGGTATTGGTGGGAAATGGACAAAGAAAAATTGTAGTGCTGAAAGGGCAGGTGCATAGAATATTTATGTTGATACTGGGATAGAGCAAAGGCTGCATGGAAAAGAAATACAAGTTCAGAAATTAGAGTAAAACATAGTAGGAGCATTGAGAAAAATTGTGTACTAGAATCTTGTAAAATTTGGCTAAGTATTTGAAGTTCTCTTGAAAACCTTAGATTATTAAGCAATATTTCCTTATCCATATCTTTGGAAGCTTTCTCATTGGGCCTTGCAAATGAAATAGTTCTTGATCCTTTTGGCATGAAACTTTGCATTAGAGATGATAGTAGGCAAGTTTTGATTGTAAAATGACAGTAATAGTTTTTTTTTGAATGGGGTCTTCATGGTATTTCTCATTTTCTATAAGGCCTTTCTCAATACTGTATAGGTTTAGAGGGTGAAAAAAGGAGGGAAATCTTGCATTCATGTGAGGAAAAAGAACACTGCTTTGACTTAGTTGATGGTTCTTAGGGTTTTTCTCTTATGACTCATTTCCAGCGTGTTTCTTCTTCTACAACAACGGCCAACAGTTTGAGAAGGTAGTTGAGATGCTTTAGGAGAGAGAAAAGAAGGATGAAGGAATCTTCAAAACATGTTGTCTCAAACCATATATTCTCTTGCACACGAAAGCCTTTAACTAGCCAAATGTAAGTCTCAACTATTGTGACTTTGTCATTGTGATGCACAATGCGTATTTGAAGTTTTCTTGAAAACTTTAGATCATTAAAATTGAGTCAAGATTTCTTTATCCATATTTTTGGAAGCTTTCTTATTGGGTCTTGGAAAGGAGATAGTTCTTGATCCTTTTGTCATGGAACTTTGCATTAGAGATGATAGTGAGCAAGTTTTGATTGTAAAATGATAGTAGTAGGTTTTTTTGAATCTTCATGGTATTTCTCATTTTCTATAAGATTTTTCTCCATACTCTAAAGGTTTAGAGGTTGAATGTGATGGATAACATCTTTAAAACCATGTTAAAGAATAATAGCTATAAAGAGGTTTCAACATTGTGGAAGGGACAAAGTATAGTTCAAAGTGGTGACTGTCATGAGGTCTCATCAGGATAAGCTTGACGCCTTAGTTTGATCCTCCCAATTTTAAGGGCGGATTAAATGCAAAAGAATTGTTGGATTGGATTAGTGAAATGGACAAATATTTTGAGTATGAGAATACTAAAGAAGATCAAAAGGTCAAGTATGCGCATAGAAAATTGAAAGGACACATCCCTATGGTGGGATCACTGGCAAATAGATAGGCAATGAAGAGGGAAGGATAAAATCAAATCATGGGATTGAATAGTTACAAAAATTAAGTCAAAATTTTTGTTGGAAAATTATTAAATCAGTTTGTTCAAAAAGTTCCAAAATTTGAAGCAAAAAGAGAGTAGTGTTGAGTACATTGAAGAATTCTATCGGTTATGTATAAGAATTGGTCATGTAGAAGATGATATCGAGTAGACTTCAAGATACTCTAAATTGCCTACTCCTATCCATCTAGGATGAGATAAGTTTTAGATATCGGGTTTGTTGGCCCTAGGCCCCAATACCTGTTTGGTTCGCACTTGGTATTGGTCTTGGTTTGGCCTGACAATGGGTTTGGCCAAGCTTTACTCTTGGGCGGACCGATTCGTTTGGGACGAACTTGCGACAAACCCAGCAGACCAATTGTGACCCACGTTGAAATGCCCTAAAACCAAGCTTTTTTGTTGTTGCAATTTAATTTTTTTTTGAAGTCCACAACCCTAAAAAGTTACTTTGAAAACACTTAAGTTGGTTGTTTTTGATCATTTGTTGTGCAAACAACTGGCTTTCTCTTGAGGGTCAGCAAAAAATTGGTTTTCTTTGGAGGTTGAGCAAAAGCTTGGTTGAGCAAGAGGGAACTGAAGATTGATTTTTGAAGCTTGATCAAGTGTAAGCTTCTATTGGCTGAAAGACGTAAGGTTTTTTTTTCATTTTATTTTGTTTTTGTTTGATCTTAACAAACTTTTTGATGGATATTATCTATTTTAGTTTTTTCCATTCTCTTGTTTTTGTTTTGAATGTGTTTATAATTTCTCACCATAGGAACGAGAATGAGATCTACCTCTTTCTCCATAGACACAAATGAACAACACAAAAGAGATCCCAATTCTCCCCTATGGAAATATGTTATTATAAAACCACTTCCAAGAGGTGAGGGATTCTGTTGGAAATGTTAGGGATGTGATGCAGAACGTAATAGTTCATATTATTAGGTGGTAGGCCATTTATGTGGATTCTTCGAAAGAGGAGTCAAAAAATGCCTTGGAAAAGATATGTGCCTATACCAAATGAGATAGTGTTAAAATATATTATGGAGCATGAAGGAGAAAAGAGAGATCCACATAGACTAAACATGCTTATTAAAAAAAATCAAAGGGAATGCAACTCCCATCTAATCCGTATATTGTTGTAGAAGAGCACCCATTTGTTACTACCACAACTAAGCTTGAAAGTGAAGTGTCCATTGCATGCCAAAGAAAGGGACCTATGGAAAGTGCATTTCAAAGTGAGAGTCGAGACATTGCTGACCAAGATTTAGATATGCAAATGAGCTGGCTTTCAATGTTGTTCGCTCCACATATTGAAAAAGATAATGAAAAGTGTGAATGGAGCTCTAAAAGGGTATAAAGGTCCGTGTTATGAAGGTATGCAACACCTTGTTGGAAAGAGAGGTCAAAGGGGTTGAAGATGCATTGAAGTCCATAAGGGAATCATGGATTGAGACAAGTGCATCCGTTGTTTCAAATGGGTGGAAAGATTCAAAAAATTGTCCCTTGATCAATGTCATAGTGGTGTCCCCAAAAGGGGCAATATTTTTGAAAGTCGTGGACTGTGAGGGGCAAGTAAAAGATGGACTATTTATTGCTGATATTCTCATTTCCGCCATTGAGATAGTGGGACCTAGACATGTTGTTCAAGGCATAATGGACGCTGCAAAGAATTGTAGAGCTGCTGGCTTTTTGGTTGAAGAATGCTATCAGCATATCTTTTCCGCTCGCTCAATCTTATGCTATAAAAGACTGGGAATAAAATTGGGTGGATCAATGAGATGTATGTAGAGGTTGAAGACATCTAGTTGTTCATCACCAACCACTACATGTCTCAAGGAATTTTTAGATTATTTTCAAGTTTGGAGCTATTGAAGGTAAGTGAACTTGAAGTTGTAATTTAATTAAAAAAATATTATTCTACATTTTTTGATTTTCATAATTTGATTAATGTGTATTCTTCTTTAAATTTTTTCTTTATTTTTATTCATTTTGGTTTCAATTTATATTATAGGTTGTAGAGACCTATTTTGCATTTAACACAATTGTCTCGAGATGACTTGTCAAATTTAAAGTGGCACTTTGTAATATGGTGGTTAGCCAAACTTGGTCTATATGGAAGCAAAACAACATTGAGAGGGCAAAAAAAATTAAGCAAAGGATATTAGATAACTCATGGTTGGATCCTGTGGAGTATCTCCTTATAGTTTCACCTAGCCTAT
The DNA here is from genome assembly GCA_027943335.1 of Chamaecyparis obtusa. Classification (NCBI taxonomy): domain Eukaryota; kingdom Viridiplantae; phylum Streptophyta; class Pinopsida; order Cupressales; family Cupressaceae; genus Chamaecyparis; species Chamaecyparis obtusa. The sequence goes on from BSBK01007561.1 coordinate 589,365, forward strand.
TTTATGAGCATGATTCACTACATTGACACGGATAGGCTTTGCATTGGAGAGGTGTATGATGGCATAGACTCAATGCTTGGGAAGACAAAGAAAATTGTAAATGCAAATGAGCAAGAACTTGAGGAGACTTTCTTCAAGAAATTGCAAACAATTGTTGAAGAAGATGGAACAAGATGACCACTCCATTACATCTTGCCTATTCAATGACAGAAAACAATTTCTTGATATGCCAGGAAGGCTTCCACCATGTAGAGATTTAGAAGTGCATGAAGGGTACAAGGCAACATTCCTTATTCTCTTTCCTAATTGTGAAATGCTTGATTTGATTACAAACGAGTTCATAGAATTTGTGAATGCAAATGGTCTAAGTCTTCGTCATCGGTTTAAGAAGGATGCTCATAGTTGGTGCTATCTCAATGACTAATGCTTCCAAATGTTGCTGCCCCTCACTATCAAAATTGTATCACATGTAAGTTTTATTCATAATTTTAATTTGTTTTGTCGTCATAGGTTGCTAGTAATTTCACAACTTTAATAATTTAATTGTTTACTTTGCCTTGTCTTCATAGGTTGTTAGTTCATCTACATCAAAAAGAAATTGGAGCACATATTCTTTCATCTACATAGTTAAGTGAAATAGCTTGCTATCAAAAATAGCAAAGAACTTAGTATATGTGCATTTGAACCTGTTCCTCCTTTCACACAAGCAAAAAGATACAAAGAAGGGGAGTCAAAGATGTGGGATATAGAGCTAGAGCATACGAACTTGGATGCTTCCACTTCTCAACTTGTAGTTATTGCATTTTAGGACTTGGAAGGCGAGAATGCTATTGGTGTAGGTGATCCGAGTGGCTATGTTTGTGAATCAACTAATGCCAATGATGATAATGAAGAAGATGCAGATGATGTAGAGAATCCATTTGATGATTGAAACTTAGTATAAAGTTCTAATTGTTGAAAGTTGAAAGAATGATATTTGAACTTGATATTAAACTTGAAGTATATGATGCTATGATGGTATGATCATGATGCTATGATTACAAGTTTATGGTGTTTTTGTACTAATGAACCCAAACATACCCAAACCCCATTTCAAAATTTTGCCGTACTAGCGATTTGGGTTCTCAAATTTGAATATGAACCCAAACTCGAACCAACAACTTAGAGATAAGTCTGATTAATATGCATAGTGTGGAAGAGGTATACCAATATGCTTTGAAAGTGAATGAGAAACTCAATTGGAAGCAACAAAGTAACTTTTGGGTAGAGGCAGATTTGTGCATGAAAGGGGCTATCCAAAAAAGTGGTAGAAGCTTTCAAATCAAGCAAGAGGAATAAAACACATCAAGTGCAAGCACACAGGTTGGTAAGGGAAGAGGAGATTACTCTCAAGGAAGAGGGTCATTCGGAAGAGGTAGAAGAAGTTTCAGCGGTTGTTTCCAATGCGGGGAAACAGGACATTAGACATTTGAATGTCCACAAATCCAACATGATGAAGGTAGAGGAAAGGAGGGAAGAGTGCATGTAGCACAAGCAGAAAATGAGAAAGAAATCACTAAGCATGGAAAAGACCTTGAAGAAGGAGAATCGTTCATGTTGTGAAGGGTGTTGTTGAATCCTGAAAAAGAGAAATCGGAGCCAATCCAAAGGCGAAGTTTCTTTTAAACAAGATGCAAGGTGAATGGAAAGTGTTTCAAGGATATTGTGGACAGCAGTAGCACCGATAACATCATGTCCAAGGAAATGGTAAGCAACTTGAAATTGAAAAGAATCAAGCAATCCCAGCCCATATAGAGTTTTCATGGTTGCAAAAGGAGCGTCGCTTACTTTTGAATGAACAAAACTTGGTAAGTTTTTCATATTGGAAACTACAAAGATGAAGTCATATGTGACATAATGCTAATGGATGCATGTCATGTTTTCTTGGGCAGATCATGGCAATTTGATAGAAAAGCTGTTCATGATGGTGAAAAGAATACATATACAATCAGGAAAGATGGGAAGGAGTTCACCTTGAACCCAATGAAAAATAGATTGAAGAAAAACCAATTTGGAAAGCAATTATTGAGGGAATTAAAAAAAGGAGAGCATATTTCACCATAGTTCCCAAATTTGCAGCATTTGGGATAGTGAAGAAAGAAGAAGAAATCCCAAAAGAAGTCCAATAGATTTTGGAGGATTATGTAGAAATTTTGATGGAGTTGCTAGATGGGTTGCCACCAATGAGAAGCATTACTCATTGCATGGATTTGATTCCTGGTGTGAGTTTGCCAAACAAGGCACCATATAAAATGTCACCGGAAGAGATAAATAGGCACGTGCAAGAGTTGATAAGGGGCTGATTAGAGAAAGCTTGAGTTCGTGTATGGTTCCAACAGTGTTATCACCTTAAGAAAGATGGAGATTGGCGAATGTGTATGGATTCAAGAGCAATAAATAAGATAACTATCAAGTACTAGTTCCCATTACCACGAATGGATGATATGATGGATTGCTTGAGTGGAGTCAAATTCTCATCATTAATATTGATTTGAAGAGCAGTCATCATCAAATAAGGATAAGAAAAGGGGATGAATTGAAGACCGCATTCAAAACAAAAGATGGATTGTACGAATGGTTGGGTAGGATTGGCAAACACACCCAACACTTTCATGATTCAAAACAAAAGATGGATTGTACGAATGGTTGGGTAGGATTGGCAAACACACCCAACACTTTCATGATATTAACAAATGAAGTTTTGAAGCTCTTTCTTGGTAAGTTTGAGACTATCTATTTCGATGATATTTTGATATTTAGTAAGACAAAAGAAGAGCACTTGTAGCATGTTAGAGTAGTCCTACAAAGGCTAAAAGAGAAGAAGTTAATGGTGATTTTGAAAAGTGTAGTTTTATGAAAGAAGAATTGGGTATTTCGGTTTTGTGGTTTCTAGTAATGGTCTGAAAATAGACCCAAAAAAGGTAAAAATTATTGTTGATTGGCATTTGCCAAAAAGGATGTTTGAAGCAAGCTTTTATAAGAAGTTTATTAGAAATTTTAGTTGGATTTTTGCACCGGTTATGGAGGCAATGAAAGGAAATAAAAAAGAATTTGTTTGGACAGCTGTACTAGAGAGGAGTTTTAATATTTTTAAGGACAAGGTGAAGCAGCTTGTGTTAGCACTTTCCGACTTTGGAAAAGTGTTCCAGGTTGATTGTGATGTAAGTGGGACAACAACTAGGGGAGTTCGAAGTCAAGAGGGCAAACCAATAGCTTATTTCAACGAGAAGCTAAATGATGCAAAATGAAAGTACTCCTTATATGATCAAGAGTTCTATGCAATTGTGCAAGCACTGGAGAAGTGGAGACATTATTTGCTACCAAAGGAGTTTGTGCTATACATTGACCATCATGCATTGCAATTCACAATAGGCAAGTTGAGTGAAAAACATGTGAAGTGGGTTGAGTCTCTACAAAGTTACTCTTTAGTTTTGAACATAGAAGTGGCAAATCAAATAGAGTTGTTGAGGCATTTGAGTATGAGGTGTTTATTGTTGAATGAGATGAGAGTGAATGTTGCTGCTTTTGATTGTATGGGAGAGTTGTACGAGGAAGATATGGATTTCAAATAAGCTTGGACATAGTGTAAGAGTCCAATTGCAACTAATTGATATCCATGGTTGGATTATTTTATACAAGAAAATTTGTTGTTTAGAGTTAAGAGATTGTGCATACCTCAAGGTTCAATGAGGGAAAACTTGATGAAGGAAAGACATAGTGGGGGTTTGGGTGGGTTTGAGTGGACAAGACATTAGCATAGGTAAATGAGAGCTACTATTGGCTAGGGATGAATGTAGATGTAAAAAGAATGACACAAGGTTGCTAGATATGTCAATATGCCGAAAAAGTGATGCAAAATACCGGATTGTACCAGCCATTGTTAGTATCGGAGAGACCATGGGAATGCATGAGCATGGATTTTCTTTTGGGGCTGCCACGACTCAAAGAGGTAATGATTCTGTTTTTGTTGTAGTGGACAAATTTTAAAAAATGGCTCATTTTGTACCATGTCCCAAGTTTAGTGATGCTTCCCATATAGCCACACTGTTTTTCAAAGAGATTGGTCGGTTAAATGGCTTGCCAAATGTCTTGTTTCAGACTGAGATACAAAATTTGGACATTTTCGGTGTACTTTGTGGAAGAAAGTAGGAATGCAATTGGATTTTAATTAAGCATACCACCCTCAAACTGATGATCAAATTGAAGTTGTCAATTGAAGGTTGGGAAATTTATTGAGATGTTTGGATGGGGATAAGCCAAATCAATGGCATTTGATGTTGGCACAAGCAGAATTTGCATATAATAATTCTATAAATCGAATTGTGGGAAAGAGCCTTCTTAAGTAGTTTATGGGTACAACCCAAGGGGTGTTGATGAGTTGATAGATAGTGCAGATTTGAGTAGAAAGAGTATTGCGGTAGAAGATTTTGCTAAGTACATTCATGATTTGCACAAAGAAGTGAGGGAGAACTTGGAGAAGAGTGCCATGAAAGACAGCATGCTAATAAGCATCGAAGAGTGCAAGAATTTGAGGTTGGAGAGCTGGTAATGGCACATTCACAGAAGGAAAGGTTTCCACAAGGAACTTGCAATATGCTGAAATGGAAGAAGATTGGCCTGTGCAAGATTTTGTGGAAGTTCTCATCAAATGCATATGAGATTGAGCTTCCAATTGGGATTGATATCTAATATCTAATGTTGCAAATTTGTATAAATACCATGGAGGTAAATCACGTGAACAACAGGGTACAGTTCAGATTTGGAGGATGTATCAAAATGGGCACATCAACTATTAGAGAGGAAAGTTGAGAGGATTGATCAGGTCATTGATTCTCGGGTCACAAAAGGACAAGGAGAAAGGAGTATTGGGTATATCTTGTTTGTTGGAAGGACTGTGCAGCAAATGAGGCTTCTTGGGCCATTGCTTCAGATTTGGCAAAGCTCATGATTCAGGTTCAAATCTGCCAAAATGTTCATGAGTTATACATGCATGGACCTGTAGTGTTTGGAGCCAAAACATTGGCTTTGTTTGGCTATCCTGCTCAATCTTAAAACTTTTGTTTTTGTTTTCTAGATGACTGGGTTGAAGTTTTGGTTTAATTCATTTCCGGTCTGTGTTAGTAATCCATCTTCAAGGTTCTTTGACACTCGTCCAAATTGTCTAGCTACTATGGCTGCGTACAAGTGACCATTCATCAGTTGCAAACAAGGGCAAACCAAAAAGACCATAGTTTGTGCAAAAACAGAGGAGAAGAAAAAATGTTAAGGGATGGTAGAAGAAAGGTCATAGCAGAGGTTTGGATGCTGCGTGGATAGAGAGGAAGTCTTTGGAATGGTGCATGAGTGTTGAGGACAGCAGATTGCTGTGTAGGAGATTGTGTTGCTAATAAACAGAGCACTCACTTCCTGGAAGCTGCGCAAGAAAAATGTACATGACTGATATTGGTGGGAAATGGACAAAGAAAATTTGTAGTGCTGAAAGGGCAGGTGCGTAGAAGATTTATGGTGATGCATGGATAGAGTTAAGGCTGCGTGGAAAAGAAATGCAAGCTCAGATATCAGGGTAAAACAGAGTATGAGCATTGAGAAATTATTTAGCAGAATCTTGTAGAAATTGGTGAAGAATTGCCGAACTTGGTCTCAGACATTGTAATTAACTTCTGGCAGTTTTAATAAAATTTGAACACTGATCTTTGATATATTGCTTTGTGTTAGTGTTGGTATTTGTTTTGGGAAATTAGCTGCAAATTGCTCTGTTTTAAAACTCAGTGAGTTGAACTGCATCAATTATTAATCTATCTATTCAACTAGAGGCATATTGCTTTTAATATTCATAGTAAGAAAAATTAACTTGAAGCATTTCTCTCTTTCTGGCACTTAGTTAATGAATCTGGATATATGCTGAAAATTTCTTCTAGTCATCTGTAAGGAGGGAATCTCTTTAAACTTTTTTTCCATTTTTTACCCTGACAGCTATTTTATATGTCACCATATTGTCTCATCTTCAGAAAAAAGACGTTTATAGTTCCCTTTTAGATATTATTTCTGGTTTCCTTATTTCGTTGTTCAGGGTTTCAGTTTGAAGCATTTGTCTATCTGTAAATTACCGTCATTATATTATCAAATAATCTCGACTGGAAAAGCTGATCAAGATTTTTTTGTGCTACTTTTGCAGATGCAATATTAGTTCCCTTATGTTTGTGTTCATAAACCACAAATTTAGCATATTTCTAGCTTTAAATTGGCCTTTTCTTTTATAAAAATGAAATTATCCCCAGAAAAATGATGAAATGAAAATATTAATCAAATCTCTTTTTCTTGAAAGAATGAAAGTCTGCCCCGAAAATTAATGCGAACAAGCGTTGAAATTTGATCTTTTTATTATTCTAACTATGGAATGTTATTCTGCATCATCTGTTAATAATTTTTGCAGTATTAGTTTGGACTGATATGTGTTTTCTTTTTTAATTTGACATCAAGGATTTGAAATTCATGACCATCATTTGCCATTTTGATTACTTTTTTTCCCTAGTCAGTATATAATATATATTGTTTCTTTATTACTTCCCTTATTTATAATATTAAATACTTATTATTTGTCATGTTGCAATATTTAGATCGATCCTGCAAAGTACAAATCAATTTTCTCTGGATTTGGCATTTTGGTTAAGGAGGAAGGAGCAAGGGGTTTGTTCAGGGGTTGGGTGCCAACTTTGTTGGGATACAGTGCTCAAGGTGCCTGCAAATTTGGATTTTATGAGTTCTTCAAAAAGTATTACTCGGATATTGCAGGGCCTGAGTTTTCTGCCAAGTACAAGACACTGATCTACTTGGCAGGTTCTGCATCGGCTGAGTTTATTGCTGATATTGCACTTTGTCCTTTTGAGGCTGTAAAAGTTAGAGTGCAAACTCAACCTGGATTTGCTAGAGGATTGTCTGATGGGCTCCCAAAGTTTGTTAAATCAGAAGGAGTACTTGGGTATGTTCCTCAAATCTCTATCATGTTAATCGTTTTCCAAATACACAGGGCAGACCAAATTTCATTGAATTGTTGTGAAATCATGAAGTTTTTGTTGCTGTTTGCAGTCTGTATAAGGGAATTGGACCACTTTGGGGACGCCAAATACCATGTAAGTATGGAATGTTTGTAATTTCTTTAAAGGTTGTTCATTATTGATATATAAGTAATTGATGTAGATATTTTGGCTTCTAGACTGTGTAATATAGTGATGCTGTTATTGCATTGTAAAACATCTGGCAGAAAACTGTATAGTTTTTTCATCTATTTTGGGTACAACTATAAGTTTTTAGGTTTTTTTAAGAGTTAATTTATTTCCATTCTTGTCAAAACATGAGGAACATCATTCCAAACATGTTCTTTGAGGGTTCTTTGAGGCCTTTAAAGAATAAAAATATGCATTGCTGTGTTCAGTATGCCTAAATACTAAATAGGAATATTAAGACAGCTCACAATAATTTCCTTGAGATTGACCACATTTAATTCTGAACATTTTGAAACCTCATACCATTGTGCGTTTGTTATAGGTCTGAAATAATGAGTTTATCCTAAATTCCTAATATACTCAACCCAGAGATGATGCACAGATAAAGAAGAATAATTAAATCATCCAGCAGAATTAAACTCAGTAATAACAATCCTGTTTTAATTTCTGCTGCAATCAATTGGATACAGAATGGTCAATTACATTAATATTTAGCAATCGGAGTCACTAATATCAATCAGCCCAGTCCATAGATTTGCAATCATGCATTATATAATATGGGAATTACATAGATGAAACCAGCCAAACTTCTTACTCTTTATCAGCCGATTGATGGAGCCCTAAATATCAGACCAGTTTCAAAAAGTCCTCAATATGCCATTATTCTTTGTCATGTCTGTAATGCTATCATTATGTATATGTTGTGATGCAATATTTCTTTGCTGCAAAGTACTGCGATGTCGTAGTCCAATGTCATGCATTGCTGTGATACCATTATTCTTTGTAGCATACAACTACAATTCCATAATTCATGACTTATCACTGCAATGACATTGATTTGTGCCCTTTTAATGTCGTGATCTGTCCATGTGGTGAATTGCTGTTACTGTGATCCTGCTTAAAATTGTGTGGCAGCGTTTACTGCTATTGCTACGTTTTTATGCAAGTGCAAAGTAGTCTGTGCATTTAGCATTTTGTATATTTTTTCAATCTTTCTTTTTGCTGTTTACCTTAGTTTCTGTTTTGCAGTTTTACTTGTTTTGTTTTTGTGAGGTTGTCTGCCATGAAATTGATGAGAAGCTGAGTTATTTTTTTGGACTAGTTAAATCTGATGCCAAGTCATCAACCATGTGTCACAAATACCAAGTCAATACAATGCCAGCACAATTGCAATTTAAAGCTTTGTTGCTAATTTGATAGCCATGATGACAAGATTGCTATGTCGAGGCATGTTTACAGTTTTACAGTTTTTTTGCACTTTAGAGAATTGAGTTTCACCACAACAGATTTTTGTGATATTGATTATATTTTTAGATCTTTTAACCGAATTGGTATAATTGTGCTGTGTAGTGGGAGCTTATTTGGTGGAGGCCAGCATGTCTATTTGACAAATTTTAGTGGCTGTTGTTTTAATTATTAATAAATCTATCCTCCTGTATATGGAAATCTCTTATATGGTTTGGCCTAAACTTTCACTAAAACGATACCTCTTAAAACATATCAAATCCCTTGCCGAGTCATGCTGGAACAAGAATGTTTAGAAATATTTGTAGCAGCATGTAATACTTATGTGGTATACTGAAATTAAAACACTTTTGAAACTCAAGCGTTTATCATATAGTTGATATGTTTTGTTATCCTTTTTATTCTCCATAAGAAAAAATTGATCAGAATGTCTGAGCTGGATTTTGTGTAGAAAAATACATGCAAATGTTCTTCCAATTGTTTGATAGAATTTAAAGAATGGTTCAGTTTCACATTTATTCATTGACTAGATCTTCTCTTACCTATATCTGCTTCTTGCATTGTGAATTATGATTTTTTATTTTCCTGTACTGCATGCGCAAATGTGCGTGTGCATGCTTATAGAACCCATTTTTGTGCTGTTGAGAAACTGTATTTATATGACACTAATATTACTATGTTGTTGCAGACACAATGATGAAGTTTGCATCCTTTGAAACTATAGTAGAATTGCTTTACAAGCATGCAGTGCCCATTCCAAAAGATGAATGTAGCAAGTCTCTTCAACTGGGAATCAGTTTTGCTGCAGGATATATTGCTGGTGTCTTTTGTGCTATTGTTTCACATCCTGCAGACAATCTGGTTTCTTTCCTAAACAATGCTAAGGGTGCTACTGTGGGCGAGGTAAATCCTTTCATGTTATTTGGTCTTAAATTTGCCTGGATACTATATGCAGGCTATTGAATTTTATTATATTGTAGATAATTCCAGATTGTTTGCAGCAATAAGTAATAACTAATTCTTGGATGCTTGTGGTAATCAGGCTGTGCAGAAAATTGGTATTGTTGGCCTTTTTACTCGTGGGCTTCCTTTACGTATTGTTATGATTGGAACACTTACTGGAGCTCAGTGGGGTATCTATGATGCTTTCAAGGTGTTTGTTGGCCTGTAAGTTCTCTGACCTGGCATAAAACGATGTATGTTGCTTTATTATACAGTTGTTTTCTACAGCATCAATGCACATGGCACCAAATATACCATGTACCCACTCCTGGCATGCATATTGACCGATCCCAACATGTGCACGATATTTCTGGAATACTGTATTGCAAACTGGTAATCTGAATGGGTCTGGGATGCATTATCATTTCGTATCTGGTACATTAGAATGGGTTCCAGGGGAATGTTCTAAAGAATGGAAAAAGAAAAACCAAAAAGAAAGAATTATTGAAAGGAAGATAAACGAAAAGGCATATGCTCTCTCAATTCATGAATGTTGCTAATTTATATTTTTCTCTGCTATTATACAATTGTTTTCTATATTGATATTGTATATAGAATATTTTACTATAAATATACTGTACTGACAATCATAAAGTTATTGTAATTTATATGACGTATACTACTGTATATTAATGTTGCAATATATAATATTATAATACTTGTTAAATTTGAGATTGTTTGTGAATGGTTGAAACTACATTTATTTTGTCTTATTTTATTGCTAGTGATTTTAAACTGCTATGTAAGTAGGAACAGTCAACAAGTTCCAAATCAAGGTTCTGCTTTGCTTTAAAGATTGTTTGGTTATCTTCTAATTGTCACAATTTGTTAAACAGGCCGACCACTGGTGGAGGTACACCACAACCGGCGGCCCCAGGGCTTAAGGAATTGAGCAAATTAAGCTAAAGATGGTGTTTTTGACATAAGTTTTATAGGATCAGGTTGAGTTAATAATTGGTGGTCTGAATAAAAGACTTAAGGAGGGTTCATTCGACTAATTTTTGTTTTTTGAGACATTGAGGTTGATTCATGCAGGCTAGAAGGTTCAGCGATTTTTATAATGTTGGAATATTTTCGGAGTTCAGTTATCCCTTCAAACTTTATTTTTTTTGAAGGTGGATGACATATTATCTTCAATCGTTTTTGATTCGCATACGGCTAACCAACTTTGATGTGGACGGGAACCGAGATAATAATAGAAGCCATTCTGCTTTGACATTGTATTATTGTTGAGCAGTGATTCACTTTTTTGAGTGGTATGACTATGAAGGATGAAAACATACTTTGTGGAATATTATGTTTAGCTTTATGGATGATCTTGTTGAAGTTAGATATAAACAATGGTATCTATCTTGATAATACTGCTTGGTGGTTAGGATGATGCTGTCGTTCAGGTTTAAATTGTTTTTGCCATCAAGTTTAGTAAAGGATAGAGAGAGCTAATCATTCAGATGTTGATAATTGACCAAAGGAAAGTCCTTGCATTCAAACAGCTATTTTTTGGCCTGCTAGCCTGTCAATTGGTTTGTCTGGGAAGCAAAAAATGTTCTAATGCATCATCTGCATCACCCCAAACTGGAACAGTAGCCTCAAAAGTTAAAAACCCATGAAGAAATTATTCTTTATTTGTTAGTATAAACTTGTTTTGCTACTCATTTATTTTACTAGAAGAACTTTTACTTTACACATCTCAATCTATTCTTAATGGCAATCTTTTTGTAACTGTCAGTAGCACTGGAATATTATATATTTGTTGCAGTAAAAAGAGTGGCTAAAAAATATGCTATAATGTATGAAAACAAAATATATAGGACTTGCGATTTAATGCAAACCCCTGTTGATAAGATACTTTAGATTGTGAATTCTCCTGTATCATATTTTCTAACCTTCTTGACAAAGAAACTAAATAAAATCTCTCTATTGAGCTTGTTTACAAGGAGATCCTCTGGGTGCTTCAAATTTGAATCATGGCCTGCCTGAGATCTTATATAATATTTTCTCTTAACCTCATGTCATCACTGTGAAAACTGCAAAATGTACCGAGATCACACCAAAGAAATATATTTATATCAAGATCAAACATAAGGGATATTGCAATGCAAGTTTCCATTATGCATACTCTATTGATAATCCAATTATTCTTGCTAAGGCAATGCATGTTGTAGATGAATCGGACAATGAGCATCCCTTATGATTGGCTTCGTAAGGTAAAGATAGGAGAATGACTTCTGATTATAGATTAGCACAATTGCCGGTCCTTTCTTAATGAATGGTTGTCTAATCTTAGACTTGATCTTTCATCCAGAGACAACTCACAATTCTCTTGTAAAGAATTGTTCCTATTTATTATCCTTCCCCTATGCTCTTTGATGTCACTCTTATTATTTTTCAGCTCTTTTTTCTTGTTATGTTTTACTTTGCTAGATTCAAATACTATGAACAGCCCATGCGACCATAATTTTTTTTGGATAGGACCTTTGACCACCCTAGCCTACAGAAATAATTATTTACTAATGTTTTTAATATCCACAAAGAAAAAACGAACAAGCTTGAATACTTGCTTTGACTGAATTTCTGGACAATGATAGCCACTACACATCATAAATTGGAGTAAACAAACTATAGGTAATAAATTTAAGTTTCTTGCAGACCCATGTTCATGCCAAAAGTACATAATGGACATAGCGTATGAAATAAATCCTGAGGTGGTGAGGATTGGGAGCAAATATAGCATATTGTAACTGATGGAGAATTAGCGCTATGTGCCTTGGCCAGTATCCTTTCAAGCTGTATAGTAGCTTAAGCTTCTAATCTAGATAAGCACAAACTGAAAACTTCTCATGTCTGAAAATTTAAGCATCAAGGTAAGCGTTGTTGAAAATTGCCAAATTATTTGAACTGCCAAAAGAGATAGGATATAAGCAGTTCAAGGGTATTCTTGTCTTTGCATCTTGTTGCATTATTCTTTAGAATATTCGCATTCCGTGAATTACATATGCAATTGATTGTATGGAATATTGCTAAGTAATGAAGGGTAAAGTTAGTCATTATGATAGTGTAGGGTTAACGTGTGTGTGGTATAGTTTTGAAGCTTTGTGTATTTTCAATAATCTACCAATAAACACAAATCTGATCAAATAAAACTTATCCTTCAAATCCTTGCCACATGTATGCAATACGTAACTTTTACTTGTGATAAAGCATACATTAATAAATAAGCATCCACACAAATTTAACACATAACACCAATATTTTTATCATGAAAACCCAACTTGGTATAAACCATAGTGGGGATGACACCCACTAATACATATGCACTCTTCTGGAGCACGTCTAGTTAAGAGTTTAATCCTATTAAAAGCTTACAATAAAGTCTGGTTAAGAACATACCTTGTTAGGAGTCACCCAGTTAAGGGACTTACGTCTAGTCTTGTTAGGAGCTTTACTTGGTTAGGAGTAGCCTTGTTAAAGGACTTCAGACACAAGCTAAAGTGTCATCCCGTTAAAGGATTTTGCAAAAAGATTTGTTAGGGTCTACTCGGTTAAGGGATTTTGACTTGTTGCAACTATTAGGGAACAACAAGAAGGTTGATCTAGAAAATAGCACCAATGCCTTGCTTGTACAGATCTAATTAGGTTCACACTTCTTCCTCTCTTGCAAAGTCACCTCTCATCTGAATCACACCTCTCGAATTAATATATGTCTTTGCCATACACAATCTTTGTTGTTTATTTTTCCATACACTAAGAAAAATATATTACAAAATGATACAAATACATTTACAATAATTAGGGTATACAACTACTTGAATATTACATCTGAAACTCAAATTTCCCTCCATAGAAGTCCACCAAACAAGTTGGAAACATTTTTTAGCTAGCACCGACATCAGGATCCAATCGCACTTTGATTTGACACCAAAATGTCAAACGTATTACACTTCCCTAGGTTCATGCACCTCTTCATGAATTATCAATCAAATCGACCAATAAGAATCATACCTAACATTCCATGAAATCTTAGACACATCACACATATTTTGGAATACTCAACCATCTTCACAAACTGACCTGCCTTCATTGATCAAGGGTCTAACCGATTGTTCTTCACTTGTCTGAACTTCAGAATCTTGTAACTTTGTCCACTGATCATCAATCTTGATGCAATTGCAATAGAAATCCAATAATATCATCAAGATCACACACCTTTGATCACAACACCCGATTTCATTCTTGTGGGACATACCGATCAAATCTTTCTTCTTTGTTCCTTCATTGCTAAACCAATTCCTTGTCTTCACCACACTAATTGTACTTGCATAAAACTCATTATACACATGCAATCATAGATATAACATTGTACACACCTTTAGAGCCTATGTGCCAAATCATACACCACAATTCACAATATAACTCTCAATTAATCTTTTACATCATAACTTGGTACACCATTAACATAGTCATTAACCTAAGTTGACATCAATGACAACAACATAACTGAAAAAAATACATCGTCAAGCTATCAACATACTTACTCATCTCATCTACATTAGTTATGCCAACAATCTCCCCCTTTGGCATTGATGACAACACACCAAGCAAAACCAAACATGTTCTTGAACCACAACACTTTGTCTTCATCTTCATCTGATGGCAACACACCAACATATAGGAACACTCCCCCTGTTTATCTACTCTTCATAGTTCATCTCCCCTTTTCTATTTGCTTTTCTCCCATTTTGCTATTCTCCCCCTTTGACAACAATGCCAAAGACACCGTAGAGCTCAAGACTCCATCTATCTGACTGCTCCCCCTAAGGAGTAGTCCCCTTTACATCAATCTACTAAAAAACAAAATAGTAATACCCACTAGATTGATGCAACATTTGCATCTTAATTCTGCTTAGGTAGGGGCATGACCCCTAGCTTACCTCTAAGGTACTCAAATGTATCCTTAGGAAGTGGTTTGGTAAAGAAATCTACAATTTTCTCTTTAGTTGGAATGTACTCCAACCTCACCACTTTCTCCTGCACCCGTTCTCTCAAGAAATGATACTTAATAGCAATGTGCTTGGTCTTCGAGTGCATAACCGAGTTCTTGGAAATGTTTATAGCACTAGTATTATCACGATAAATTGTCACCGATTTTGTTACCTTCTCCTTAATCCCTTCTAGGATTTGCTTCATCCAAGCTACCTGTGTGCAATTGATAGCTGCTGCATATATTCCACTTCAGCTGTAGATTGAGATATGCAATTTTGTTTTTTGCTTGTCCAAGACACAAGCATGCCACCTAGAAAGAATGCACCACCACTTGTTCTCTTTCGGTCATCTACATTACCAGCGCAATCAACATCAGTATAAACACTTAGTGAAAAAATACCTTCATGAGCATACCATAATCCATAATCTACAGAGCCTTTTAGATATCTAAAGATTCTCTTTATTGCAACCATGTGTGACTCCTTTGGATTTGACTGAAACCTTGCAACTATGCCAACGACTTGTGCAATATCCAGTCTTCTATGTACAACATAGTGTAGCTTTTCGATCACAGATTTGTATAAAGTGGCATCAACAGACTCAGATTCATCATCCTTGGATAGTTTACAACCTGTAATCTGGGAGTACCAATCGGTTTAGAATCTTCCATGCCAAAAGTCTTCAACACCTCCTTCACATATTTAGATTGACATATGTATATTCCATCATCCAACTGTGATACTTGCAATCCTACGAAGAATTTGATTTCCCCTATCATTGACATTTCAAATTCTTTCTTCATCTCATCATTAAAAGACTTACTCATCTCATCATCACCACCATAAAATATGTCATCAACAAAGACTTCACCAAATAATATCTTCTCACCTTCAATCTTTAAGTAAACATTACTATCATTAGAAGTCCTATTGAAACCAATCCGAATCAGGTAAGAGTGTAATCTATCATACCATGCTCTAGGGGCTTGCTTTAGACCATACAATGCTTTTTGAAGTTTGCATACCATGTTTGTTTCCTTAGTTAATGAAAATCCATTTGGTTGCTCAATGTAGACCTCTTCTTCTAGAATTCCATTCAAAAATGTTGATTTCACATCCATTTAATAGACTTTGAATTTATTGAATGCAACATAAACTAGTATCCTGACACCTTCCAATCTTGCTATAGGAGCAAATATCTCACCATAATCCAAACCTTTTTGTGCATAACCCTTACACACAAGTCTTGCTTTGTTTCTGACTGTGCTTCACCATCCTCATTTAATTTATTTTTGAAAATCCATTTTGTACCTATTACATTTTTGTCTTTAGGCCTTGGCACAAGAGTCCAAGTTTCATTCTTCTCAATCCGATCCAATTCTTCATGCATTGCTCTCACCCAATCATCATTTTTAATTGTTTCATTTGTTGTTTTGGGCTCAAATTGTGATATCAGACATGTGCTTTCTCTGACCTTACTTCTTGTCAACACTCCTGTATTCTTATTACCAATTATTTGATCAGAAGAATGATTCCTTTTCACATACCTTGGGATTACCGGTTCAAACCTAATAACTTCTTTTGCCGGTTGCACTACTTCTTTCTCATTGTTCGACTCTATCATTCTAAGCTCTTCCGATTCAATAAACTCTATTCCCTGATCATCTTCTGTCTCCTTTTTGCTTGTTTCTTCAGATTTATCGAGAAATTCATCAATCTTCACATTAGTACTTTCAATCATTTTATTAGTCCTTTTATTAAAACATTTGTAAGCCTTTCTCTTAGTTGAATAATCCCAAAATATGCCCTCATCACTTTTGGGATCAAATTTTCCAGAAATGTCATCTATTTTTATATAACATTTACCCCCAAATTTTTTGAAATACTTTACACTTGGAGAATGGCCATACCATAATTCATAGGGTGTTTTGTCGGTTCCCTTCTTCACTTGCACCCGGTTCAGAGTATAAACAACAATACTAATTGTTTCTCTCCAGTAAATCTTTGGTACATCTCCTTGTATCAACATATTCCTTACAACATCAACAATTGTTTTGTTCTTTCTTTCTGCAACACCATTTTGTTGTGGAGTTCTCATAACTTCACAATTCTGTCTTTTTATACCATTGTCTTCACAATACTTCATGAACTCATATGATGTGAACTCACCTCCTCTATCCAATCTTAAGAACTTCAGACGTTTTCCCGATTCCTTCTCCACCAGTGCTCTAAAAGTCTTGAACTTGCTGAATGCATCTAATTTCTCCTTAAGAAATATAACCCACATCAATAAATATGATAAAATATCTATCACCATTATAACTTCTGTCTCATAGGACCACACAAATCAATATGTACTAAATCAAGTATATTCTCTGATGAATAAGATTTTCTTTTGAAAGATGTACTAGTTAACTTACCAAGCTAACACTCTTTACACATCAAATTGTCTAGTTTCACAAGTTGTGACACTCCTCTTACTACATTAGTCTTGCTTACCTTCACCAAACTATCAAAGTTCACATGGAAGAACCTTCTATGCTATAACTAGCTATCTTCAATCTTAGCAACCAAACAACTGTTAACTATATTGTTCAACTGAAATAAGTTACCTCTAGTTTTCCTTCTAGTAGCAATCTCATCATCGAAACTTCCAATGATCTTACACATTCCTCCTTTAAAATCAAGTTAGTATCCTTTGTCATTAAGCTAACCCACACTAAACAAGTTATGTGTTAGACCTTCAACATAATAGACATCATCTGCATTGTTTTTGCAATTGAAGGAAATAGTACCTTTACTTTTCACTAAGCAGGGTGAATTGTTTCCAAACCTCACAACACCACCATCAAATTCATTGAGTTTAATAAACTTACTTTTATCACCAGTCATGTGATACAAGCACCCAGTCTATGATCCATTCATCACTCTGTTCGATATGTGAAAAAAGTAATTTTTCACCTTCCTTGTCTCCTGTAGGATGATCTTCCTTTATAGCAACAAAAACAATTTCCTCTTCATCATTGTCATTAGATTCCTCATCGATTACACCATCCATAGTCATATAACATTGTTTCTTTGGATTTTGTTTGTACTTCTTGTATTTTTCCTTATCTCTGTGTTGTTCTCCATTAGGGCACCTAGCAACAATGTGACCAATCTTGTTACAAGAGAAATTTTTAAAGGGTAATTTTCCTTTGTACTTATCAGTTCCTCTAGGCAACCTCCTAGCTATTAATGCTTCAAGTTCTCCTTGTCTTTTCTCTTCCTCCAAAATAGCATCTATATCCCTAGTGAAACTAGACAAGCTATCAGATTCAGTCGTCAACTCTTTACCTTTCTTGTAGGGACACTTACCATAGAAGCCTTGAAAGCAGTTTCAACCTTCATAATACCGCTATCATAATTATTAAGCTCAAAAGCAGTAAAATTTTCGATCAGTCCATCAACAGTCACTTAATAAAATTTTCTCAGCTCATTAATTACAAACACTCTAATGGCATAAGCAGGTAACAAGGCTCTTAGCATCTTACTTACCACAACTTCTTCTTCCATGGTACCACTTGTACCTTTGATTGCAACAACATCTTTGATTCTTGCACGATATTGAGCGATGTTCTCTCCTTCTACCATTTTCATGTCGTCATATTTTCCTCTGAGACAGTCTTCTCTTGCCTTTTGCAAATGTTTTTCACCTCCATAGACTTGTTCAAGTTTCTTCCGAACCTCATAAGCTCTGTTCTAAGTCCTTTAACATCAATATATTCAGCATAAAAAATGGTACTTACTATGGCTTCTTGTGCTTGTGTGTTGTCTTGCTTCTCCTTCAATTGATTTGCAATTAGGGTTCCATGAGGCACAATATACTGAGTTTCTACATGCCTCCAATATTGATCACCCACACCTCTTATGTATAAATCCATCCTATTTGCCCATACTAGGTAGTTATCTTTTGTGAACTTGGGAGCCTCCTTTCTAAACATCTTGTCAATCAGATCTTTACCTCAAGCAGTTAAGCTTATCACCAAGAGGACCTAACCTCTGATACCAATTGTTAGAATAATTAGACCCTAAGATTACTAAAAGGGGGGAGGGGGTGAATCAATAATCTACAAATAAATACAAATCTGATCAGATTAAACTTATCCTCAAATCCTTACCACATGCATGCAATAAGTAACCTTTACTTGTAATAAAAAATACATCAAGAAATAAGCATATACACAAATTCAACACATAACACCAATATTTTTATCATGGAAACCCAACTTGGGAAAAACCACGATGGGAATGACACCCACTAAGAAAAATGCACTCTTCTGGAGCATGCCCGGTCAATAGCTTAACCCTATTAAAAGCTTACAATAAAGTCTGGTTAAGAACAAACCTTGTTAGGAGCCACTCGGTTAAGGGATTTATCTCTAGCCCTGTTAAGAGATTTACTTGGTTAGGAGTAGCCTTGTGAAATGACTTCAAACACTAGCTAAAGTACTAACACCCTGTTAAAGGATTTTACAAAAAGATATATTAGCATCTACCTGGTTAAGGGATTTTGACTTGCTGTAGCTGTTAGAGAACAACAAGAAGGTTGATCTGGAAAATAACACCAATGCCTTGCTTGTACAAATCCAATTATCCTCACACTCCTTCCTCTCTTGCAGATTCACCTCTCCTCTAAATCACACCTCTTGATTTAGTATGTATCTTTGCCACACACATGATCTCTGTTGCTTATTTTTCCATACACATTGAAAAATACATTACAAAATGATATAAATACATTTACAATAATTAGGGCATACAACCGCCTGAATATTATGTATCTAAAATTCAAATTTCCCTCCATAGAAGTCCACCAAACAAGTTGGAAACATTTTTAAGCTAGCACCAACATCAAGATCCAATCACACTTCGATTTGACACCAAAAGGTCAAATGTATTGCACTTCCCTAGGTTCATGCACCTCTTCATGAATTATCGATCAAATTGACCAATAAGAATCATACTTAACATTCCACATAATATTAGACACGTCATCACATATTTTGGAATACTCAATCATCTTCACAAATCGATATGCCTTCATCGATCAAGGATATAACCGATTGTTCTTCGTTGTTATTTCCTTCTTCACTTGTCTGAACTTTAGAATCTTGTAACTCTGTCCACCGATCATCAATCTTGATGTGATTGCAATAACAATCTAATAATATCATCAAGATCACACAACTTTGATCACAACACTTGATTCCATTCCCGTGGGGCAACCCGATCAAATCTTTCTTCTCTATCCTGTCACTGCTAAACCAATTTCTTGTCTTCACCTCACTGACTCTAACTTGCATAAAAATCATCCTACACATATGCGATCATAGATATAGCATTGTACACACCTTTATAGCCTATGTGCCAAATCGCACACCACAATTCAAAACATAACTCTCAATTAATCTTCTACATCATAACTTGGTACACTAAGAACATAGTCATTAACCTAAGTTGACATCAATGACAACAACATAACTGACAAAATACATCATCAAGTGATCAACATACTCACTCATCTCATCTGCATCAGTTATGCCAACAATTTTGTGTGATCTTGGGTCTTTGTCCTATGTTACTTACATATTCGTAACACACATTGTTATATACCCCTCACCTAGGTTGTACATGTATTCATGCATGTTGAATATTCACCATATACATACATCTATGGTACTTATGTGCACACATTTCTATGTACTCTTTATTCATCTTGATCCACCTATGTTTTGGTTTTGCGTCAAACTTACGATCATGGGGTTGATCTTGGATTGTCATACTTAATCCTTTCAATTTCAATATTTATACAACCATTGCCAATTTTTTTCTCTTCAACAGCCTACTAAATATAGATTTGTTCTATTTATTGTTATTTCCTTGTGTATTTCAACACATTCAATGCATTCATTTGATCACCCAAAGATACCCACATCTTCCAAGCTTAGTTGCATATCATTCACATTAGAACACTTCAATTGGTACACTAAAAGGAACTTGCACGTCTAAAGAATTGTTGTTTTCAATTGATTACACACATTTTTGTAGGTTGACCTAGGACATACCCTTGTTTCATAGTAATTTGTTGGATTGTGAAGGTCAAATTCTCCTTAGTCATACATGTGATAGATTATTTTTTATGTTTGCGTGAGATTGAAAAGAAACATGCATAAAATGACACTAGGATGATGTTACAATCACATAATCTATAATAGTTTCTCCTTTAAGATCTATGACTTTCTTGTAACATCCATTGCATTTTCAACATAAATGTGTGCTCTGTTAGTTCGCACTAGCCAATAGGAGCCTACAAGATAATAATTTAAACTTGAATCAAATTCAAGGTTCAAATCTATGATTGCATTAGTGACCTAGGTCAAGTTGTTTGCACCTGAAAAATATGATACACGACGATGAATAATAGACGTATATTAGTGTTAAGGTTTTAGGATCATTGCAAATGTAATAGCACTATTTGATTGTATGTGTTTTCCAAATGCAACAATCTCTTGAATTTATATTGAGAATGAGCCAAGAAGAGACATGTCCCTTCATGGGACATGTCTATTCATTATTATGTAATTAATATAATGACAATTATGATTATATATATATATATATATATATATATATATATATATATATATATATATATATATATATATATATATATATATATATATATACATATATTTAATATCTCTTGAGTATTATATTAATTTCTCTAATATATATATATATATATATATATATATATATATATATATATATATATATATATATATATATATATATATATATATATATATATATATATATATATATATATATATTCACTAGTATTGACTCATAGTGTTTATTCGACTGAAGCTACAAAACATCAACACTCCCTCTTAGCCAGGGAAGATAAACACAAGAATAAATATTTTCACAATGTAATATAGCAATAGATCAGAATATTTCCATCATTTGATATCTTTAGTATTGGCCTATTAGAATGTCAACACATGACATTCACCAAATACTCTGAGTATTGGCCTATTAGAACATCAACATATGAAATTCACCAAGTACTCAATGAGGTACTGGCCTGCAAAATATCAACACATGATATCCACCAAATACCTATCATATATCTATACAAACAACTCATAGACTACCAATTTAATGACATCTAAAACTTAGTTGTTGATTTACAAGATATATCTATACAAACAACTCATAGACCGTCAATTTAATGACATCTTACACTTGGTTGTTGATTTAACCCATCATGATCTGTTTCAACATTATAAATAATGTATATCATGATTTAAGTTATTGTAAGATCATCACCTTCCAGTAAATTCTACAAATACAAGTGATAATAATTTGGAAGTCCTCACTTCCTCATGATTTACACAGGGCCCAAAAGGCATTCATGATTACTAGTCCTCTGACTATTATAGATTCTTGATCACTGGAGAATCCATCTCAGTATGGACTACTCCCTCTGAATCAATACGACCAAGATTATCAAAAGTTGATTTAACCATATCCTCTATTTGCTCCCTCCGAAGCTCAAGTTCTTGTATCAACCTCTTTTCTTCTTTTGAAATGTTAGACTCCTTCATATGGTCTCAATCATCAATTTGTTTGCAAGCATTAAGTTCTTTCTCCCTTGAATGCAATTTTTGTGTGCTTCCATCCTGAAGGTATGTCAGAGGGAGAGTAAAAATAGCTCACTAAACTATCTCGACCGAAAATACCAATGATAGAAACATACAATATTTTTCTAACCAATAATACAACATGAATTACAAACTTTAAAAAAATTATGTGCATTAATAAAACAAAGAATACTTATCTTTTATAAATTTCAAGTATTTCATTCTGTAAAGTGAGCCCATATAGAAAATTGTTAATATGATTTAGAACAACAGAGAGGGGGGGTGAATCAATTGTTCTCAGGTCTAGATGTATACAAAAAACTTTTAAACTCTTCAACAAATCAGATCTAATAACCAACACCTACTCGGTCATTACTGATTGCATAACATAAACATATAACAGTGCAATCCACTTATCCAATAGCATCTAACTTTTAAAACACAAAAATGTTCAAACCAAAACATTCACACAAGTATCAACACCAGGATTTATAGTGAAAACCCAATTTGGGAAAAACCACTTTGTAACATGTTACTATTATGTTCACTCTTCTGAAGTGAGCTCGGTGAAAAGCCAACCCTGTCAAAGGTTACAAACACACTGTTAGGTGTGACCCAGTTAAAGGATTTCAACCACTTTGTTAAAAGTGCATCTTAGGACTTACATACACTCCATTAGAATGCAACCTTGTTCAAAGGATTTATACCTATGACTGTTAGGTCAACCTCTATTAAAAGGATTTTGACTATTACAATGGTTAGAAAGTAGCAGTAATATTGATTTGAGAAACATACAACTCACTTTGCAAATATCAGATCCAATTCCATACACATATGATGGCTTACTGACTGTGAACCTTTTCCATCTCCATCACTGATCTGCTCGGAACCCTTCAAGCGATCACAACACTTCTCCTTTAGCCTTTTATGCTTAGACAATCAATAACACCTCCAACATTCACTTCTTTCTCTCTACACTCAACCTCTCACTTAGGTTTCCTTAATACTACCTCTATTAGGTCAATACATCTTTTGCCGCTTAATATCCTTCGTAGATCTTAGGGTTAGGTCGGATTCATTGAATCCGTCTTACATTATGTTCTTCGGCTTATCTTTTAAAGAAATATCTTGAATCTCTTAAAGATTTACAATAAAACATTTTACATTACATTAAATGCTTTCATACAATCAATAAATAAAGTCAACATGTTTCACATAATTCAAGAATTCAACGATGTCAACTGGAAATCTGAATTCTTCAACAAATGCAAAATATTAACGCTCGGTCAATATTGTGTCCAACTTCTCGATCTTCTCTGGAAAGCTCGATCACCACATAAACTGTTTCCTCAGCTAACACTGTCTTCCTCGACAATTAACAGGTGTTCGATGTTTTTACTTGGCATTCACTAGCTCGGCCGACACAAACAACACTTGGCTTAAACTAGATTTCTTCACTTATGCTCGGTTAAGCCTACCAGTTTAGTCTTCATTCTTACTTAGATAAACAATACATTGTCTTATAATTGTGCCACATAATCAAGTACTCATTGAAGTATCAAGATAACTCAACCTTTCCTTAGGTGCTATTGTTACCAACCTTGCCTATCCCCTTAGCAACACTCAAATAGATATAGTACTTTCTTAAATAGCAATAGTCTTACCAATTAAGGTTTGACATCAATGATAATAGAACAATTGCTTCAATTACAGTTTCCAACAATCTCCCTCTTTGACATTGATGGCAACACCATATGAATATCACATGAATTACCAACCAATCCAAAACTTATCTTTCTATTAGAGAAATGTATAATATCCTTAGCTTCATTCTGATACAAAATCAATTAGCCATGCTTGACCATCCACTGAATTTCTCTCACTGTCTTGATCTTCTCATTCTGTATATTCATATGTCATTATCTCCCTCTTTGACAAAAATGCCAAAGGAACAACAAAAAAACATACATCCTGTAGATGTAGATATCATCCTTTCAGTTTAGTAGAATATTTCTCCCTCTGTCATCTTGCTTATGACTTATTTTGACTTTGCTGTGCTCTTCACAATTCTAGGCTGCTCCTAAAGTGTGACCTATCTCTGCATCAATATGTTAGATGTTCTTTGCAACACACTTGATGCAGTGCTCCTAGCTCGACTAGGCAGCCTTAGTTAGGGGAAGGACCCCTAATTGACTTCTTAGGTATTCATGAGCTTCTTTAGGTAAAGCTTTAGTGAATATATTTTCTATTTGTTCCTTGGTATTCACATATTCCATGCAGACCTCTTTATCTTGTACCAGTTCTCTCAAGTAGTGATACTTGATGGCAATGTGTTTGGTCTTTGTGTGCATCACTGGGTTTTTAGAGATGTTGATAACACTTGTGTTGTCACAGAAGATGACAACTGGTTCAGTGATTTCTTCTTTCATGCCTACCAATAATTGCTTTATCCATATCAAATTTGAACAATTGACAACTGCAGCCACATACTCAGCTTCAACAGTAGATTGGGAAATGCAATTTTATTTCTTGCTTGTCTAGGAAACTAATCTCTATCCAAGAAAGAAAGCTCCACCACTAGTACTCTTTCTGTCATCTACATTTCCTGCCTAATCAGCATCTATATACACTCTTAGTTGAAATTTGTCATGCTTCTTGTAGTACAATCCATAGTCAACAGTTCCCTTCAAGTATCTCATGATTCTTTTAACCGCTATCATGTGAGTTTCCTTAGGATTGGCAGAAAATCTTGCCACAATCCAAACAGTTAATGCAATATCTGGTCTGCTATGTACAACATACTATAGCTTTCTGATCATAGATCTATACAAAGTCTGGTTAACTTCTACAGCATCATCATTCTTAGACAACTTCTATCCAGTAGCCATGGGAGTACTTACTGGCCTTGAGTCTTCCATACCAAAAGTTTTCAGTATCTCATGAACATATTTAGACTAGGTGATGAAAATTCCTTTCTCCATCTGATATACTTGCAAACCAACAAAAAATTTGATCTCCCCAAACATACTCATTTCAAATTCAGTTTGCGTTTCATTTGAGAATTTCTTACACAAGGCATCTTGTCCACCAAATATAATATCATCTAAAGATTTTGGCTAACAAGATTCCTTTACCTTCTTCATCTTTCATGTACAGATTGCTTGTGTCATTTGTCCTTGAGAATCCAATCTGTATTAGGTAGTTGTGCAATCTCTCATACCATGCTCTGGAAGCTTGCTCTAATCCATATAGTGCTTTATTCAATTTGCAAACCATGTGTCTTCTGTTTGGATCAACAAAACCTTCTGGCTATTCAATATATACTTCTTCTTCCAATATACCATTTAAAAATGCAGACTTGACATCCATTTGGTATACCTTGAAACTTTTATAGGCAACATATGCAAGCAGAGTTTTGACTCCTTCCAATCTTGCTACAGGGGCAAATGTTTCCCCATAATCTATTCCTTCTTGTGCATAGTCTTTGCATACTAGCCTAGCCTTGTTTCTTGTGATTTGACCATGTTCATTCAGCTTATTACGAAATACCCACTTTGTCCCAATGACATTCTTATCTTCTGGTCTCGGCACCAGAGTCCAAGTATCATTCTTCTCTATCTGGTCAATCTCTTCATTCATTGCTTCTATCCAGTCTTCATTTTCTAATGCTTCCTTTGTTGTCTTAGGTTCATATTCATATAGTAAACATGTTGGATCTCTTACCTTGCTTCTTGTCTAAATTTCGGTATCTTTATCTCCAATAATCTGTTCAAGCTTATGATGTCTCCTTACATATTGTGCTAGAACAGGTTCTGCTCTTCTTTCATTTGGCTCACCAGGTTCTCCAACAAGATTGTCAAATTTAGCTTCTAAATGCTTGGCAACCTCTTCCTAATACTCGACAGCTTCTTCCTATCGCTCGACACGTTCTTCTTCTCTCTCGACATTGTTATCCTGATGCTTGACATTGCTTACTTGAGACTCAACATCAGGTGCAGGTCTGTCACTTGCCTCTTCTTCCTCTATATACACAAAAGATTTGTAACCTTCTGGTACTCTGTTACTATCAGCTTCATTTTTCTCTGCATACTCATAACTTTGACATTTACACTTTCCACAATTTTATTAGTGTTAGAATTCAGACACTTATAAGCTTTACTTTTTGTGGAATAGCCTAGGAATATACCCTCATCACTTTTAGCATCAAATTTTCCATTCCTACTATCCTTCAATATGTAGCACTTACTTTCAAAGATTCTAAAGTACTTTACATTTGGTGCATACCCATGCCATAATTCATAAGGTGTCAGATTTGTACCTTTTTTGATATGTACTTGGTTAAGAGTATAAACAATTGTACTTACAACTTCTTTCCAATACTTCTGTGCAACATTCTTTTCAATCATTAATGTCCGTGCACAGTCCAAGATAGATCTGTTCCTTCTCTCTGCTATACTATTATGTGGAGGATTTCTAGGTGCAGACATCTGTCTTTTGATCCCTCTATCATTAAAAACATATTGAATTCATTTGATGTGAATTCTCCACCTTGGTCAGATCTCAAACACTTCAGGTTTTTACCTGTCCCTTTTTCAACCTTAGCCACATACCACTTAAAAAATTGAAAAGCATCAAATTTTTCCTTTAAGAACATTACATGCATCATTTTGGTATAATCATCAACAAACATGATAAAATATCTAGCACCACAATAGTTTTGTACACCCATCAGTCCACAAAGGTCAGTATGAACCAAATCTAAGATATTCTTAGAAGTAAATGTTTTGCTCTTGAAACTAGACTTAGTCATCTTACCCAACTGACATTCTTTGCATATTACATTCTCAGGTTTCTTCAATCTAGGTAGACCTCTCACTTTCTTTTTCTTGCTAATTTCTACTAGATTATCAAAGTTAACATGACATAGCTGCTTATGCCATAACCAAATATCATCAAGTTGTGTGATCATACATGTTTCTTCAGATTGGTCTAGATAGAACAAATTACCTCTTGTCTGTTCTCCACTTCCAATCAGTTCACCTGTGGCATCAAATATTTTGGCCTTCCTATGATGAAATTCCACTTGGTAGCCAGTGCTATTAAGCTGTGCAACACTCAGCAGATTATAAATAAGACCCTCAACCCAATAAGCATTTTCACAAGATATCTTATCAGTCATCTTAATCAATCCTTTTCCTCTAACATGACATGGTGCATCATTTCCAAACTTTACACTCCTACCTTTATAATGGTTTAAGGTATCAAACTTACTCTTATCTCTAGTCATATGATGTGAACAACCACTACCAATAATCCATTTATCATTTTTGTTCACATAAGATATTAATGCAGTTTTCTCATCCTCATCAGATTCATCTTTCATTGCAACATAAATGACTTCAATTTCAAAATCATCACTATCAGTGTCAGTCTCTTCTTCAGCAATGTAGCAGGATTTCTTACCTTTCCCTTTGTAGTCTTTGTATCTTCGGTAACCTCTGTCTTCTCTTTTGTCTTTATGCTTGTTGTCTCTTTCTTCATCCTTATTATCCCTGTTAGGACATCTAGCAGCTATATGACCAACTTTATTACATGAAAAACATATAATAGGGAGTTTACCTTTGTACCTTCCTTTTCCCCTTTTTAGTCGTCTAGCCATAAGAGCTTCTAGATCCTCAAGTTCTTCATCAGATGTGCCACTGTCACTATCACTATCACTTTCACTTTCACCGATGCATCTTTATTTTTCCTTCTTTGACTTATTCAAAACCATCTGTGACTTAAAAGTAGATTCAATACTACCAACAGTGAAGTTATCATAGTTAGAAAGTTCAAAAGCAGTAAGCTTGCCAACCAAACTTTCTAAAGTAAGGGCATTAGGAGAGTTACACCTAGATTCTTGGATTGCAAAAATTTTGATTGCATAGATAGGACACAGAGTTCTCAATAATTTTCCTATTACAGTTTCATCCTCAATAGTTCCATTTGCTCTTCTAATAGCATTTACAACTTCTTTTATTCTACCACAATATTGTGCAATATTCTCACCTTCTTGCATTTTCATTTCATCAAATTTACCTCTTAGGCTCTCGACTTTTTCTCTCAACACATTCACATCACCACCATAAATGCTTGCAAGGGTGTCCCACATTTTCTTTGAATTACTGCAGTCTTTAATGTCTTCAAATTTTGGATAACTTAGGGCAGATGCAATCTCCAACATTGCTTGGTTGTGCTCTTGTTTAGCTTTCATTTCCTCAGTAGTCAGAGGTGTAGTAGGTGTGACATAGTCATGTTCAATGTTATACTTAGCAGAATCACCAATACCGGCCAGATGCAGCTTCATCAAACTTTGCCATGCAGGAAAGTTTTCCTTATTCATCTTAGGTACCTCCTTCTTATACATCTTGATCATCTGCTTCAAGTACCTTCAAACTTGTTCTCTGTAAGCACCAATAGCTCTGATACCAATTGTTAATATGATTTAGAACAACAGAGAGGGGGGGTGAATCAGTTGTTCTTAGGTCCAAATGTATAAAATAAACTTTTAAACTCTTCAACAAATCAGATCTAATAACCAACACCTACTCAGTCATTACTGATTGCATAACATAAACATATAACAATGTAGTCCACTTATCTAATAGCATCTAACTTGTAAAATACAAAAATGTTCAAACCAAAACATTCACACAAGTATCAACACCAGGATTTATAGTGGAAACCTAATTTGGGAAAAACCACTTTGTAACATGTTACTGTTATGTTCACTCTTCTGAAGTGAGCTTGGTGAAAAGCCAATCTTGTCAAAAGTTACAAACACACTGTTAGGTGTGACTCGGTTAAAGGATTTCAACCACTCTGTTAAAAGTGTGCCTTGTTATAGGACTTACATACACTCCATTAGAATGCAACCTCGTTCAAAGGATTTATACCTATGACTATTAGGTCAACCTCTGTTAAAAGGATTTTGACTGTTACAATGGTTAGAAACTAGCAGTAATATTGATCTTAGAAACATACAACTCACTTTGCAAATATCAGATCCAATTCCATACACATATGATGGCTTACTAACTGTGAACCTTTTCCATCTCCATCACTGATCTTCTTGAAACCCTTCAAGTGATCACAACACTTCTCCTTTAGCCTTTTCTGCTTAGACAGTCAATAACACCTCCAACATTCACTTCTTTCTCTCTACACTCAACCTCTTGCTTAGGTTTCCTTAATACTACCTCTATTAGGTCAATACATCTTTTGCCACTTAATCTCCTTTGTAGATCTTAGGGTTAGGTCATATTCATTGAATCCATCCTATATTATGTTCTTCGGCTTATCTTTTAAAGAAATATCTCAAATCTCTTAAAGATTTACAATAAAACATTTTACCGTACATTAAATGCTTTCATACAATCAATAAATAAAGTCAACGTGTTTTACATAATTCAAGAATTCAATGATGTCAGCTGGAAATCTGAATTCTTCAACAAATGTAAAATACCGACGCTCGGTCAATATTGTGTCCAACTTCTTGGTCTTCTCTGGAAAGCTCGGTCACCACATAAACTGTTTCCTCAGCTAACACTATCTTCCTCGACAATTAACTGGTGTTTGGTCAACACTATTTTTACCTTGCATTCACTAGCTCGGTTGACACAAACAACACTCGGCTTAAACTAGATTTCTTCACTTATGCTTGGTTAAGCCTACCAGTTTAGTCTTCATTCTTACTTAGATAAACAATACATTGTCTTATCATTGTGCCACATAATCAAGTACTCATTGAAGTATCAAGATAACTCAACCTTTCCTTAGGTGCTGTTGTTACCAACCTTGCCTATCCCCTTAGCAACACTCAAATAGATATAGTACTTTCTTAAATAGCAATAGTCTTACCAATTAAGGTTTGACATCAATGACAATACAACAATTACTTCAACTGCAGTTTCCAACAAAAATATCATGCAAATTCATAGAATGATGTCATCATTGTTGAGCATTACCATAATTCTTCACATGACCTGTCTTGAATATCCAAAGGTTTTATATACTATGAAAACCTTTAATCTTATCAGATCTCCCTTCAAGCGGTTAGGCTTTTAAAGAAGGAACCTCGCTCTTTTACACATTTCGCATAGACCCGTACATAGTCGGTCATAACTTTTGAACCCAACAGTTTCTCACCAATTGCTCTAGTGATATTCTTCTAAATTTGTTTTTCACCAACATATCCAAAATTCAACAAAATCCAACAGTGTATTTGTGAGATATGGTCCTCGTACTGAGACTATATTTTTATGAGACAGTCACACATTCACCATCAACAAATCGCTCTCTTACATTTGCAACTTGGATCTGGTACCATGTTAAGGTTTTAGGATCATTGCAAATGTAATAACACTATCTGATTGTATATGTTTTCCAAATGCAACAATCTCTTGAATTTATATTGATAATGAGCCAAGAAGAGACATGTCCCTTCATGGGACATGTCTATTCATTATTATGTAATTAATATAATGACAATTATGATTTTATACACACACACAAACACACACACATATACATATATATTAGAGAAATACAGAAATGAATTTCTCTAATATATATATATATATATATATATATATATATATATATATATATATATATATATATATATATATATATATATATTCACTAGTAATGACTCATAGTGTTTATCCAACTGAAGCTACAAAACATCAACAATTACCAATGTAATTATAGGGATGAGTGACAAAAGGGACCAAGATGTGTGATTTCTTAAGCCAAATTCATGTACAAATGCTCCACTTGTAAGCTAATTATTGTATTTAGTGCAATCTAATCAAAGAAAACCCAAACATAAGGAAAACGAATATAGGTATTTGTATTTTTTTCATTACAACATAGTGATTGGGAGGTTAATGATTTAAATGATAATTATTTTTAAATAAAAGTGCATAATTTTTGGTGAATTTTATAGAGAGCATAAGTTTGAATGTAGAACAAGGTAGAGTTGCATGCCTTATCAAACAATGTACGAGGGAAATGAAAAATCAAATAAGAATAATATCCTTATGGGCTTCCAAAGCATGCCATACACAATGTTTGTGCATTTTGAGTTAAGATGATGCTGATGGTAGATACTGTAATGTCAGTTTAAATGAAACAAATCAAATATCAAACGAAGAAAAACATCATGAAACTTTATTTTACATAAATCTATTCTAATTTAATAACAAAGACAATTCATCTAAGAACGTCTCATGTTTCTCTATCTCCAAGGATTCCAACTCATCACATGACACATCACCCTTGGCTAAAATAATTAATTTATATTAATTATTAAATAGCTATTTTCTTTCAAACATGAGGGCTATAATTAAGGATTTGGTTTGGCCACCTCCTTTGGTCAAAATGAGTCATGTAGACACTTGTGCAAAAAAGTCTTGTGAGAGAAAGATCCTTCCCTCATCCTGCTCCTTGTCATCATAGGAGGAAATTTCTCCTATTTTTGTTGTCACGTTCCAACAAATTCCCCCTTTCTCTCATTGACTCCAACCAAGCCAAGTCTAGTCATCCATCCTTGCAACACTTGTTTCAAACCTTTCACACACTTGGCCAAAGCCTTGCAACACATGTCATCTATGTGACTCAACCAAGAACACCTCACCTCTCATAAGAAAATCTATAAATACAAAGCATTTTGAGAGGAAAATGATCCACACTTTACATTACTTACATACCACTTTACTTGACCACTTTTCCACTTTTACTATTACAGATAATTTTCACAATCACTTCATAGCATATTGCATATTTTAGGTTCCATTATCTTTGGAGTCCTCCATCTTTTGCATCATTGCATCTTATTTAGCATATTTTATATATTGTGGGATCATCCCTCATTCTTCAAGTTTTCATTCACATGTTGATCGATTGTTGCTATCTGAGAGCCATTGAATAAAGATAAAAAAGATGGAATCCTTGGAGATAGAGAAACATGAGACACTCTCAGATGAATTTTCTTATTTGTTATTAAATTAGAATAGATTTATTTGAAATAATGTTTCATGATTTTTTGCTTAGTTTGATGTTTGATTTGTTTGATTTAAACTGACATTACATTTTTGGCGCCCACCGTGGGGCCTTGCCCCTATTTTAATCAAGTTTTCTTGTAGATTTGGCAAGTAGATACAGAAACAAGATTCTATAGAACGCAAATTTCACTACTTTGCACTTCAAACCATCGCATCAACATGTTTGAATACTTTCCAAGTGCCTTTTATCTCTGTCTCAACGCCTCTTGGCATTCTGAAAGTGCCTAAGTTCAAGATTTCTTTTCTTTTTTGAAATTTTTAGAGTTTTAGCACCTTTTACATGTTCTTTAGCACTTCCTTCTTGAACTATAGCACCTCTTGTCATTTTAATATCTCCTTGGGTCATTTTGATAGCTCCTCGAGTCATTATGTCAGCTCCTTTTGTCTGAACTTTAGCTCCTATTACTTTAGCTCCTCTGGTCATTTTGTTAGCTCATATGGTCAATCATACAGCTTTTTCTATGAGTCAATTAGCTCTTATTGTCTAAACTTTAGCTCCTCGGGTCATTTTGTCAACTCATATGGTCAATCATATAGCTCTTTCTATCAGTTAATCAACTCTTATTTTTTGAACTTTAGCTCCTCGGGTCATTCTGTCAGCTCTTATGGTCAATCAGATAGATCTTTCTATCAGTCACTTAGCTCCCATTGTTTGAATTTTAATGCCTTTAATACACTTGAGAGCTCTTATGGTCATTTTGTTAGCTCCTCTGGAAAAATTTTTAGCTTCTTTTGTTTATGTTTCAGCATCTTGCAATTCTTAGATTCTATTTCTGGTATGATGATATGACTGATGTTTCAAGGTTCAAGAAGGTAGTGTGCCACATTCCTGGATATAGACTATGAAAAGTATTAAAGACAATGATAGCTCATAACAAACAACAAGAGAAGGTTATAGAATCAATTTGTGGGTATGTGCAAGATCATGGAATGCCAAAAAGTGGTGATGTGAAAAAAACTTATTTTCACTCGTCCAAAAGTGCACAAATGCATATGTTAACTTTTTAGTAGGTCTGGGTGTCAGTACACCTGGCCAAGCCAAAAGCCAAAGAAAAAGGCTTAATCGGATATCTGATATTTGCCAATAAATATATAACTCTGTACCCTAGCCGCGTTCAAAATTTTCTCATTGTGAAAACATGAACGCAACTAGGGTAAACAGATATCAACTTTCAAATCCCCTATCCGATTTTGCTTAAATCCCAAGGTATGTGAAAGCTTCTAATTTTTATTGTTTTTAAATAGAAATTTATAGTTTTTTATATAAAAATTAGGGTAGCAATGAGTTTTTATTTTTATTTTTTAAAATTCATTGTAATTATCTATTTGTTTTTTCATTGTTATCAGACATGGAATCAGAAAACCCTCCTAATGATCCCGCAAACAATCTAGAACCACCTCCCAACAATCCCCCACCTCCAGAAGATGTACCTATCACAAACCCTCACCGTTTAGAAGATCTAATAGGAGATAACCTAAATGAACTTAGAGGATTTCAAACCACCTATGCCAATATCCCCACATTGCGCCCCGTGTTTACGACATTGAACTCAATTATTGAAAATATGGAGAAACTTACACAACAACATAGTGTTGCACTTCTTTGTGGCGATTCCATGCATGCCCAATTTGACGATGGGCTTGATTATGAGCAAGTCATGAACCTAACTATAACAAAACATGACATAGCTAATCTTTTTGTGGATCCTAAAACTGGTCTAAAAGTAGACCATAAAAAAACCAAGTTGTCAATTAAATGGTGCACAAATAGTGCAATACAAGACAACTTTTGGGACTGTTGGTGGATGGTTTTTGATAGACCACCTCACAACAATTTGGATGTCCCATTTTATTTTATTAAAAAATTGTATGTTGAATTTGTGCTCGGTCACAAGGTGAATTATTGGAGTATGAGACCGAACCAGGGTGTAGGTTTAGGCGCTCCTCAGGACAGGCCATGGGCACAACAGGTGAAATCCCGCACATATGTTCCCCCTCCTAAGATTTCACCACCTCCCACAGTGCAACATCCTAACATTATTGATGAGGCTGACTCATAGACTATTCAAGCCATTCACACCTTGAGTCATCTGCTGGTTATGCAGAGCACAACATTGTTGTCTCCTCGTCCTGATGCTTCTGGCGCTTCCACATCCTCCATGAGCTCACATGTTTGTGTGCCCCACACTTGCATTATATGCAAGAATATGTGCTTAGGTCCCCTGACTGATAGTGATGCATATAATTTCACCTTCGATGTGGATGATTCTACACAGCACACTATAGGCACTGAAGTAGCTCATGGAGATGTGCATCAGGAGCCTACAGAGCCATGGACTCCCACTGTTACGGTAAGGGTAAATAGTTCACTTTTTACATTGTATTTAAATTTTATTGTTCGTATTTTTAGTAAAATTTCCTTATAATAATTTCCCACTTATATCTTTTTATGTGTTACATTTACATTTAGTTGATGACAGAGGAGGAGATGGCACATGTGGAGGGATCCACACTTTCGGCCATATCATTTGGTCTTGACACTTCCACAGTACATATAATTTAATGTACTCATTGGTTTCCTTTTAAATTATGATAATAATATATGTACATTATTTTCTAGTTTTTATGATCATCTTTTACATACTGATGCAGGTGTCACTAGTTTCCACTGGGGGGCAATGTGAGGGGGTGCAGGTGTCTGGAATTGATAAGGGAAAGGTAATTAAGTAATTTAGTTTATTTATGCATATATGTATACTTGTCAATTATGCGTACACATTTTTAATTTACATGATTTATTTGACAGAGAGTGGTATCTGATGATGTCATGAGACCCTATCGTCACGATATAGTCATAGGCACATCCATTTGCATTGATAGCCCTATAGTACGTATATTTCTAAAGTTATTTATGTGTATTTTACTATCAAGTATATATAATATGATCAAGTTATGATAGTATGAAGTATCTATTTGACTTTTGTAGGTCACTCCTAGTTTGAGGGAGGTAGAATGCCAAGGGTTTGTATCGCTGATGACTCAACCAACATTTCTTGAAGAAAGTTCAACTTAGGTAAGTTTTAATGTTAATTCAGTTATTTTGTAAACATATATTTTCTATTGGAAGTATTTAACATTAAATAGTATAACTCGTAGATCAATCTCATGTTTAAAAACATATACAGGTCAGATTTGACATTGGTGGCATTGTTCTTGCGCTACCAAGGACATATATTAGGTCTCCTGTCTGCGGGAGGAGACAAAGAGGCGAGGTATATCAAAGTTCAATTTTAGCTTAAATTTTATTTATTATTGTTGACTATGATTCTGAATTTTAATCCAACTTGGGGTTTCACTTTTGTGTTTGAATGCAGGATCCATCAAAGCCAAAGAGTACTTCAAAGAGGCTACATTTTGATGATCCACCAGCATAATAGGATGTCCTAGAAACTTTTGTAGTTGAACTTCTTAGTTTGAGATGTCATATGACACATTTTGAGATGACGCATGCCACATTGTATCTAGATATGTTGACATGTAAATATGTACATAATTATTGTTCATTTTGATATATATGAAACTTGATATTCGATCCAATTTGTTAATTGTGTGTTCATTTATTCATTATTAATATGTAAATATGCTTGTGTGTGTGTACTCATGTGTACAATTTATGCCTTAAGTATATTCATGTATATTCAAGTACATTCTTCATAACCTAAATTCATGTGTATGGGCTACGTGCATGACTTAAGTGAATTCATGTTGTATGCTTTATAAAATATGTGCTACATGTATGCTTCATGACTTAATCAAATTTATGTGTACTCTTTATGTGCTATGTGTGTTCACACATGTAATTCATCATTTAAGTGAATTCATAATTTATGTGCTACATTTTATTCATGTGTGCCTACAATGCAAGTCATGTCCTCGACATCAGTCAATTCTAATATCGGAATGATATTCCAAACAATGAAATAGTTACATAAACTTGTAAACAAACACAAGATATTGTTCCTATATCACAACCAAGCCAAGATCGCATTAGATTTATTCTAATCAATTCACTGTTTCCTAGACTGTTCCATGGGAGAGAGAACTATAGAAATGCATAAAACTTTATTTTCATTGATTGATTCGATTACAAACTTCAACCATTACTGTTCCCTAATGTTTACTCACCCAACTAGAGCTAATGGCGCAGTCCATTTGGTGTCAGGAAGAATGGTTTGGAATAAATCCAGTGGTGCAACTTTCAATTGATCATCATCAAGCAAGACTAGCGTGCCAAATTCAAACAAATTTGAATCTCCTAGAACGAAGAGAGGTTATTGTAGGCCTCAAAAATATGGTCCTGTATCATCTTACGGATTGCCGATACCTCTCACGGAGTTCAAGATATGAGCCTCGAAAGTTCATTGCGCAATCGTGCTTAGTGCACCTTGGGGACACTTTGGTCCGGCATGGTTCGGAACATTCTATTGACTCAGTGGTCGAAACGGGGTTTTCCCTAGCGTTTACCCACCCAACCGAAGCTAATGGAATAGTACATTTGGTGCCAGGACGAACGGTTTGGAAGAAACCCATCGGTGCAACTTTCAACTGACCCTCACTGCAAGTTTTGGCATCGAGCGAGACTGGCACGCCAAATTCAAAAAAAAATTAATCTCCCAGAATGGAGAGAGGTTATTGTAGGCCTAAAA
The DNA here is from genome assembly GCA_027943335.1 of Chamaecyparis obtusa. Classification (NCBI taxonomy): domain Eukaryota; kingdom Viridiplantae; phylum Streptophyta; class Pinopsida; order Cupressales; family Cupressaceae; genus Chamaecyparis; species Chamaecyparis obtusa. The sequence goes on from BSBK01007561.1 coordinate 626,359, forward strand.
AATGTGGTCCTATAGCATATCATGGATCACCGATACCTCTGACAGAATCCGAGAACCGAGACTCGAAAGTTCATTGCCCAATCATGCTTAGTGCACCTTAGGGACACTTTGGTTCGACATGGTCCGGAATGTTCTACTGACTCAGTGGTTGAAATGGGGTTGTCCCTAGCATTTACCCACCCAATCGGAGCTAATGGCATGGTCCATTTGGTGCTGGGATGAACGGTTTGGAAGAAACCCATTGGTGTAACTTTCAACTGACCCTCGTTGCAAGTTTTGGCATCGAGCGAGACTGGCGTGCCAAATTCAAACAAATTTGAATCTCCCAGAATGGAGAGAGGTTATTGTAGGCCTAAAAAACATGGTCCTGTAGTATCTCACAGATTGCTGATACCTCTCACAGAGTCTGAGAACTGAGCCTCGAAAGTTCACTGCCCAATGGTGCTTAGTGCACCTTGGGGACATTTTGGTCTGGCATGGTCCGGAACGTTCTACTGACTCAGTGGTCAAAATGGGATTGTTCCTAGCGTTTACCTACCCAACCGAAGCTAATGGTACATTCCATTTGGTGCCGAGATGAACGGTTTGGAAGAAACCTATTGGTGCAACTTTCAACTGACCCTCACTGCAAGTTTTGGCATCGAGCAAGACTGGTGTGCCAAATTAAAAAAAATTGAATCTCCCAGAATGGAGAGAGGTTATTGTAGGCCTCAAAAACATGGTCCTGTAGCATCTCATGGATCACCGATACCTCTCACGGAGTCTGAGAACTGAGCCTCGAAAGTTCGCTGCCCAATTGTGCTTAGTGCACCTTGGGGACACTTTGGTTCGGCATGGTCTAGAACATTCTACTGACTCAGTGGTCAAATTGGGATTTTCCCTAGTGTTTACCCACCCAACTGGAGCTAATGGCATAGTCCATTTAGTGCCAGGATGCAATCCTTGAACACTATCCCTTCACCCCAAGGAATCATCATTTTACTTTGGACACATTTGACCAATTTTGACTCAATGACTCCAACTATTACATCATTTGATGATACAAATGTACATGGAATTAAGACAATACAAATGTAAGGATACAAAATTAAGATGATACAAATTATATAAGGATACAACATTCATAGTAAGGAAACACATTTTTTGCACTTTACATGGCATTAAGACGATACAAATGTGGGCTCTTAATATTTACAAATCAACCCCATGGGTTCTTTTATATTTCAAATTTTGCATCTAATTTTGCATCAAATTTTTTATATACAAAATTTGGCATCTAAATATGCACATTACATTCAATTTTTGTTTTTATATACAAAATTTGGCATCTAAATATGCACATTACATTCGATTGTTGTTTTTATATACAAAATTTGGCATCTAAATATGCACATTACATTCGATTGTTGTTTTTATATACAAAATTTGGAATCTAACTATGCACATTACATTTGATTGTTGGTTTTATATACAAAATTTGGCATCTAAATATGCAAATTACACAACTATATATAAAAAACAAGTGTCCTTTTCACTCCAATCCCTGCATTTGGAAGGCAGAAGAAAAGTTAATAGAGAATATAAGAGGTTTATATAGGTTTGAGAAAAATATTATGAACATGTATAAGTAACTAAACGAACCAAATAACATGACTAGACAATGCATAGTGAAGTTTACTATCATAAAATATGGGCTAATCAAATGCACACCTTGATCTTCTATATCTATCATATATGTATCCAACTGCATTTACAATCCACATACAAAACCAAGTTTATTAGCTCAAACAAATAAAGCAAAAAACTACAATTAATTTATTGAATGTAATCGTAATAAACAAGGAAAAACCTTGCAACTTGAGTTGAACTTACCTACTGAAGTGTGCCTGAAGGGTCATCTATGTCCTTGAGAGTATTCAATATTGCTTCATGATTAGCAGTACTAATAGTCCAAATTTCCTTTGTCTTTGGTTTTCCTTGATGTTTCAACAACTTAACATTGGCTGCTATAACAAGGTGTGAATACATGAGAATGGTTTTGTGCTTCTCATAGTCTTCAAATGCAGGAATGCCATTATTTCTAATCATATATGTGCGCAACCATATTCCCACAACAACATGTGATCCTGTTGGATATGTGAACATATCATCATTTGTCATCAGTTGTGCAAGTTTCTGCTTTCCTCGTACACAATGTGCTAACCAGTAATCCGATCTCTCATCATTCCCTTGTGGTGCAACCAATGCAAAAACATGTCCTGGCTGTAGAAGATTTGAAAGATGGTCATAGTCAAGTGAACAATCCATGTCATCATTTATTACAAAGATTGTGAGAGATAAAGGAGTAAGATAATATGGAATCCATGTATCAACCCACTCACTTGACTCACACTAATCCCAATCACACTAAAGATAACTCGGACAATAACAAGCCAACTCTCATGTCCAAATGGTCCATGCACTAGCATCTGAGCTTCAAAATGAATGCATTTTTGAAGAATATATCATAGTTTGACAATCCAGCCTATCTCCTATTGTGCCCAACTCAACCGACCAAAAGAATTTATGCACCGCTGAATCAAGAGTCCCCCCTTTGACAATGCTGAAGTACACCAATCAACAATATAACAAGCACTTGCACCACACTCCAACATTTCACTACTATGCAAAGTAGAATGAATGGATTGTAACAATTCATGGTGCATTAAAAACTCCACATGATATTTGCAACAAGTTATTTGAATCTTAAGAGGCACACAAAAAAAAGGCTTTAGGGCTTCAAAAACTCTTTGTGATATTTGCAATGTTGGATGTGTCTCACAATTTTTTTTGAACAACATTGTTTGACTCACCTCCAAATAATGTTTGGGATGCGGGGTGCGGTCTCGAATGCCAATTCTCAACTTCAAGACATCCTTCACATTTGGTGGCACTCTTGAGTTAGATTGCCAAAATAGTTGAATTTGATCCTTCACAACATCACTAAGCATCTTATCACAATGTGAAAGTCTCCCACCATAAGCCCATGTATTATTTTGAATAGGATCATCAAGTCTTTCTCTTCTTGTAAGTGCTCTATCCAAAGTTTTATGATTTAGATTCAAGTCAACACAAGTTTGTCTCATCAAACAAGCCTTTCTCAAATGATGACTTACTAAGGAGGTTGTAATAACCCTTCTAGAGGATCTCTTATATTTTTCCTTTGAAGTCTTCCCAATGGAATTGAGAGCACTAAAAAGATTTCTCACAATAATAGCATTCATCTCATTTTTCTTGTTCACACTAATCTTCAATTTGACTAGTATACATCTCATCTTCTGCATCTTTAACAATTGCACAAACATTTGACATTTCTCAACCAATGTCTTGTGGCTAAAAAATTGATCAAAAAGTTTTGAAACCCACAACCAAATAGTTCTTTCTGATATCATGCCATTGAAATTGCTCATTATGTTCTCATCAATTTCAAGTAACCATTTAGTTGTTTGTGAAGGTCTCAATTTTGAAGTTTGTCTTTCTTTCTCCAAAGGGACTTCATTTCTCATATAATTTGGAGATGTGTTCATTGATTTGGTTCTTGTGTACCATTATCATTGTCAATTCCTTCATATTCAATCGGTGGATTGTCATTGACAATGTCCACACTTCCATTGGCCACATCTACATGTTCATTTTCAAAACCTACATTTTCATCTTCAAAACCTAAATTCTCATTTTCAAAACCTACATTTTCATCTTCAAATTCATGTTCTTCACTTGAAACCACATTCAAAGGTGGGTCTATGCTGACATCTTCATTAATATTTAACATACCTTGTCTCTTGTTCCGATGGGCAACCCTATCCATTTCTCTATACACTTCAACATCTTCATTTGTGAGTCTCCTCTTCCGTGTATGCTTTCGATGAATACTACTCCCCATAGTTAGACCAAAAAGGTGATGCAAATACATTCGGTAATAGAAAAAATCCAACCAAAAAGTGGATTTTTGTCTTCTCTAGAGATAAAATGTGATTCACTGCAACTCGAATCCTGTAAATTAGCAAAAAAATGTGACTCTCTGGAGGGACCTAGAGAATATTGTTTTTACTTTACACTAGTAAAAAGAATCGGATATCCGATAATATCAGATATCAGATATTATCAGATATCTGATATCTTCTGCCAAAATTTTGCCCAAATCTCTCTCTCTCTCTGTCTGTTTGTCTGTCTGTCTGTCTGTCTGTCTCTCCCTTTGGTATAATATTGAACATATTTAATATAAATATTAGATAAATTTTTGAATAAGGTAAAAACAAGTTTTACATGGACCTGAAACCAGAGTTTAAAACAACATAAGATAGAGCATAAAAGAAAATAGAATGAAACAACTGCTGGAAACCCACAACAGCGAACAACAGTCTAACAGCTGAAAAGAAGAAAATAACAGTCTAACAGTCTAACAACAAAACATCTACCAGCCCGAGCAAACTATTTATCTTTTATCATTTCCTCAGCCTTCTTCTGGAGATCTTCCATCTTTTGGAGAGTATCCTGCATTTCCTTCATCTCAATAGATTTTTCTGGGACCTTTCTCTGGATGCGATCTCTAGTTCTCATCCCTGGCCCTGTATTTCCAGCATCCTCATCAATAGTGATAGTAGTTTTTTCCAGCATATTCCTTTCCAGGTAATTTTGCAACACCTTCAAATTCTTAATGGTCACCTTCAGACCCTCATTGCTATGATTCAGGACACCTCTTATCATGCTATCATTGTTATTGATTTTAGTCTCTAAATCTTTCATCTTATTTTTAACCTTCTTATTCATCTCGGCTGTACCATCATCCTTAGTATCTTTATTTTTGACCTTATCCAAAAACTTATTCTCCATAATACTCATTTTAGTATTCATGTTATTCATAGTTTTTTCCATATCCTGGATATGGATTTCCATTTCTTGCATTTCCTTCTTCCAGTCCCTATTCTCCTCCTGTTTCTCCACATTGTTCTTCTCCTTAATCGGAAGGTCTTCCCTCTGAAAGGTTCTAGATTCCTCCTTATTATTGTTTTTCTCCAGCATGACCTTCTCATCCTTCCCATCCTCCCCTCTTAAAGAGGTCTCCTCTCCAGTTTCACTAGCCGAAGGAAAAAAACCAGTTTCACTAGCCGAAGGTCTCCTCTCATATTAGATAAGTTAATATTATACTATTATACAATAGAGAAATAAATAATAATAATATAATACATGCTATTATAAAAAATTATATTATAATAGTAATGCTCTGCAATGAAACCCTAAAGTTGATGTTGCTGAAAGTGTGAAGGAGGATTTGTCTGGCAGTCAAAATCTTTTAAGGAGGTTGTTAAGACAGGTAAATATTCTAGTTTTGAGTTCCCATTTTTAAATGCTATGCTATTATTATTTAATATTAATATTAAAAATAATAATTTATAATATATAACTTAAAATTGAAAAAATACTCAATTGAATTAATATTAACATAAAAAGAATACAATTTAATATAACACAATTAATATTACCATAAAAAAATATATTTAATACGAAATTTGAATTTAAGAAAAGTAGTGCAATTGAAATTTCAAAATAGGCGAGAATTTTTGGATATCCAAAAATTTCAGATATCCGATTTTATCAGATATCCAATTAGGCTTGGTATTTGCTTGGGCAATACCAAACATGGGTGGTCAACCCTTTAGGTGTGTTTTAGGAGATAGTTTCTGATATCGAGACTTCGACCATGTAGTTGACAACTATTTTTTCACCCGAAATTGATGAAACGAAAAGAGTTTCTTAAAGACATTATCAGCTTTCCTTCAATATAATTCCTGTCAAATTTCAAGTTTGGTAAGTAATTATTACTTATTTTTCAATTGAGTTATCTTTAAAGTCGTAATTGACATATTGATTGAAAAACAACTATAAATTTCAAACCATTTAACCTTTTTGAAATCCGAAACATGCGTCACATTCTATGCTTCGGCTACTATAAGGGAAAAAAAAAATTCAATTTTGTAAAGTTTAGAATTAGTTAAGGTGGTTAGACACGAGAATTTTTTTATTCTGAAAAAGTTGTAGTAGAAAATTCATAATTAATTATTTATTTGGCAAAAAATTACAAAAAATATGCATCACATCCGTTAATGAGTCTACTACTTATATCTAGAATTTTGAGAAAATATATCATCATTTGATTGTGATTAAGGTGGTCAGACATACACGCACTTTTTATCTTTTCCCTTAAATTTTTGTACTACTGCATTGAAATCTAAAATTTTGAACAATTAGATAATTTTTTTTTCAGACAAGGCCTAGTAGTTTAGAAACTACATTCAATTTCCTACAGATTCTATTCTTACAACTTTTTCACATAAGCTTCATAAGATGTTCAACTTTTTACGTCAAGTTGACTAACCCTGATTTTCTGATTTTTCATTGCCACTTAAGGCCATAGTTTGGTATACCATGATCCCGCACATACCCTCGTGTGGAAGAGGAAAGTGAAAGTATCACCAGGTATATTTCAATATTGTAATCTTATTAATTGAAATATAATTTACGTATCAATATCCCTCTTCTTAGATCAACTCCAATATTTAGAATTGAACCATATTACACATAGATCTCTTTGATACTAATCTTCTATCATCAAGATTTTGTGTTTCATTGTATTGTGATGAACTAACATGTATGGAAGAGGATGCTTGGGAGCTGGAACTATAGCCACTAGGTGAGTAAAATGCAAAAGAATAAAATAAAAAATGCGCCTAGCATTTGCTAGCTTCAAATAAGGTAATCCTAAGACCTTATGCACTTGCTTAATTTGTGGAATTTAAATTCTATAATCTAGCTTAATTAGAAGAAAATTTGAATCCTAAGGAAAGACATCAAGGATATGCTCTTCACTTTTATAGTGAATCAAACTCCTAAAAGCGTCCAACTTGAGAGGAAAATAAGCTAAACAATGAACAAACACATAAAATAAGCCTCATTGTTTGTGAAGGAAAAGCATTAGGCCTATGATCTTCACTTTTATAGTGAGTCAAAATGCCAAACGTGCTCGAATCCCATTAGATTAAAAAGGCTTGGGAAAGAACATTGTTAATTGTGTTTGGAAGTAAAAAGGTAGTAGGGATATGCTCTTCACCTTTTCGGTGAATAGACATTCTAGACCTACTTATTTATTTCATTTCATTGCTTTCCTATGAATATGTTATATCTTTAGTGGGCTCTCCTCCCAAGAACATGCCTTAACAAGGCCGGTGAGAGGGACAGCCCAAAGTGGGATACAATTACTTTTGTCGTGATAATCCAACCCACTATAAAATAAAATGCATTCATCCTTAATGGGGTGAATGACAAGATAAAATCAAGAATGGTACCTCCTCTAGTACTCCAACATACCGGTGGCGGGAGGCCTCTATAATAGAGGAAAAAATTGATTTATTTTGAATGGAATCCATACTAGCACATGGATAAAATAGCAAGCAAACCTTTTAGCCATGTTGAACCATTTGACCTTAGGTAGCTTGTTTGGAATTGTCTTTCTGTAAAGAGTATGTGGAAAAGATCTAGAACATACACCATTTGTTATAGCATATTAAAAGAAAAATAATTGTTTACCATGTGTGCTGTGATTGACAAAAAAAAAAGATCATTTAGTATAAAAAGATTGAAACATGTTCTTACAAATAACTCTTTTTTTAACTTCAAAACCAGTTACCAAAGTAGAGAAATTCTAGCATACTTTGTGTGGTGTTGCATGGTTTTAGGTGTTTTGGGACATTTGAACAAGTCTATGATATTATTCCTAAAAAGCAACATACAAAATTCATCCAAACAAAAGAAAAATTCAGCTTTAAAACATCAAAATCCTCAGATTAGCTCTTTTTACTCACTGATTAGCACATTTTTCTCACTGATCAGTGCCTCTTTCTCACTGATCAACGCCTCTTGATAATTGTTCAACGCTTCTTGCAAATTGATCAACGCCTCTTGCTCATTGATTAGCGCCTCTTTCTAACTCTTTAGCACTTCTTGAAAATCGTTCAACACTTCTTGCACACTATTTAGCTCCTTTGAATTAGCGCCATCAAACAATGAGCATCTCCACTCATTTTGAAAAACTTTTGAAAACACTTTTGAGTACCCATTTTCGAGCTTAGTCAAATTTGACCATTATAGTTAAAATTGGTACACTTTAGAAAAATTGAAAATAATCAAGGTACATTTCATGTCTATCAAGACACGATCGTATGATGCCTGTTTGCCAGGTTTTCATCATGGTACTTGTCCAAGGCGCCATAAGAAGTGGTTTTCACTATAGGACGAATTATTTCTCTTTATTTTATTTTTTTGACTTTTGGAGGGACTCAAGCTTCATGTTGTTTGGATACTCCTTGAAAAGGTATGATATGATGGGCCAAGGCCAATGAAAGGTATGCTCAAAGATGTTGATAGGGTGATGGAAAGGTGATATGGTAGATAAGGTAAAGGGTGGCTAAAGATTTATGTGATGGATTGGATAAGGGAAATGGAAGGATAATGAATAGAAGGATAAGAAGTATTTCCATGTGTGGGTGTGAGAAAGGAAATGGAAGGATAATGAATAGGAGGATAAGAAGTATTATCAAGATCAACATTGACACACACCTTGAAGGGTAGTGGAATATTGGAGGAAAAATAGATGGAATAGCTTGTGGTTTTAATGTAGGAGAGGATATGGATCTTGGGACGCAAGGACCCAAAATGGATTGATACGACGAAATATGTTTGGGAGAATGTGGAGTGTAAGTCTTTGGAAGCTTGAATGCTAACTTTGATTTTTCTTTTGTGTGCAAGTCTTTCAAAAATGACTTGGGAATCCATATTTTCTTTGATTTTTCTTCAAGTATTTGGTGGATACTTTAGAATGCATTTCTTTAATGAGGGATTTAGGAACCCACATTTTATTTGATTTTTCTTTTTGCTTGATGGACCTTTGTGGTCTCTTGAATATTTCTTTTTTTCTTTGTATTCACATGTTGACTAGATTGGACATAGTGATCTTCATACATAAGTGGATTCTTGAATTGCTGATTTTATGTGGCACATCCAACTTGCTTCCAAAAGACTTGGGATTGGTGGATGAATAAGGTTGATATGGTTGGTTCATATGAATGGTTTGATATGGAGGGTTCATTATGGATGGGTGCTTGGTTTCTCAAGTATGTAGGTTATTGTTGATCTTGATACATGGTAGGGTAAGTGGGTTGTGGACAAAGAGTGATAGGAATGGTGGATGGAGGAATGTAGGGACCCAATATGGATGGAAGATATGACGGTTTCAATTTTGGGATATAGGGACCAAGGATGGATTTGGAGGATGTGGAAGGTATATTCTTATATTTGAATGGAGGGAGATGAGACGTGGGAGGGATATCAACATCTTTATTATGAGTTGCAGGGCCAAGACTCTCATCTTTAGGATTTGTCTTTATACCAATAGGCTTATATATATCTTTGTTAGGAGAAACTTTTATAGGTTCAATTGAAGCTTGAGGGGATTTATTCTTATGCAAAGGACTGGGAAGAATGAGAGACTTTTGTGGTATATATGGAGACTTATGACAAGGGGATGCTGGGATACTTTGATCTTGACAAGGATCTTTGGATAACATAGGGATATTAATTTTCTTTTGATTTTCAATAAGTCCATTATAGATGGAAGGAATATCTTTATCTTTCTTGGGAGGTGGATGAGATATAGGAGGTGAAGGAATATGGGTTTCTTGGGGTGAAAGGGTATCTTCTTGAAAGAAATGGAAGGTTATGAAGGGATCATCATAAGATTCTTGGGATATGGAATTTTCAACTATTGGATAAGGAGGGATAATATCTTTATCTTGATCTCCTTGATTATGTTTGTTTCTTTACACTCTGGATTATCCTCTTGACATGGAGCCAGTTCTAAGGACAAGGCATGAATTTGAATCTACATGAGGGATTCCTCTTGATTTACCTGATCAAAGATGGGATTCTCTTGATATTTTGAAATGGGCTCTTCATCAAAGATTGGGTTACCCTTAGGATATTCTTGATCAAAGATAGGGTTTTCATGATGTTCTTCTTGATCAAAGATTGAGTTATCAAAGATAAGATGTTCATGATGTTCATCTTGATCAAAGATACAATTGATGTAAGATTTTGGAGTATTCTTTTTGTTTGAAGAATATGAAGATGTTGATGAATCATGATCATAGAAGGGAGTAAAGATTTATATTAATGATAAATTTTCAGATGATGTATCATTTTCTTCCTTTAGGTCTTGAATATGAGATCTCAAAGATTGGATTTGTTTTGATATAAAAATCTCTTCTTCCTTGCTAAGAGTGTAGGATTTAGCCCATTTGTTTTGAGCCATTATGAGATTATCATGATGCGCTTGTTTAGAAGATTGGAGAGAAGGTATGATGTGGGAATTTTTCTCAAGATCAGATTTCTATTTTTGACTCCTAGTTTGCATAAGCATGAATTACTTGATTGTTTGATAGGTGCTAAAGTAAAAAATGACATGCTGAACAAGTCCAAGGTAAATGATGATGTGAACAAAATAATGTCCAATCAAGAAGGAGATGCAAATGACTCTGATTTGAGTCAAGGTTAAGGAACCTAGATGATAATGCACTCACGACTCAAAGAAGGACAACTGATAAGGATGGTTGAAGATGATGATGATGGAACTGATCAAAGGACTAGATTAATAAGACATAAATCACGATAGAAGAAGTTTGAATTGACCAACTATTAGGATCAATTATGAAAAGCTCACAACCTCAGGGGTATATTTGCGGAGTATAGGATAAATCTCACTAGATATCTGAAGGAAGCCTGACAAGACTTTAGATACACTCCATAGAGGGTCACAAGTTAGAATGCGTGTGAAAGGGAGGGTTCTTAACACATTAAATTGGTATATTGTGTAATTCTAGGGATGAGTGATAAAAAAGATCAAGATGGTGGTTTCTTATGTCACTTTCATGATTGCAACCTAAAATTATCATTACCTTTTCCTTTTTGTATGGTCTTATATTTTGCATAAGGGTTTTCCTTGATAGAATTGAGAAACTCTCAAAGCTTTTGAGGTGAATCTAGGAAATATTTTACAATTATTACCTACTTATAGATTTAAAATAAATTTTTTCTATTTCATCTTATTTTACTAGAAACATGCATTGTCCAAGCCTTCAACTTGTTCTATCCTTGAATGTTCTAGATTGAATAAATTTCTGAAATATGAAGATTGCATCTATAATTAATAATTATCAAATGAAGATAAAAACCTCCTTTTATGGTGCTAAAAGGTGGGTCCTTCATATCAATTTTCTAAAAGTATATAATTTAACATTTACAAATATTTTTTTATTTTAATATGAATTTTTAAAATGTCTTTTTATTTTATTTTTTTATTTATTTACTATCTATAAACATCCTTATCATTTTCTTCTTGTGAAGCAATTTTAATCATTCCAAAACTTGATATCCATGTTCACTTGTATGGTAGCCATGGATTATCATGGTTAGTTTGAGGCTATATACTTTTGTGAGAAAGTAATATCAAATGAATCCTTTCATTTCCTTTTATTGAGGCCTCTACTAAAGATGATAATTATCTACTTTATCAACAATTTTTAAAAATCATGTTTAAACACAATTTTGTTCTTTTTTTAATTATGCTTCAATCAACACTAAGATTATGTTGTTATTTTCACAAGTATTATCATAAATATATGCAATTTTTTCTAATTCAGAATTTTTAATAAAGGAACATTTTCTCTTAACGACAAATCTCTTATTATCACTAACTTTCACTTTGCATCTAATATATTCATCTAATTTGCTAAATATCTATCATATAATTTGAATAGTAACTTAAAAAATCACACATCTTTATGCTATTTTTTGGTTAGATGTAAGGAATGTGAATTATTCTACCCATTCAAAAGAATAACACTTACTTATTTTTATAATCAAACTCATAGTCCTCGAAAAATAAGTAACACCTTCATCATACACTTCTAAAAAAAAAATCCTCTGTAATTTTCTCTTCCTCTACCACAGATTCTATTGTCTTATAATTAATTTTAACCAAACCAATCATAGAATGTTGAATACATTTTTAATCACATGATTGTTAAGAACCTACCAGCTTCGCAAACTTCTTTGCTTTCTTTTATTGACAACACCCTTCTGGATCATCTTTTAAAAGAAGATATTGGATATTTTGTAAGAAAAAAACCTAGAATGAATTTAGCTTTACTCAATCCATTAATTTGAAAATCTCTTTTTACAGGTCTGAACACTTTTTTAGATCTGCGTTAAGATACCAAACTATTGATAAAATAACTTTTACATTAGCTGCTTCGCGTCTAAAACCTGAAATTAACTAGAGGGCTAAGATCAAAAACTACAAACAAACTGCTGTTTAAACTCGTCGATCATCAACTCCTCCATTAATTTCAAGGGAAGCAGGTTTACCAGTTCCATATGAGCAAACGACAATATCACATCTCTTTCTTTTTGGCGGTGGGATGTCCTTCTGGTCTGCGTAACTGGCAAACGTACGCAGGCGGGTGGAGATGGATTTACTATGAGATGAATTCTCATATCTGTACACAAATCGGTAAAGCAAGCGACACAAATAGTAAACCAGTGTAAGAAATGATACCCCGCCTGTCAGCAAAAATAAAACCCAAAAGTTGTTGAAGCTCAATCTCGCCGATTCCACTCCGCCGGACTCTGCATTGCATTTGCTTTCACTCGAATTGAACCACCTCTTCCGAATCTGTCGCATCTCTGTACTCTCTGAAATATTTAATATAGCCTTGGAAATGTCTGAAACCAGCGGAGATCCCTTTTGAAACACCTGTACAGTTACACACAATTGAAATCAATCATACGATCTCTAAATTAGAGGAATCTGAGATTTAGAGGCAAGTTTAGAGACTTACGAATGCGAAGCCTCCAGTTCTGTACGTGGGGCCAACTTTGGAGAAGGCGCTGCATCTGGTTGACAGAAATAAGTTTAAGGCAACTGTTTCTTCGTCAAATATGGCGGCTACTCCTCCATTGTTGGGCCCCTGCTGCAGTGCAGTGGCGTAGTCTTGTACAGATGATTATGGGCGAAGCAAGCTTTTATTCACACAGAGCTGCTGTTCCAAATATTTGCCTATGAAAGTTCCCTGTCGATACCCGATTGGTAAATTTTGAGCGATGAGAGTATCAATGCTTTCAATTTTTGGTACAATTTGTCTGACTGTAAGGATGGACGAGAGGCTGGCTGTGTAACTAGATACTAACACCAAAACCACAAAGAGCCAAATTATAAGCACTGCTCTACCCAGACTGCTTACAATCTGCTCCGCTGCAAAATCCACAATGTTAATTTTAGATTTTGGAAGCGTTAATGGCTGGCTATCTGTAATAATAATAATGCGGAAAGAGGGAGAATGTTGTTACTTTGTGTCGTGAAGAGCGTGGAAAAGGAAAACCTGCAAAGGGCAGATGAAGTAGGTCAATCAGAAAAATCTGCTGATTGTTGTCTCGTATGTTGTAAACATAGAAAATGTATGAAAAAATTAAGACAAACCAAAGATTTTTGCAATGGAAGTTGTCGACTACCAAATTTTAAAATTCAGATTGATGAATGTTTAATGAGGCTGAAGTCTCATGTGGGGGCTTCCTCAAAAGAATTTCATGTGGTTAGTGTTGTTCAGAGTTTCTGGGGCCACGGTCGTCTTAGCTCATTGTCGCTCTCCACTCATAATTCATTCTACATCTTCGACTAAAATCAGAAGAATTGTCAACGAACTCTACAGGAATATCGACACGTGGGTTTGACCGTCATATGGAGGCAGTGTTGACGGCCTAGACCGTGCCAACTACGTCACGTTCCACGAGACAATATAATTAAAGATTTTCTTTGCGATTGGGTGGATCGAACTTGAGACCAAAAGCATCGAAAATGTGGGGAACGGGACTGAGTAGTTCTATATTGTTGTCATTATATGTAGATTTAAAACATTATTGTCATTATATGTAGATCTAAAATATTGTTGGTATCATAGACTATAAAAAAATCTTTCATTTCTTTTTACTTTTTAGATTTGTTGGAAAAGAATAAATAAATTAATGATCAAAGTGTACTAATTTTACATTTCATTTATATTAAAATTAATATTTATTTGTATCAATCAAAATTGATAATTGATTGTTAAATTGAATTATATTAATAAAATAATTTTTTTAAAGATATTTTTAAAGAGATTAAATTAAAAGATTTAAATATATGAAATACTATTCTTTATATTTTGTTTCTTTTCAACAACATAATTGCTCTTTATTACTATGAAAATTATCATTTTCTTAAACAAGTTGTACATTAAGACTTGTGATATTATACAATACAGTATATTTAAAATGTTTATTGAATGATAAAAAAAGCTTATTTTTAGATGACAAAGTTGATTCTTTTGTAATATAGATAGCTTGATGTATTTTAGGTCTTTGAATTGTATTGGTACTAGATACATGTTTACAAAGATTTCATTTCTTTCTAGATAAGGACCTAACACCCATTCAAGAAGATAAAGTGAGAGGAAAAAGGAATGAGGGCAACTAGGCATAGTTAAACAAAAATGTTGAAGCTATCAATATTAATTTCGTAATCTGAAAACCATAGCAGAACAAGGCAACAACGATAGGGTAACAAAATCATGGAAAGAGTTTGTATCTTTCGCATAGCAAGGATAGGTGAATTTGAGTACTTTTTTCTAGAGTACAAAGCTTACTACAATATTGGGGCCAAGAATGTAGTGAGCACTTTGCTACAAGATTCGCTCAACGAGAATAAGGTTCAAAAAACAACTCAACGAGAACAAGGTTCAGAAAACAAAAAAGTTCATCATCAAGCTTCTTTGTAGTGAGTCACCAAACCTAAAAGCTAGAATGATGAGGTTTATCATCTCATAGACTATATTTGGCCTTATAATGTTAAAACTTTCCTATCTTATTCTATTCTATTCTTTATAATTAAAAATGTTCGAAAGATAGAAAGCTAAGAAAAAATGATTGATGTAACAAATGGACCGATTCAAAAGATAAGAATTCTATAAAAGATAATAGGGGAAGAACATCGATACTCACACACCCTAACTCTGTGCACTTATATAGCCTAAACTACTCGTCATGTTTCGACAAGTTTTTTTTGCTGTCTTCATATGCAAATTGATGCCATAAAAAATATTTCTTGGCTTCTAGGTATTAATGAAAGTCCCTATAGAGACTATCAAGCGTCAAAGGGTCAAAAAGTGGTCATTTTGAAGTGTCGCTCGATACCCACTCAAAGATGCACCAATAACCGTTCACTCAAAATTGCCAATACTTGAGAAACAAATGTTCGAATAGTCATGCACAAATGTCCGAGTAGTGGTGCACAAATGAGCCAATTAGAATTAGTTCACTTACTTGTGCTCTTCCCCTAAACCAGTGATGTTGGCATGAAAAATTACATAGAATTTTGTTGAAAGCTTTATACTGACATAAATGGCTAGGTTATGAAAAGAGTGGAAAGTCTTATTTCAAATACTACTAAGGAGATAAAGTCAGAATCGTCTAAACAACATACTAAAACACAATTGTTATCCTAGGAACACCTAGATTTTTTTTCATAATTGCTTTTATAAAACTCACATGTTTTAATTTACTATTTAGCCAATACCGATAAAGTCAAGAGTATGATGTAACGATATGACGAAAGATCTGTTTACAGCCATAGAAATTTCTCCCAGATTGAGCTGCATAACAACACGTATGATAGGCAGTACCACCCGCAAGAAAGATACATTGAAACCACCTTGGGTAGGTCTACTTGGGTTACTCGTACTTGGATTACTCTGCCAAGTAAATTATTACTCTGCCACTGTTTAAGCTGGGAGGATTACATTAAATATGAAAGAGAGATTCCCATTTGTCAAATGATAATCGATAGTAGTGCTTCATGGAAAGCCAGACAAGACGGATGATGTGACCCGTCAGAGCCCGATTTTCTAGAACTTAAACATCAAGCACGTTCTGCACAGCGTTCCTAACTATAGTTCATCAATGAAAAAGACTCAGCTGACCCAAATGAAAAAAGAAATTTTATTCGGGGTCAAAATCAAAGTTTAAGGAGAACTAATGCATTTGCAGTCAACACATTAGGGATGGAGAAAGTTTTAATTAAGGGTTAAATTCATTAATGGCAGACATAGTAAGATGGGGAGATTGGGCATGAGAAGTATGTACCACATGAATGTCAAGACCTGTTTGCGAGGCGTCCCCCTGAATTGCCGATTTCGTCTGTGCTCCAGAAGCCATATGGCAGCTCCCGTGAATATGAAAAATGCAACAGTAGTTATCCACATGGCCGGAGTAAAAGGGCGGAGGAAGGCCCATGGCTCACTTGATCCCTCGTCTGCAATTGCTACAACCATTATCAGCCCCGTCTCTGTGTAAGGTTGTGTGAAATCCACATACTTGCTCCTATTTAAAGTCACCGTTATATCTCCCACAATCGCATCAAATTTCTGGTTGAAATTTCACATTTTATTCCATTTGTTTAAAAAATTAGATTCACAATGCAGAAAAAGGAAAAAACGAATCGAACCCACCTGGAGATGGACCTGGTAGACGAGGTCATCATAGTAGCCCGGAGTGACACTGCCAGATCCATATGGTATTAACTCATGCGGCAGCTCAAAATCCAATCTTTTGAGCACCGCTTTAAACACATCAATGCAGAAGCCTGTAATCTCATAACTCTGATTTTGGGCATGAACTTGTTTTACGCTGATGAATTGTGTGACTCCTCGCTCCCATGGCACGCCTATTCTGAGTCTCTTCCCTGGTGCAGTTATCGCCCACCCGCGTGGCTGTTTTGTTGATCCACCGCCCCAGTGAACAACTTGATTCGAAGGAATCTGCAAACCCTTTGCTTCTGTCCACGACCCAATTACCTGGTAACGATTTCCAACCACATTGATTATATCATATGAGAATTCCAAGATTTCTCCCCTTTTAGGACTTACTCGAACAGGACCGCTCAGGCCCGTGAAGTTTGTGTCAAGGATCTGTTGCAGCAATTGATCTCCGCCCTCAAAAACCCTGAAATTTAGAAATTTTGTCCCGTTGGAGGCCGCCGAGAAATCACCATTAAACAATCCCATATCCAGCAGATGATCGATTGCAAGAGCAATTGCCCATACTGTATCATATGCAACAAGCCCACGATCATTTAACTCCGGATTTGGGATTTCAGGATTCTGGGCCCTGAACCGCTGTTTCCATCTTTTAACAAATTCATTCAGCCTTGGCTGATTGGTTTGTGGGAGGCTTCTTCTCACCCCTAAAAACCCATTCATAGACAGGAGCGAAGTAGTGTTGAAGGAGTCCAAGAGGCAGGCGATCGCATCTGTAACGATCCATACATACTCGCTGCTTAGTATTCCTTTTTTCTCAGCCTCTGAAAAAAGGGTTAGAGCCGATTCAGGAGGCATATACACAATGAATACTCTCGACTCCTGCATCATCAAATTTTCCTCAATAAATCTCTGCATTGTGGAGATATCGGCCAGGGGAGGCACTGCAGCTTTGTAAACAGTTTTCCCCTCATCTCGTAACGCATCGTGTATGGCCCCTGTTCCTATATCGTCATCTACATACACAAGCACCACATCCCTCCATCTGTACTTTTTTATCAGCTCTGCTATTGCTTTCACTTGCGTTGTATCACTGGGCGCCATACGAATGAAGTAAGGGTATCGATGCATTGACAGAGCGGGATTCGTTGCGGCAAATGTCACAACTGGAACGCGCGCTGCAACGCCCAAATGCGCCACGAACTCAGCAACTACGGAGGTTTGTGGGCCGATTATGCTCACGCATCCTTTTCTTAGCAGTTCTAACGCTGCAATGCTCATTTCAAAGGCAACTCGTAAGTGCTCTGTTTTATTCATTCTCAGGAAATGAACTGAAAGAGAAAGGAATAATGAACACCCATCTTCATTTAAAGATATAAATCTCATGCTGAGTAGAGGAGGTGTTGTTTACCTGCAGAAGCGCCTGTGAGTGCATCTTGTGTGGAGTCTCGTATATCAATGTTGAGCAGCGTGCCATTCAGAATGCTGGTGTTTCTGTTTATGTCTTCAACTGCCAATTCAATAGCAGTCCTCGCTATTTTGCCACTGGTTGTCCAACGCCATTATAGCACCTATGTTTATTGAAGAACCCTCCATTTTTCCATGTGAACCCACACAGAGTAACACAAGAACACCCAAAAAAATCTGTAACAGAGCTTCACACCCAAAATTGGCTCTGCTGTCCATGGCTATACTCTTATGGTGGGGTAAATCTGGATAGTTGGGAACTGGAATTGCTTCATTTATTTATAAAGCGAATGTTAAATTACTCACTTTCCCCGATAGAGGGATGGGTATTCACCAATTTGACGAGTCTGTAAGTTTGATCGCCGTTGCTTCCCTGCCTTTGGTCTCCACAGATTTTTTCACGAGTACCGCTGGTGGTCCGTTCAGCGCAATTTTCCGATTCAGACCGGAAATTTGTGAGAAATTCTGTTCGATGAGACAAAGGAAATTTCGGACAAGTCCGCCAGTCTTACATTGACTGACACTGACACAGACGCTGTTTTTGTGGTTTGTGTATCCTAAAATATCCAGTTGCGTCGCCTGTCAAATATAATTAGGAGATATCGTTAAATAGTACCTACTTTCTGTGCTCGCTATAAAATAACCTTTTAAAGATTTTTATTCAAGAATAAAATATAAATTTTCATCGAATGATTAAAGTAGTTTAGATTAGTGACCCTTTTTAACTAGAGATTATATATTGTTTGTCTTATTCATTTAATTTTTTTTAAAAAAACAAGAGACTATATATTGTTGGTTTTATTGTGATATTTTTAATAAAATGGGTACGGAGAAAGTCTACCATCCCTATGTTCTAATAACCATCATCTTTGTTTAACTGATCTTTTAATCATTATTAAAAAAATAATACATGATAATTAAAAGCTTGCTAAAATATTTTACATATATCAATAGCCATTTCGTAGTTGTTTACTTGTATTCTTAATAGTTAAACTTTTAAGATTTTTCTGGAAAATTTGTAGAACTTTGTTGATCCCACAACACACAATTGTTAGGGGGAGCGTACTTGTGGTCGTTATACTAACTTCATACACCCACATATCCTAAACTATATAACAAATTTCAATCTTTTTTTTGGTTGTTTCTATGTGCAACTTAACTAGTTATAACTATTTGATTAAAATGTACAATATTACATATTTATAAAAGAAAACAAGAAACTGTAGATGAATCATTAGACAGTAATTAATTTAAATCATAACAAGTGTCATCATTTTATTTTCTTATACAACATGACATACAATTAACTCAACCTAAATATAAATAAACAATCCCTAATTTAACTTATGTAATAAAGTAAAAAAATACCCAAATAAGTAATTGATGATTAATTAATTACTAAGTAAATTAACTTATTTACTCTAACATAAAGATGCATGCAAAATTTAAATCATTGAACTTTTAACTACTAAATTACTATTATCAAAAAATATTTTTATGCTTACTAATTAGGAATGCAGTATTAATCCAAAACTAAGCCATTTAAAATATTATTCTATCAAGATAAATGTGCCATTAAAAATTAAGATATTATAAATGAATTCTTTTATATCATATGTTTAACACCATCTAAGTGATAATAATAAAATAAAAAAAAGCATGAAGCAAATTTCTTAGACTACCAACAAACATAAGTTAGGTACAAACATTCACATATGTAACAAGAAGAGTACATATGAGTACTTCTACAACATCAATTCATTACCCTTTGAGTGTGGCTAGTTCTTTTAGAAAAAATAAGAACATTAAGGATCACATAAAATCATTTAACTCATACAAGTAACATTTTTGATGCATGACCATCTAGAGTGTAAGGGCAATCTAACATCACCTTATAATTCATTTTTCTACTTTAATTTGTTTGTTGGATACCCACTAAACTTATTTCTTTTAGAAAAGTTTTGAAGAATAGTTTATAAGTTTCAAATTTCAAAAGAGGTTAAATTTAATAAGACCTCTATTTGTAGTAGGTTTATATATGAGCATGTAGAGACTTAAATTAATTTCAAAATTTTAATTTTAAAGAAAATTATATTTTGGATGAGTTTTAAGTTAAGATCAAGTCTAAGTGAGAAGATATTAAAAATTTAAGTTCTATTTTTTTGAAAATATTCTTTAAAATTGGGTTGTGAGGCAATGATATTTTGGGGCCTAAAAAATTAGGAAATTAGATAAATCAATTTCAAGCAAAACACTCTAAGATCTTCAATTATAGAAGACCTCAATTAGGTGCTCTAATAAAAAGTTATGGCTCTTGAAAGTTGGGCTATTTTTAAGGGTAGGAGTTAAAATTTATTAAATTTTTCTTTAACACATCAAGAAGTTATTTATGACCTTTTTTGAGCATTTTCAAGTAGTGGAGAAGCAAAGTAAGTGGTAAGTTGTGAGAGAGGAGGGACGATATAAAATTGAAGCTAGCTATAGTAGGCTCCAAAAACTAGAAGAAACAAGCTTTAATATATTGCAACCTATGAGGTGTTTATCCTCTATTTTCTTTTCTCATTTTTGAAATCTAGTATGTGTTTAGTACAATTAAAAAAAATCATATTTAATGTGAAAAATCTACTTTTTTTGGTGTGTTGTGCTATTTACTCCATCATCACATTCTATTGTTATTGTTTGAAACAAATTATGTAGTATCAAAGAATTGTAGAAAAAATTCTTATAAAGAACACAATCTCCTTTAGTGATTGACTCATTTATAAGAAAACTTAGCAAAGCAACTAAATATATTTGTATGTCCAAATGTCACATGTGTTTTTACCACCTATTTGACTTTCTCCTCCATGTTCCAATAACCATCATCCTTGCTTATCTAATCTCTCACATACTATTTTAAAAAAATAATACATTATAATTAAAAGCTCGCTAAAATATTTTACATATATTAATAGCCACTCGGTAGCTACTTACCTGTACTCCTAATAGTTAAATTTGTACAATTGCGTTGATCCCACAATACACAATGCTAGGGGAAGCATGCCTGTGATCGTTATAGTAACTTCATGCACTCACATATCCTAAACGATATAACAAGTTTCAATGTTTTTTTTTGGTTGTCTCCATGTGCTACTTAACTAGTTATGTTCTGGCTTTTAGTTTCTTTTAGGTAGAAAAAATGTACACCATAAGATCTGTTATGCACACAAGGGTCAAAATGTGGTCATTTCAAAGTGTCACTTGACACCTACTTGAAGATGCCCTAATAATCGTACACTACAACCATCTCAAAAATTACTAATACTTATGCACAAATGTCCCAATAGTTGTTCAAAAATTACCAATACTTATGGACAAAATATTCACTCAAAAATTCTAACTATTGGGGGTACATGTGAACAACTATTGGTACATGACATCATAATTAATGGGCTTTTAGTTATCATTTTTTTGGTTTCTTTAAAGTTAGTAAATGGGGGGTTAGGTGAGAAAGGAGTGAATGATAATTGGTGCTCTTCCCCTAGGGCATTGTGCATAAGTATTGGTCAAAACAATTATCAAAGGAATCATATTGAATATGTTATGCAATTTTTTGAGGTGGTTGTAGCGCATGGTGATTGGATATTTATAAATAAGTATTGAGTGTCACCTCTAAATGACCACTTTTTGACTTTGCTCATAAAAAATTCTTTTCATTTTTCATAACAACCTAGAAGCTCTAAAACAATAACTTTAATCTCTTAAATTACATGTGAAGAAATCCAAAAAAGGTCAAAATATGATGTACCATCTAAAAACTTAAGATGTACGAAATGTGACATGCACAATTATGCAAGAACTTAACATATGCAAAACTAAAATGAGTAGCTACCAATATCCTTTTCCTATGGATTTACTGAAAAAAGTTACCAATAGCGTATGATCCTAAATTTAACATCTTGAAATTTACTTGTGAAAGAATAATTATCTCATAATACCTATGCCCCAAAAAATGTACCTTCGAAAACTTATTGTAAGACATATTTGGAAGGCTATATGTATTGTTGTGTTCTCAAACAATTATTTTCAAGAAAGTGGGATTCTAATGGTGTACTCTAACATAGTTTTTAAGGTTTCTTTTTTGTTTTCACAACTTCTAGATTTAGCCAAGAAAAATGTTTTATTCATGACATAGCTTTAGAAAATTTAAGATGAGGCCAATTAGCTTCAAAACAACTATAATATGGATCTTTGTAAAGTGTTTTAGCTAGATAATGCTCCTTTGGTATAATGCCATTTGACGACTCAAACGATTTATGTAAAGAGTCCTATTTTCATTATTCTATTGTTAGAAGTTGCAATGTTTGTTCAATTGTTAAACTTGCAATCTTTGTAAATTATAATTTATTTCTCATTATATATCTATTAACTTAGTTTATATTCTTTGTAAATTTATTTCATTTGACACAATTATTTTATTATAAGCTAAAAAATTATACAAACAACAATGAAAGTTATGCCTAAAGTCCTCAATATCAAGGTACACAACACAAGATTAAAAAATATTTTTTTAAAATTTAATTTCTCCACCCAAAAAGATCCTAAAAAGCTAGATTTAATAGCTTAACACAATGCACAATCTCCTGGTTGAGTTGATTGCTTTGTGCTTTTATTCCAACTTGATAAATTTACTGGCACTTCAACCTGAAGGAGGTGCAAGGATTACATTGCTAGGAGAAAATAATGATAAGATCCAGAGGGTGAACCCACAATAGTGGGTTACATTTTTTTGCCTGAACGAACACTGAACTCTACATTTTCACAAAAACTTTCATATTTAGATGCATATTGTCATTAAACTATTTGAAATAAGAAGATGAAGTAAATTAGAGTCTTTTAGGATTTTATGTCTAGATTCTAAATATATTTTTTTATTTTTATTTTTGAATTGATTTGAATGGTTTTTTTTTCTCCCACGAAAACTGGTATGTTGCTGAAAAAGTCATTTTCAAAGAGTTACATTGTTTTCATTGAGCACAACTTTTTTTTCTAAAATAGACATCAATGTGCTTCTTTTTAATTTAGTTTTGTAACATCCATACAAAGGGTATGCAATTGATTTCATGACATTATCATGATTATTGCATATATTATTAACATTTGAAGTTGACTAAACTGTAATTTTGACATACCTTGACTACATAGCTTATAACTTGTTGTGTATTTATCTAATTTCAATTTTTTTTTGATAGAAAGTAGACTCGAAGATGAAGGGCACAGTTATTTTTCAATTTTTTTTTCTCTTTTCTACTATTTTTTATTGAACGTCAAACTCAGAGGTTTATATTTAATAAAAAACCTACATTTGATTAACATCAAAAAATATATACATAATTTTACTAAAAAATTGTCAAATCTATAATTGTTAGAAAGATCATTCCGAGTACTTCTTCTATGCAAAAGGACGTCTCCTTATAGTTCCATTTGACCCTTGCGCTTGAGCCTTGAAGCCATGAAATGTTCATAATTTTATCAAACTCTACAAATTGTCCTTACTCAAGGACTTTTGATCAATTGTACCTAGTTTCAATAGAAAGTACTTTCTATCGAAAGTACTTTACATAAAACTATGCAAATTGCCCTTACTCGGGGACTTTTGATATAAAGTACTTTCGATCGAAAGTATATAGTTTCGATCAAAAGTATGCAGTTTCAGTATAAAGTACTTTCTATCGAAATTATGTGAGTAAATCCGTGCTTTCATAATTTTCGGGATGAATTATTTCCTCCGAAAAATTATAACCCACTATTATGGGTTCACCCATGGTTGTATATTGTTTATTTTGTTTAAAATTGCAAGTATTCGATAGGTGAGGATTTTGTAGACATATTATCAAATTTTTGAAAAACATTTCTTGAGTAAAACACAAAGTAATGCAGTAGAGGAAAAGAAAAACAAAGATAGTTATATTGATATGTGATTCACCCACAAAGTATATTATTCAACTAAATTAGTTGAGCCATGTATTTTCTTGCACCTTCACATTCATAATGTTAATCTTCAATTATGTGCATATGAAACTTTTCCTCCATTCCAACAAATTCCTTGTTGCTCAAGATTGAAAATTTGAAGAACAAATCATATAAGTCACCTCCTCATTTGTCTCATAGTATAATTATAAATATTATAATATTTGTTCTCCTTCAATTCTTGAAAACTTGGTCTAGTTATAGAGTGGATTTTATATCATTAGTCTAATCTCTAAACAAAGAAAGAAAGATTCTTTTATAGACAGTCTAAACTTTACATAGAAATATTTTATTTATAGTTCACAATATTGAATAGTCTATATATAGAGGAAGAGTATGGATTTTGCCAATGCCTCCTCACTAAAGTTTACTATGACACACTAAAAGAATGTGAGGCTAAAGAAGTCCATTCATGTGTTTTGAGCAAGAAAAATCTTTCCATGCATCAAAGACTGCTATATATATATATATATATATATATATATATATATATATATATATATATATATATATATATATATATATATATATATATATATATATATATATATATATATATATATATACACACACACATATACATCAAATAGAAATATGGCTTGAACGAGCTATCTTTCAAGAGAGTTTCACAAAAGACTATTTTTGATTAGATTATAAGATTAATAAAGAGTCATCTTCAAAGCTTGTGACCAAATGTTTCATCAGCTTCACTAGTGACCTTTGTAAAAATGGAGCATTAAGGAAGGCATAAGCACCACTGATAGTGCCCATAATATTCCATTGTTGTAAAGAGGAAATACCATAAAAAGGAGAGGTCCAAACACTTCAATCAAGATGGTAAAAAGAACCAAAATAGGAATAATAAATATGTTTATGTTATGATGAAAAGAAGGGACATAAAGCTCAGTAGCTAAAGCCACCAACCCATTCATGGATTTTTTTTTTAAAACAAGGAAAAATAGAATTGAATAGCATGAAGCTACACAAAAAGGAATGATTTTCCTCAATACTACTAAATAAAAAGAGTAGCCAAACACTTATTTCAAGCAAAAAAACTTGGATGAACAGGTTTGAGAGTTGAAACTTGGAAATGAATTGTTTGCAAAAACAAAATTTGGTGTATAGAAGGGCAAAGACAAGATTTTGTACCTTTTCACACTATAATGAGAGTTTCTATAGTCAAGACTCTTCCTTTTTCCTAATAATTATATTGTACTGTCCTAAAAAGTAGGCACTTACTTTTATGCACTTTTTGGGACCCCTTTAGCCCTCCTTAGTGTTTTTCTTACATTACGACCTCATATTGCATTTAATTATATACATAACTTAAATCAAGGTCCTCTTTCTTCCTCCAAGCTTGCTCAAAAATCTAAGTTGGCCCTAATTTCTATGCATGATTGTTGGAATACCAAGATCACTAAGAGGGGGGCGAATTGGTGATTTATAAAAAATTACAACCTTTAACTTTAAACCAATGATGTATATGTAATGATTAATGTTATCATCAATAAATGTATGTTATTTAGATGCAAGTTAAAATGAACAAAAAGAAAAATATACACAATTGGATAATAGACACCTTGTTTATAGTGGAAAACCCCTAAGGGTGAAAAACCCCTAAGGGTGAAAAACTACTTTCTCAAATCCTTTTATTATGCCCCACTTAGAAAAATGTGCCTCAAATAGCACACATTAGACCTCACATAGCCAATATCATGTCCCACATAGCATATACAACCTCACGTAGCCAACATTAGGCCTCACATAGCCAATATCATGCCTTACATAGAATATACAACATCACATAGCCAAACTACCTCACATACCCAAAAATTTGTGTCACATAACAACTTGTAGAAGCAACCACTTCCCATCAAAATACACAAATAACAAATGGTTTAATTTATAGGGTTACTATGTTTCAATACAATACAAAACATTAGATTCAACATAATTAAAAAAATATGCACATGTCATCTTCAAAGTTCCTATAGCAACCAAAGCTCCTACAACAAAACTATCAAACATCAATAATATGAAATTTGCACAACATGAACTTAAATCTGATAATTTTTTTTTTTTTGTCAAATCCTGTTAATCACATCTGCATTCATAAATTTGCAACAAATCCAAATCTACATTTCAACTCATAAACCAAATTGTCAACTTCCTATCATCACCAGTCATACTCAAATCTATAAACACTTTTCTTACAAGTTCAACTTCCAATCAATCATCAGAATCATAAACTTGTGTTCACAACTCAACCATTAATTCTCAAAAAACATTAATCATAATCAAATTGATGAAAATCTAAATAAATCATCCACTTCCCAAAGAAACATGTTCACAAGAAAAACAAGCTGATTTATAAATGATTATGCAAATACAAAATAATCATTGCTAAAACTTCAAAACAATCTGAAAAAAGAACCAAATAAGATCTATTATCATCCTCTGCAAAAAAAGTACCAAACCAATATACTTTACAATTATGACAATTAGATTTTCATTTCCTCTTACAATCAATTTTTACAATCATAAGTCTGTCGACACTTTTAACCAATCCACGAATCTGCATATGCTTTTCCGTCTATCAACATTCTTTGAAAAGATAAAACATTTTAATCATCACATACACTTTCTTCCTTAATCTTTTTTTTTTTCTTTCAACATTTCATCTTCAACTCCTTACTGATTTGATTTAAAATCTGAGATTTTTCATTCATATTTCTTGTTCAAATATCTTTGAAATGAATATTTATCTTCATCATTCTCTATTCTCTCAAATTTATTTCATTACCACCCAATTCCATATATATTTCCAGACTACCATCCTCTTTAAATAATAGAAGTGATTAAAAAAATTCATTACCAAATTGGTTTCGATACAATTGATAACTATTACAGTTTAGAAATTATTCAGTTTTCTACTTGATAACCAATTACCAAATAAAGAATAAAAAATATTAACTTGGTTTACCAATTTTTAATATGAAAACCATCATTATTTTGTGATTTAGCTTTGATATTCGTATAAGTTTTGATAGACGTAATTAAGATTATTCCAAGTTGGATTAAATTAAAAATAAAAACCATTTTTCTACTTTTTTTAAATAGTCTTTGTTTGCAACAGGAAGATCCAAAACCTCCTGTAGAAACTGAACAAACTCTGACAATATATTGACCATATAAAGATCAGTTTGAATAAACTATAATGAATATCATATTTGATCAAGTCATATAATCAAGTGTATCTGCAAATAACCATAAATTGAGTTGAAACATCATCAAGCATATCATAAACATATCATATCATCCTTTTTGACATCAATGAAAAATATGCCAAATCTAAAAAAACTCCCCCTTTGGCATTGATGTCAAAAACTCAATTATCTTTGGTGCTATTCTTTCTCTCCCTTTTTGACATCATTTGACAAAGACATAAATAATATTTCAACATGCTCCCCCATAGTATGATACTCCATTCACTTTGAAAATGATTATGTTTTCTTACCATTATATCCATAGTGAATCATGTGAACACAAAGATATCCCATAATACTTGTAGAAAATTATAGACTGATTTTTCTTCCTTCATCCCAAAACCACACACTTAATGAAAAGATCATGAGCACATGCAGAAATGATAAAAAACATGATAAACAATCAATACTATATCTTTAGAACCATAATCACCAATCACCATATTCAAATCATGACAACCAAAAAATCCTTTCTCAATAACTTGATGCACTTGTTGATCCCTAAGTTTTTTTGTCTATTAGTGTCTTACACTTAGTCATTTTCTAGGCACTGTTGGTCAGTCATCACTACGACTGAGCCATCTTGTAAAGGCCGAGTCATGGATAAATTGTATAATTATTGAGCAGTAGTTACTACCGAGCAAGTTAGAGGTCACCGAGTACATTAGTAATAGCCAAGTAGTTTATGCCGAGTTGTATGGAAGTGTCAGTGTCGAGCACTAGTATATGAAGAACAGTTAATGCCGAGTGTTAGAGACTTCATATGCCGGGCAAGCCAATTTTTACATATGAGTTTGTAATGGCACAAAAACTTAGGTAAACCATTTTGGGTGACATCTATACAATATTTAATGTTTGTTGAGGGAATCACAGAGGTGATTATACCTTATATTTGTAATCATTAATCCCTATGTAAGCTATGTAGCCTATCAGATTAAGGGAATGCTTAAGTGGCATAAATAGAGAATCTAGATTGTTGATCTTGATCTAGGAGGTTGATTTGTTGTCTATATAAGATGAGATCTTAAACCCTAAAATATAGTATGTGTATGAATGGAATGAAGGGGATCTCATATACGTAGAACAAAGAAGTATTTTGATAAAGGAAGAGATCAATCAGAGTGATCGAGCAAAGCAGTGAAGAGAAGAAAAAAGATATATTTGATTAAGGAGATCAACCAAGTGTTGGAAGGAGAAGATCTATTATTAGGATCACAGTACAAACTAAAGGATCAAGTACTGATACTTTTTAGCAGGTGACTCAGAGTAAATCTCTTAACAGAGTGATCCTAACAGGCCTATGTAAATCTCTTAACTGAGTGCTTACTTTGTTGTAAGTTTAAATCCTTTAACCAGGGTAGATTGTATAAGTCTATAAGCTCTTAATAGGGCAGACCCCTCACAGGGTAGATCATCAATTTATGATCAAAATTTTTAGCCCTAACAGGTAAACTTTAATACTGCAGTAGTGAAGATTTGTGGGTGTCATCCCCACCCCAGTTTTACCTTTCAAGGGTTTCTAGGTAACCAAAATGAGAATAAATGATAACATTTGGCTTTATAGACTTCAAACGATCGGATTAGGGCTTTATTAAATGATATGTATACTTTTTAGGTAAAATACAGTTGTCTCGGCCTTCCCATGCTCTGCAGTCTCTTTTTATGTGACCAATCTTGTTGCATTTGTAATAGACCAGACTTCCACTCATCCAACTCTTGGATTTACCTCTAAAATGTGTCTTCAAATAGTTTACTCCAATATGACAACTAATGACAACTATACCATGGTCAACTGAAGAATGAACTAAGATTTGAAAAGGAACTCAATGAAAGGATGAACAAAACAAATGAAGCTGTGAAATACTTTGAAGAACTGTTGAGGTCACTAAGAAGATCTAGTGATACTGTTGGACTTGGACATGATGAGCACTTGTCATCCATTAAAGAAGGAGAATCATCAAAGAGTGGAGAATAGAGGAATGCAAAGTCAAAGAACAAGAAACCCACATGCCATCATTGTGGAAAGCTAGGACACACAAAAAACATCTACAAAAGCAATAATGGTAAGTCCAATCCTAAACCAATGTTTAATGGAAATGATTTTAACTATAAGAAACATGGACATCATAAACATGAATGAAGGTCAAAGTTCAATAATCCACCTACTACACCTAGATTTCAAGGACATTGTTTTAATTGTCAGAAATATGGTCATAAAGCACAAGAATGTAGATCCAAAGCTAAGTGGACATCCAATAAGCAGAATAAAGTACCCAGGAAAGGTAACACATTCAATTGGGACTACAATACATGGTATAGTTGTCATTATTGTGGAGAATTTGGTCATATTGGAGTAAACTATTTGAAGACACATTTTAGAGGTAAATCCAAGAGTTGGATGAGTGGAAGTTTGGTTTGTTACAAATGCAACAAGATTGGTCACATAAAAAGAGATTGCAGAGTACATGCACTGATAAATGAATAAATTAAAAATTAAGAGACCATTGAACAGATAAAGAATCACATGAATAAGAAATTGAAAAATAAAGAGGAAGCAAGCAGTAGTGGAGCCAGTGAACCTGATGTCACCCAATCCAGTGGATCAGGTGATCACACTACTTCAAACTAAGAAAAGAAGGTATTTGAGGAACTGAATCTTCTAATGATTTATTTTACATTAGTTCCTGACATTTGATATGTTAAATTCCATATCTGCATAAATTGAGATGCACTAGGACATATTTGAGAAAGAAGTTATATTTCACATTTGATGCTGAGCATCAGTATTTAAGTTTATAGTGATTGAGTCACTCATTGTATGTCGAGCTCCTATGATATCTAAGATGTGATATGTACCAAGATGAAATTGAATGATAATATTGACTGAGTACATGATAATTGAGCTGACATGTGAAGGCTGAGACAACTGTATTTTACCTAGAAAGTGTACAGATCATTTAATGAAGCCCTAATTTGATCGTTTAAAGTCTATAAAGCCAAATGTTACCATTTATTCTCATTTTACCCAGTGATTTGAGAACTTGCAGAGTGATTTCAAGGTGATCAACAAGAGCTATCCGTGCTAAGTGAAATTTGCAAAGATCTTTACAGTGTGCCATCGGTAACCATCAAAATGACTGTTGAAACAAGGTATTACTGAGTAACTAGAATTCATAATTTGAACCCTAGTTTTAGAGATATGGCATCTACTTCATCTGCAACAACTAAGAAGCAAGGAAAGGAAGTCTTAAATGTTCAACTTGTGAGGAATGATGCATACAAACTACATAAATTTCAAGCCGTTCTAGAAAGTGTGGTGAAGGGAGATCTCACAAATGCCCTGTCATCAATCCCACCTAAGGTCTTGATGATTAATGATGTACGCTCATACTACATGTGTAAAATTAGGGAAATAAGAGATTATGAGCTAAGGAAGGCATATAACAAGCTATGCAACAATGAAATATTGAAGGCTGAACATCAAAAAAATATCGAGAGAGGGTTAGTGCATGCCCTTGATTTACCACAAAACTTTAAGGTTGAATGGATCAAGATTGTGTTAAGTAGAGTTCACAACATGAAGGTATAGCTGGAGAATGGGCCAGTCAAGATTACTAAGGATATGATACACCGAGTCATCGGTTATCCAAGTCTAACAAGGAAGAAAATAATGAGATGCCAGAGTAAAGAAATAATTTAATCAAACACTAAGGCAGTGTAGAATAAGAGAGGAATGAAAATTTCCACAATCATTGATCTAGAAATAGATTTTGCAGTGAGAGTGATTGCTCACAAATTCTATCAGTCTAGCAGGTTAGATAGTGTTCCCTCCATTGCAGTTGATCAATTATGGAAGATGGTGAAGAAAGATCACACTTATGATCTTTCCAAGCTACAATTGACCTAGCTTGGTGAGAACCTTACTTTAATCAGAAAGGCCAAGAATTCAATGTTTAAGTTCGGTTCTCTGCTCACTTTTTATTCTTCTATGTTCAGAATAGTTTCCCTACAATTGGAGATGTAGTATGGAATAAGGACTGACCAATCACCCAATAGATAAATGAGTTTGTTGATCAGTTAGGAGAGAATTTTGAGTGTTATGGATAATTACTTTGTAGAATTAAAAAATAAAATGAGAAAGAGGAGTAGGATCCCTATATCCCTAGTTGAGAAGTACTACAATGACATATGCCTCCTAGTGGATACCGACTATACTTATACTCAGATTAGTTTCTATCAAGCACCAATCCCGTTTTAATCTAGGTACATGACTATCCAAGGATTGAGAGTACATTAGTTGTAGACACTACACCTATAAGCTCTCATACGACCATAGTTGAACCACAAGTCTCATAGAGTACCAGTGTCTAGAAACAGGACAAGACAACAATAACAATTGAGAATGCACCTACTAAGGAGGAAAAGAAAGAACAAGGAGAGGAGAGCCTAAAATATCAAGCAGATAAGTTTGCATTAGTTATAATAGGTCCTCATATGGAGGAAAAGAAGAAGACTGAAGAAGAAACACCTAAGGAAAAACCAGAGCCTAAGGAACATGAGTCTCTTAAATCTCTAATATAGATGCCAAGTGAGAATACACCTAAGAAGAAATCACAGAAGAAAAATGAGAAATCTCTAGGAACACATGTTACACCCGATGAAGTTATAGTGATTCCTAATTCGAAAACTGATAACTTAACTTATGAGAAAATGCAAATTTTGCAAGATCTTTTGAAGAAGAAAAGTAAGCAAGAAGAGTTAAGAAGAGAGCATCAACATAAACAAGTTTTGCATAAAATTCAATGTATATTTATAGAATCTTTTGAAATAGATGATGTGACTGACACTGCACCTATCTTGGAACAACTCATTCAAATTGTTAAGAAGGTGAATAGTGATGACAATGATGCAAATGAAAAACTTATGCAGTGGTCTGAGAGAAAGTTTGAGACCAAGGTACTTAAAAAGGTCTCCACTGAAATAGCAGTAAAATAAGTAGAACTTTCTGCCTTAGTGACTAATTTAGAAGAAGTTGTGCAGAATGTTCATTCTCTATATAAGAAGTTATGTAATGTAGAAGAATTCACTAAGGACAATCAATATTTGATTGATAAATTGAAATTAGACTTGAAGTCTACTAGTCATTCACTGAGCATGGATGCAAGCTCCAGCTCGATTCACTTCACTAGATTACTTCATGCACAGGGAAGATTAGCTGAGTTGATGGCTAATGATGGGAAAATAAGAGCTAAGCTAATTTCCATATAGAAAATGTTAACACCTCATCTAGAGGTTATGCAGAAGGAATTAGCTACAACAAAGGAGTTAGTATAGAGAGATCCTCATCTCTCTATTGCCGAGAGCTTAGTTAATCTAGTTGCCGAGATATAAATAATGATATAGGTTTTGGAGTCTATCAGGTCAGGATGGGAAAATAAATTAGGTATGTTAATGCAACTCCATAAATCATTTTTGGATAAGCATTTTAATACCCCTACATCCCAGCAGCTTCAAGTGACAAAATCAAGGGGGAAATGACATGCCATGATAGTAATAGGAATAACACGAAGGGGACATGAGAATGACATGAAATGTCACATACAGAGAAAATATAGTGAGGAATGTATATCAAGGTATGACATACCATTTTGTAATGTATATATTTAGTTGTATGTCAAAGAGTCTTATGTATATATATGTATAATCTTTTGAAGACTGAGTCAAAGTCTTAGGGGGAGTATTCATATTACTAAGTACTCTTGTTGTAATGTAAACATCATGACAAAGTGTTTTTGCCAATAATGTCAAAGGGGGAGATTGTTGATCCCTAAGTTTTTTTGTCTATTAGTGTCTTACAATTAGTCATTTTCTAGGCAATGTTGGTCGGTCATCACTATGACCAAACCATCTTCTAAAGGTTGAGTCATGGATAAAATTGTATAATTACTGAGCAGTAGTTACTGTTGAGCAAGTTAGAGGTCACCGAGTACTTCAATAATAGCTGAGTAGTTTATGCTAAGTTGTATGGAAGTGTCAGTGCCGAGCACCAGTATATGAATAACAGTTAATGCTGAGTATCAGAGACTTCATATGCTGAGCAAGCCAGTTTTGACATATGTGTTTGTAATGGCACAAACATTTAGGTAGACCATTTTGGCTGACATCTATACAATATTTAATATTTATTGAGGGAATCATAGAGGTGATTACGCCTTATATTTGTAATCATTAATCCCTATGTAAGCTATGTAGCCTATTAGATTAAGGGAATGCTTAAGTGGCATAAATAGAGAATCTAGATCATTGATCTTGATCTAGGAGGTTGATTTGTTGTTTATATAAGATGAGATATTAAACCCTAAAATGTAGTATGTGTATGAATGGAATGAAGGGGATCTCATATATGCAAAACAAAGAAGTATTTTGATAAAGGAAGAGATCAATCAGAGTGACTGAGCAAAGCCGTGAAGAGAAGAAAAAAGATATATTTGATTGGAGAGATCAAAAAAGTATTGGAAGGAGAAGATTTGTTATCAACATAACAGTAAAAACTGAAGGATCAGGAACTGATACATTTTAGCAGGTGAATCTCTTAAAAGAGTGGTCCTAACAGGCCTATGTAAATCTTTTAACCGAGTGCTTAATTTTTTGTAAGTTTAAATCCTTTAACCAAGGTAGATTGTATAAGTTTGTAAGCTCTTAATAATGTAAACCCCTCATAGGGTAGATCACCAGTTTATGATCAAATTTTGTAGCCCTAACATGCAAACTTTAATATTGTAGTAGTGAAGATTTGTGTGTGTCATCCCCACCCCAATTTTACCTTTCAAGGGTTTCTGGGTAACCAAAATCTTTTTGTTATGTATGTCATTACATGGATGAAGTTAGATTGTTAGATCTATTTCAGTATTGAATTTGATGTTTATGATATAAGTAAGTTGAATTTATGTCAAAATGTAATTAATAGTAGATATCTGATTCATCCCCCCTCTCAGTATCTCACTTTCCCATATTATATTTCCAACAACACTTTGTCTTAGTAATATAACCATAGGATTTCTGCAACCTTGCGATAGGAGCTTCACACAGGAAAACCTATTGTTAGAAATTAACTTATTTGAAACATTAAACATTGTAATCAATTTTTCCTAGAAGGAAGAACATTTGTTCCTAACATAAATATCTATCTTCTCACCAAGTTATAAAGTCATACCTATCCATATGTAGCCATACCAATTTTTTTGAAAATTGTAAATCTAAAATTTATCTTCTGAGCAAGGTGTTAAAACAATCATAGCTTCATAAAAAAACATCAATACACATAGAAAATCATTGTAGAAAGATATGCATCATTCTTTATCTCACCTCAAACATCATAATCATAACATATTGTCTTGAATAACCAAATCACATACTTATCTCCACATTTATCAACAATGTTCATGAGGGCAAAATCAAGTCTTAGATAAGAGATAAATAAATACATGAGATATCCCCCTAAAACCTATTCATCTTACCAACAGACTAAGTAGGAAGAGAGAGTAGAAAAGCTCCCAAATATTCTTGACCATCTTTACCATAACTCTTAGATTTTATTGTATATAGTAAATACGATTTTTCTTGTTCATTCGTTCTAGTAGCCACTCTCCTTGTTTGTATACCTATTTTTTTGTCTGCTATGATTTTCTCTTGTGGGTGATATTTTGTTAACCTCTTTTTTTTTTCAGATTTAATGATTCAATTTCCTCTTCTTTTTTTTTCATTCTCTTTTGATTCTAATTTAATATCCTCTCCTTTATAGTTTATGTCAACCTGCTATTTTGGAATAGCTTGCAAATTTTCATTAGTATCCAATTTTTCAAAACCTTAACTTGAGTACTTTCAAAATTTTTATTTAATTTCTTGTTGAAGCATCTATATGCTTTGTTATGCGAAGATTATCCTAGAAAGATACCCTTATAACTTCAGAACTCAAATCTACTCAAGTTTTCATCATTGTTCTTTATAAGGAAAAGACTACCAAAAATTCTAAAATGCTTTATAGATGTTAACTTCCCATACCAAAAATGATAAGGTGTGTACCTTGTTTTCAATCTCAACTGAGCTTTGATTAGTGTATATATGTATGTATGAACAACCTCCTTCCAAAACTTGTCAGATAGTTTGGTTTCATCCAACATTATTCTTGCCATCTCTTGAACCGTCCCTTTCTTTCTTTCTTTGACCTCATTTGAATGAGGCATCTATGAGTTGCAACATACTCCCTTTTGATCCCATGATACTCACAATAGTCTACAAACTCTCTTGATGTAAATCCTTCACCATTATGTAATCTTAAGAACTTTATTGTCAAACCTGATTCTTCTTCAATCTTCTTTTGGAATATCACAAACCTGTTACAAAATTCAGATTTGTGTCTCAAAAGAATTACCCATGTCATCATTGTATGATCATCTATTAAAAGCACAAAATATCTTTTACCATCAAAATATTTTATTTTGTAGGAACACAGAAGATTAAGTGAACAAGTTATAAAGGTCAAGCAGATGAGTCTTATTTAGTAGAAAAACTTGTTTTTATTTTATTTCCATGTTGAAACCATTTAAAAATTCTATTATCTAGTTTATGTAAAAGTGGCATACCTTTCACATTATGATTTTTGCATACCTTAGCAAGATTATCAAAGTTCAGATGTCCAATCCTTTTGTGCCATAACCATTCTTCCTTCACCTGTCCTAGAAGACAAATATTATTACATTCATTAGTACTTGTATCATCCTTGACGTTATAGATATTTCTTTTAGTTCTTTTACCCACTATCACCAATTTATCAGATTTTATTTATATCTTACAACCATGATCTTCGAATGTTACTACATAAGCATTATCGTAGATTTGGCTAACACTGAGAAGATTGTATTTTAGCCCTTCTACAAAGTAGACATCATTGATAGCCGTATTTTCATTTATCATCAAGAAGCCTATACCATATATCTTTCTAGAAGAATCATCACCAAAACTAATACACCGCCCTTCAAAAATTTATACCTTAGTGAACTTAATTTTATTTCCTGTCATATGGTTTGAGAAACCACTGTCAATAATCTATAAAAATTTCTTTTTAGAGTGGAAAACAATTTGAACAAGCATGAACTTACACTTTGGTTTCCAAATCATTTCTTTCTTAACATCAAATTTTGATTGATTAGTATCGTTTTCACAAATAATGGTATGCTTAAACTTGTTTGAAATGTCTTCTAAAATGACCAAAGTTTTTGCAATAGAAGCACTTGAGATTTTTCATTTTGTTGGAACTCTCAAATTATTGAGATTACCATGTTGAATTTTGTGAAGGAAGCCATTTGTAATTTTTTTGAAGACACTCTGTTTTGACATTCAAGCATTCAGGTACCTGGCGAGTTTCATTCTTTATCATGTGAACAGGTATGTTCCCCACCTTTCTTTCAACCCATATGATCATTTCCAGCCCCTAGTTTGTAGATTGAAGAAATTTTGTAAAGTGTCATTTTAGCTAGCTCACAATCTACATTTTCTCCCTAAGTGTAAAACAAATTAAACATGCCTAGTTGGTGATTGAATATTTTAGGCCCTACTAGGTTTCATGGGTAATTGACTTGGGGATATACTCAGTATATATCAAATAGCATATCGTTCATTTTTCAGTCCCCCACAATTAGTTTTGACCCATTCTACATATACCTCTAGTTGAAGGAGTTTCATGTTAATCCACACTTTGCACTTATTATGAATTTCAAGTAGTCCACTTTGAGGTCTTGCATTCTAGGACCTGTGATTGATGAGTGCAAAATGAGTATATGATGAACTAAAACTAATTGAATATCTAGATGAACTGAAGAAATAGTGATTAGAGATCACCAAGCTACTGAAGTGATATGTAAGATGATTAAATCAGTCAATATGTTGTCATTGATGTCAACTAGTTTTGACAGTACTTATCATGATAGTTACAAACATCTGAACATCTGTTGAAGGAAGAAAAGATGAAGAACTCAGATATCTACATGAGGAAAAGATGGATATGATAGATAAGGATAAGGTAAACATTGGGTAACTTATTGATGAGTCTATGGATTTATATTGTTGACTTGAGCATGTTACATTAATCTATTATGAATAAGAGATTTGAAATTGAACAAGTCAATGTGGTTAGTAATTGAATATTTCTATATACACCAAGCCAATGCAATGTATATTGAGTGACAATATGACTGAGTTAGTTATCACCGACGCATTTCTATATTAATCGAGTATGGATGAAAACATTAAATGCTAAGAATAATCAACTGGATTTGATGAGCTAGAAATTGTTATGATTTTGAGGTTAATAATAAAGTTAGTTACAAGATCCATGACTGAAAAAATTTAGAGATGATCTAAAGGATGAGATCAAAACATGTTATGGACACATCTGTCGATGAAGGTTTAAGTGACAACATGGACAAAGGAGATTAAGAGGCAAAATCTGATGGCTGATATGAAAATAGTTTACTTGTCTATATAAGAGATATGAGTTTCATTATTGAAACATGTCGGACAAAAGGAGACTACAAAGATTTCACATGAAGATTGTATTCATGCATTCATGATTAAACTGGTTATTGAAAGAACTGAGTTGCAGACATTACCGAGCGTCAGAGAACTATTTTACCGAGTGACAATAAGTTGAGAAATATTGAGGAAGTGAATTGATTAATGATCAGAGAATTTTATGAGCATAGCATAGATCTGAATATTTGCTATTGAGTTGTATTTGAATCAAATCAGTACTGTATCAGTTTAACCATTGATTCAAAAAATCTCTTAACCGAGTGGACTTAACAGTCTTATTGTACTATCCTATGACATTCATTGAATGTAAAGTGTTATCTTGTTGACCCCATAGTGAATGCCGGTCAAAAGTTAACTGTTAGTGATAAATCCTCTAACCAGGTCACACCTAACAGTGTGCATTGTAACCTTTAACATGGTTGGCTCTTTACCGAGCTCACTTCAGAAGAGTGAATTATTTTGGGTTATTAGTCCGAGGTGGTTTTTCCCTTGGTAGGGTTTCCACATTAAATAATTGTGTTATGTGTTATTTGTTATGATTTTTTTTCTATCATACTTTACATACTGCATAGTTGATTTAGTCAGTAATCACAATTTAGATAATTATTGGTAATCAGTAAAGTGGATAGATAGATTGATATTTTATGCTACTGAGTTGTATAATTTGTTGAGATTATTTTGTAAGGTACATCTATGTGTTTGAAACTATAGGATAACTGATCTAACTGATTCACCCCCCTCTCATTTATTCTAACAATTGGTATTAGAGAGTATTGGTTGTTTGGAAGAAAGTTTTAAGGACTTGAGCAGAAAGATCACAAGATGTATAAGAGAGAAGTGCTGAAGCTAAACAAAAATAGCTTTACCACATGGAAAATCTGGATGAGGCTTCACATATCTAGAATTGGAGAATCTACTATACCTTTACTTGATAATGGCTACATACAACCGAATGTTGGACCTTTGACTCTTGATCAGTTGAGAGACCGACATGAACACACTATTACTATGATAGAGATTGCTGCTGCTCTATCTGATGCTCAATTTGAGGATGTAAAGGATGGCACTACATCGAAGCAATTGTGGGATAAAATTTCTCTAGTTTATGGTGGTGTTGTGAATGTGATGAGAGCTAGAGCTAAAATCTTGAGAGGTAGATTCGATGACATGAAGATGAAAGAAGGAGAGAACATCACACAATACTCAAACTGAATTAAAGAGGTAGTCAATGCTATCTGAGGAGCTGGAGGTATTATACTGTGGTAAGTAAGATACTGAGAACCTTGTTGCCTGTCTATGCAATCAGAATATCTTCTATTCATGAAATGAGGTCTGCACCTAATAACACTCTTACTCTTGATAGTCTGATTGGAAAGTTAACAACTTTTGAGCTGAATAATTTTGACAATAGTGTTGTACTGAGTGTTGAGTCTACTTTTATGTCATCTCTTAAGATTGGTAAATCTAACAGTAAGCATAATATAAAGAATGAAAGTGACAGTAATACTATAGATGAGCTTGATGAGCTTGAAGCACTTATGGCCTGGAGACTACAAAAAGGTAAAGGAAGGTATAAGGGAAAGTTACCTTTAGCTTGTTTTAACTGTAAAGAGGTTGGCCATATTGCTACTAGATGTCCTAATAGGAAAGAGGAAGATAAAGACCGATCTGGTGATGGAAATTTTGGTAGAAGGAATAATAGAGGAAACCGATACTACAACAAAGACAACCGAGATTACAAAGATAAAGGCAAAAAGACATGTTACCTTGTTGGAGAAAATGAATATGACACCGACACTGACATCGATGATGATATTGAAGTAGTATTTGTTGCAATGATAGATGATTTAGAAGAGGAGGAAAGGTATGCAAAAACAACCCTTATTTCTAAAGTTAGTAATAATGATACTTGGATCATTGATAGTGGTTGTACACATCACATGACTGGTGATGAAGATAAGTTTGATCATCTTGAGCATTATAATGGAGGATCAGTGAAAATAGGAAATGATACACCTTGTCAGGTGAAAGGAAAAGGGTTTATCTTATTGAATGATAGAATTAGATGTGATAATGCATACTAGGTAAAAGAACTTAACTACAATTTGTTGAGTGTAGCACAACTGAATAACTCAAGTCATTGAGTTGCATTTGAAATAAAGAAGGTGAAGATCTATGATGAAAATGGAAAGCTTGTTGGAACTGAAGGATAATCAAAATGTAATTTATTCTATCTTGACAATGCTGAAAATTCTTGTTTACTAGTGAAGAATGAAGATGTATGGTTATGGCATAAGAGGCTATGTCATGTAAACTTTGATAACATGATTAAGATCAGTAGAAAGAGAAAAGTTAGAGGATTTTTGAGTCTAACCAAACCTAATCATGTTATGTGCCATCAATGTTAGAAAGGAAAGATGACCAAATCTAGTTTTAAAAGTAAGGACTATTCATCTAAAGGTATTTTGGAGTTGGTACATACTGACCTATGTGGTCCTATGAGAACTCAAAGCTACTATGGTGATAAATATTTTATTTTATTTATTGATGACTATTCTAGGCTGATGATAGTAATGTTCTTATAAATAAAAATCTGAGGCATTCAAATTGTTCAAATGGTATAAGGCTAAAGTTGAAAAAGAAATCAGAAAAGAATTGAAATGCTTAAGGTCTGATAGAGGAGGTGAGTTTGTTTATGATAAATTCACTAATTTCTATAATGAGTATGGAATCAAAAGACATGTTTCTGCACCTAGGACACCACAACAGAATGGGATTGCTGAAAGGAGGAGCTGATCTATTGTTGATTGTGCTAGAACATTGGTTATTAAGAAAAATGTTGCACAAATGTACTGGAGAGAGGCAGTTAGCACTGCAGTATACACCCTGAACCAAGTTCAACTAAAGAAAGATACAAACAAGACACCTTACGAGTTATGGTTTGGATATACACTGAGTGTAAGTTACTTTAGAATCTTTGGTAGCAAGTGTTATATTCTAAAAGATGATAGGAATGGTAAATTTGACTCTAAAGGTGATGAAGAAATATTTTTAGGATATTCTACTAAGAGTAAAGCTTATAAATGTTTGAACAAGGCTACTAATAAAATGATTAAAAGTGCTAATGTAAGAGTTGATGAGTTTGCTGAAAAGAATGATGAAGAAAGCATGAAGGAACCAGAAGACTATGGTAGGTTTACATATGTTGAAGATCTAGATTATCTACTGAAGCTGTAGGCTGAGTCTACCGAGTATTAGGAAAATGCAAATCAAGAATCAGGAAGAAGCTACCGAGTAGGAAAATGAACCTGAACTGAATGATGCACATACAAGAGATCAAGTGCTAGGAAGATTTGTTAGAAGAAACCATCCACAGAATCAAATCATTGGAGACAAGCAAGCTAGCATGATGACCCGAAGTAAGTTAAAACATAACACATGCTTAGTTTGTGAGTTTGAACCTAAGAATGTTAGGGATGCACTTGAAAATGAGGAATGGATCAATGCTATGAATGAGGAAATTGAAAATATTGAGAAGAATAAGACATGGACATTAGTACCCAGACCGAAAGATAACAATGTTATTGGTACTAAGTGGATTTTTAGGAACAAGTTAAATAAAAATGGCGAGGTCACTAGGAATAAGGCAAAACTTGTATGAAAGGGATATGCACAAGAAGAAGGTATTGATTATGGTGAAACCTTTGCACCTATTTCTAAACTTGAAGGAGTCTATGTAATACTTGCATATGTTGCACATAAGAGATTCAAAGTATATCAAATGGATGTGAAATCAGCTTTTCTAAATGGAATTCTTGAGGAAGAGGTCTACATAGAACAACCAAAAGAATTTGTTGATCTAAATCATAAGAACATGTTATGTAGATTGCACAAAGCTTTGTATGGACTAAAGCAAGCAATGAGGGAATGGTATGAAAGACTACATGCTTATCTTATCAGTATTGGCTTTGTAAGAACTAGTGAAAATAGTAATTTGTACATGAAAGGAGAATCTGATGATAATATTTTGATTGCTGAAATATTTTTTGATGATATAATCTTTGGTGGACATGATCTGATTTAAAAATATTTTGCTGATGAAATGAGAAAGGAATTTGAGATGTCTATGTTTGGAGAGATTAAATTCTTTCTAGGTTTGTAGATTATACAACAGAATGATGAGATTTTAATCACTCAATCAAAATACATTAAAGAAGTGTTAAATTTTTTTGGCATGGAAGATGAAAAACTGGTAGGAACACCAATGGTAACTAGATGTAAGTTGACAAAGGATGATGAATCTACAAAAGTAAATTAGACACTATACCGATCTATGATTGGAAAATTAATGTATGTAGTACATAGTAGGCCTAATATTGCACATGTAGTTGGGATTGTGGCAAGATTTTCTGCCAATCCTAAAGATTCACATATGATTGTAGTTAAAAGAATTTTGAGATACTTGAAGAAGACAACAGACTATGGTTTATGGTACACAATGGAATGAAAATTTGAACTATGAGTTTATACAGATGCAGATTGGGCTGGAAACATAGATGACCGGAAGAGCACAACCAGTGGAGCATTATTTTTAGGGGAAAGGCTTGTGACTTGGATAAGCAAGAAACAAGCATGCATTTCTTAGTCTACTGCTGAAGAAGAGTATGTTGTTGCTGTTGCAATTTGTTCAAATATTACTTGGATTAAACAAGTGTTGGAAGGAATGAATGAGGTAATCACTGACCTGGTGATTATATATTGTGACAACACTAGTGCTATAAAAATTTCCAAGAATCCTGTGATGCATTAAAAACAAAGCATAAATCTATTAAGTATCACTACTTAAGGGAACAAGTTCAAGAGAGGCAGGTGAAATTGGAATTTGTATCATCTAAAGAACAACTTGCTGATATCTTTACCAAAACCTTACTGAAGGGCACATTTGAATATTTGAGGACTAGACTTGGGGTTTGTCCCCTGTCTATTGGTCACTAAGGTGACCAGGAGGTTGCATCAACCTATACTTATTAGAAGATCATTCATGTTGATGCACATATCTCACACTTTAATTTTTTCTAAGGTTGTGAAAGATTGTAGAAGATGGAATAGGAAAGATTGTATCACTACACTAAAGGTACCTAATATGAATCGAACAACAGAGAATTACTTGGATA
Organism: Chamaecyparis obtusa; assembly: GCA_027943335.1. NCBI lineage: Eukaryota > Viridiplantae > Streptophyta > Pinopsida > Cupressales > Cupressaceae > Chamaecyparis > Chamaecyparis obtusa. The sequence continues at coordinate 669,580 of BSBK01007561.1, forward strand.
CTGGAGAGCTCTTTGTATATTTTCTTTGTCATTGTTGTCAAAGGGAGAGAGATTGCAAGAGGGAATACAAAAAAAATTAGTTAGCGAGAACACATAAATGGAGAGAGACTTCATATTGGAATATCTGTTGTTGAGAACAAAAAGAATTTGAGAACTAAAAAGATCAAATCCACGGGGAGAGTCTGCATGGAAGGCTGTTTTGTTTTGTAGTGCTTAAACATATTAAATATAAAGCTAGGGAGAGTTTACTGAGCTACAAAATTTACTTATATAGTTGTATAATACATGTTTGGTATGTGTATGGCATATGTTTTTCATATTGCTTGTGTTTCCATCAATGCCAAAGGGAGAGATTGATGAACTACAACTGATTGAATATTTGGATGAAATGAAGAAACAATGATTAGAGATCATCAAGCTACTGAAGTGATATGTAAGATGATTAAATTAGTTAATATGTTGTCATTGATGTCAACTAGTTTTGACAGTACTTATCATGATAGTTACGAATATTTGAACATCTGTTGAAGGAAGAAAAGATGAAGAATTGAGATATCTACAAGAGGAAAAGATGGATATGACAGATAAGGATAATGTAAACATTGGGTAACTTATTGACGATTCTATGACTTTATATTGTTGACTTGAGCATGTTACATTAATCTATTATAAAGAAGAGATTTGAAATTGAACAAGTCAATGTGGTCAATAATTAAAGATTTCTGTGTACACCGAGCCAGTGATGTGTATATTGAGTGACAGTATAACCGAGCTAGTTATCAGCGACACATTTCTATATTAACCAAGTATGGATGAAAACATTAAATGCTAAAAAAACCAAGTGAATTTGATGAGCTGGAAATTGTTATGATTTCAAGGTTAATGATAAAGTTAGTTATGATATCCACGGTTGACAAAATTCAAAGATGATCTAGAGGATGAGATTGAAACATGTTATGGACACATATGCCGAGGAAAGTTTAAGTGAAAAAATGGATGAAGGAGATTAAGAGGCAAAATCCAATGGTTGATATGAAAATGGTTTACTTGTCTATATAAGAGATATGAGTTTCATTATTGAAACATGCCAGACAAAAGGAGACTATAGAGATTTCACGTGAAGATTTTATTCATGCATTCCTGATCAAACTAGTTATTAAAAGAACTGAGTTGTAGACATTACCGAGTGTTAGAGAACTATCTTACCAAGTGAAAGTAAGTTGAGAAATGTTGAGGAAGTGAATTGATTAATGATCATAAGATTTGATGAGCATAACATAAATCTGAATATTTGCAATTGAGTTGTATTTGAATCAGATTAGTACTATATCATTTTAACCATTGATTTAGAAAATCTCTTAACCGAGTGGACTTAATAGTCTTATTATACTATCCTATGACATTCATTGAATGTAAAGTGTTATCTTGTTGACCCCATAGTGAATGCTGGCCAAAAGTTAACTATTAGTGATAATTCCTCTAACCAGGTCACACTTAATAGTGTTCATTGTATCCTTTAATAGGGTTGGCTCTTTACCGAGCTCACTTCAAAAGAGTGAATTATTTTGGGTTACCGGTCCCAGGTGGTTTTTCCCTTAGCAGGGTTTCCGTGTTAAATCATTGTGTTAAATGTATTATTTTTTATGATTATTTTTCTATCATACTTTACATACTACATAGTTGATTTAGTTGGTAATCACAGTTTGGATAATTATTGGTAATCGGTAAAGTGGACAGATAGATTAATATTTTATGTCACCGAGCTGCATAATTTGTTGAGATTGTTTTGTAAGGTACGTCTATGTGTTTGGGACTGTAGGACAACTGATCTAGTTGATTCATCCCCCTCTTAGTTATTCTAACAGTATATACCCCTACATTTTAGACTTCACAAATAGCTCCCATGTGCATTTTCAGAACTTCTTAAATCCATTTGCCTAGCTTGCAATGGTGATTCCATTTTCAACTTATTCAATTTTACCAATTGCCAAGAACAATAGTTTATGAGTGGTCACCTTTATAGGTTTATAATATATGACGAGTTGACTGTTATGAATCCCCAATTGTATCCCTGTATTCTCCACTTGAGTAAAAACCTATGTCCCAAGTTGCAAGTCATCAGTTGATTGTTTGATTTTGTTGCATTTGGATCTTTCTAAACAACTTCATGCTGAGATTACTCTTAAGGTTTCTAAGCTTCTTTGGTGACAAAATCTAGACTATATAGGGATCCCTTTGTGGTGTAGATATTGTTTATCTCTTGGGAATTCAACCTTTCCTACCTATGTGGCTCATATCTATAATCATCTCCTACATTATGAAAATATGCCAACACTAGTACATTTGAGCCCTTTTTCCAATGGTATACCGTCGAAATTATGACTATATACCGTCGATAAAGTGACACCACCTGACATCACAATTTTGCAGTAGGAAAAAATGATGGCTTTGATTGGCATTGTAATTACGACAACAATGGACGTCGTAAGAAGGGGGTGCCAACAAGGCAAACCTATCATCAGACCTATTTGTGGCCATCGTAATTGGGACTCCTATCCATCACAAAAAAATACAAATGATAGCGACCCGTCAGAATCTTCCGACGGGTCACCATCATTTGTAGTTTGTTTGCTGATGGAGATGCTGTTAATGTAACAAATATCTGTCGAAAGTTTACGATAGATATCTGTTGTTTGTAGTTTGTAACAACAGCGATGCTGTACATGTGACGGAGACCCATCAGAAGTTTATGATGTATATCCGTCATTTATAGTTTTTTATCGACAATGATGCTGTACATGCGACGACTGGATGTTAGATTGTTTCAACAAATAACCGTCATTATTTTATGGCCGTTACAGTTGCAACAAAAATCAGTTTAAAAAAAATAAAAATTGTCGATCGAGTTGGTATCGATTCAAAATGGTGTTCTTGTAGATCTAGTTCTTGCTTATGATTTGGTTATGGATCATTCAGAGATGACTTTGCAGTAGATTTGGTAGAGGCTCGTGGATTATTGAGTCAAGTCTAGAGACTTGGATTTAGAATGGATCCTACCGAATCGAGATTTCTGACAGTGACTACTCCGGCACAAGAAGCTAGTGCAGTGATCAGAGATGCATTCTTCTTGATGTGATCATGGGATATATGCGGACCTGATTTCATTCAGATCTAATTTGAGTGACTTCTTGACTTCTTTGGTCCAAATTGGATGTGTTTTGTTCCTATGGAGTGTCGTAGTGACTTGACTTGGAGTTTGAGTAGACTGTGCATTGATCATCTTGAAGATAGAATTGAGCTACTCTTTGCATTGTTTTTGTTGTTGAGATCAGGTTGTGATGGATCACTGGGATCATCTACCATTTTTCCATAGTTTTGAATGAGTTAGACATGATGTCGAGAGAGTGACATGCAGAACTTGCACATTGGAGATTTGCAGATCACTATGGTGTCCGTGATGACTTGGGAGAAGTCTTCTTCTTGGTGAACCGAGCTAAGAGACTTAGATCACAGAAAGTGGGTCATTTGATGTGACTTATGAGACATTGGAAGCCTCTTCATAGTGGGTTCATGGTGTGGTCTGTGGTGTTTCTTTGCGACTGAGTTTTTGGCAGAGATCTGTTGATTTGGTAGCCATTGAGATGGATCGATATATATTTGTCGTACATGGATTGAGATCTTAAATTATTGAGGTTCTCTTTGTTTGGAGAATAGTTTAACATTCTCTACTTAACAAGGCCAACCACGTGAAGGTGGAAGCTCATCTGATCCCTCCCAGGAGCCTCTTATGACCCTTTACAACATTTTAAGACTTTTAACATGTATTCTTAGGGATCGTAAAGGGTCATAAGGGGTCTTGGGACACAATAACTAAGAAACATAAATGTAGGCATCATGGTCACAATTTTTTGGAAACACAACATAATTGAGTGGTGTACCCAGATGATGCAATGCAACCACTTCTCTAGTTCCAAGTTGACACTACTGTAAAAAAAACCCATATGATAAAAAATAAATTTAGAGAGCACAGGAGGAGAGCGATAATGACTGAAATAATATAGGGACCCTATATTATTTTGGTCATTATGGCCCTCCTCCACTCTCTACATTTATTCTTTATCTATGGGTTTGTTTACCGCAGTGTAAACTTGTAACCAAAGGAGTGATATATAGTTTGTTGCATCATCTGGGTATACCATTCAATTATGTTGTGTCTCCAAAAAATTGTGACCATGATGCCTACATTTATGTTTCTCAACTGTTGTGATATCTACATTTATATTTCTCATTTTTCGTGTTTATGTGCATGTTCTTTATGTGTATCTACTAGAAATTCTAAAAAAAAATTCAGTATCTACAATAGCCCTTTGTTAACCAAATTTACACATATGGTCCCAACAAAGTAGTGCACAAAATACACAAAGAAGGCATTGTAGAAATATGATTTCTACTTTTACCATTGAAGCAATCTTGGTGGCACTAGCTGCCTCCCGAGCCTTTCACAAGTTGCACTCATTTCCTACATTAGGTATAGATGTAGATGGGGTAGATGTAAATGTGGTTTGATCGACCGACCAAAAGTATTGACATCCACTATTTCCCTACAATACCAAATGTACATCAGTTCTTCATAAAATGATTAGTTGTCACATTATTTTTAAACATAAAATATTATTACGTATCTAGACCTTTTTCCTACTTGGGAAAACCCAAAGTTGACACCCAGGATTACTTGTTGTGCGTGACATCTTCAACATGCATGGGCCAATACCACATTGACACATAGGCACATTGACCAAAGTCATTGACGCTATTCTGACAAATATTGCATTATCACAAATATTGCATTGTCATTATTTTGTTCATTCATACTAATTATAATTACAATAAAAAGAAACATACCAATGTAGACTTGCACATTTTTTTGGCTAAGTTGAAGTCTTTGGTTTAAATCACTAGACACTCAAAACAAAATGACAAACCAAGACAACCATGCAAAAAAAAGCAATTACTAAGAAATTCAGAATTAGCTCACTCCATTGCAGGGAATAAAGAGAATCCCCTATGATTTAACATCATTGATGTGGAAGGAAATAGAAAATTAGCAGAAGCAACTCTCATAAGATAGTAGTTAGATTAAATGCATTGATATAAAAAAATACCCCAAACAATTATAAAGAAAGGTAATTTTCTTAATCACGTCACTAATTTGTGCATGTCTAGATACTGGTGTCTTTCAAGTGATTTGATTCGTGTCATGCCCACTACAAATGAGAATAGTCTTAACTAGTGAGGTTGTTTAAGCATATAGAGATTAAATACACTCTTTTAGAATGAAATTTCTCTTAACAAAAGAGAAAAGATATATAAGTAGGACATATAAAACAAGGTGAATAAGAGTAGTACATATAAAACAATCATCAGAACATACCAAACATTTGGCATAATTGTACATTTCATTCATGTCATTGATATTCTTCTTCACCCATCTCATCATCAAGATCATCATCATCGATGACATCATCACCACCACTATCATCACCATTGTTGTCATCATCATCATCATCATCATCCTCAACATCATCGTCATTAGTAGCATCATCATCATCATCAGTAGCAGCATCATCGTCATTTTATTCTTCATATTCTTCTTCAACTAGCTCTTGATCATGATCATCATCTACATCATCTTCCACTTCTTCATATTCCTCAGTATCTTCTTCCATCGTATTATACTTTATTGGCCTTCCTCTTGGATCATGTCTAACAACAAATGACCAACCTGGTTTATGAGTAAACCTGGGTTTCTTTTTTCTTTGAATCATTGTTTACAATTACTTTTGATGCAATATTTGTGTGAAGAACAAGAACAAAATAGTGAACGAGTGTATTTGACAAAGATAAACATGACACATTTTGTTGGGCTGATTGGGTTGGTCTTGTACCATTTACATTGCCTGGCCAGATATTAGATAGTGAGCTCATGAACAATTCCAATATTAAATAGTACTGAGCTCATGAACAATGTATGATGCCCTAGCTTGCAGCTCGTGAGCCATCAAGACATTTCCTCATGAAATGATCATAAACAGGGAGTACCACATGTAATATCCCAAAATTGGCACCTTACAATTTTAATCAATTTTGGTGCATTCCTTCGAATTTCTACATCATCAAAGTCCTATTGTACTAGGCAATTCTGTCTCCTAATTGACTTTATTTGACTTGGTGTCAAATTCAAAAAACCCTAAATTTGCATTAATCATACACTATATTTAATAACTAAATATTCAACATTTATTGGCTAAAGATCCCTATGATTAATTAATTTAATCCTAAAGTCCTAGTGCTTTTAAATTAAATTAATTCCGCCCCCTTTAGCTAATACACATCAAAGGAATTAAATATTATTTGGTTATTTGAATGGACATCTTTATTTGAATTTAATTATTTAAAATAAATTGAAAAGCCACCCATGTGACAATATTCATTCATTTAATTAAATAATTCATCAATTTGTCTCACCTTCCTCCATGGAGATGAAGAGTTAGCCATTTCTTTTCAAGAATCTCTTCATCCTTCTCTTGCGCTCTTCTATATTATGAACCTCTTTCCTCATTTTGGGGAGGCAATTTTAGAGTACCAAAACTATAGCGAATTGTTGTCTCAAATTTCTCATAATTTCAAAGCTTTTATTGCATAATTAGAGTAATTCTCATTCTAGTGTAATTGCACTTTCATATTAACTAGTTTGCTTATTATGTTCTAGATTAATTCTCACCTTTCTTTCAAGCTTCATAGATTAAATTTGCAATTCAAATTCTTAGATTACACTTGCATTATCATATAGCTTAAATTCTCATTTTCAATCATCTTCATAGCATTTTCTTTAAATCCTCCATTTTAGAGTTGGTGTAATGGTTGTTGGGCTCTCGTTCTAAGAGTAAATTCAAACACCCCACCTAAATAGGAGGCAATAGGTCGATTCACTATGAATCCACAAAGTGGGTAATTCATACTCATTTTTGTAATTCACTTTGTGAGAAATGACTATGTTGTGTCTATGGCTGGATTAGAGGTCCACGTTCAACTATAAACATTTTGGCACCCACAGTGGGGCAAAAAATTGATTTCTGGCCTCACTGTCAAAAATTTTCTGATAAGAATTTTGCACTCTGCTGTACGTCTGTACTTCACTATGTACGAATTCTTGTATGAGATTTCTGAGCATACCACATGAAGTTTTTCTTTCATTAGAATTCTCTCATGTGAAAAAGAACTCCCTTGTGTAGGTGCCTGCATTTTCTTGCTTGACGCCTTGTACTTCCTCGCACGAGACTTGGTCTTAGTTTTTAAAATTTTTTCTTAGTTTCTGCAATTTAGTGTTACTGTTTCCTGACATCTATCATTTTCTGTTGTTTTTATATCTCTAATTTTTTTGACAGCATAACAATGGGCTGTAGGATGATTGACCAATACATAAAAACTTGCTAACAGCTTGCTTACAGGACTATTGTCAAAGACTTTTAAAAATGTTGTGCTTGTTTACTCTTTTTCATTCACATAGTATAACTAGGGCCTTGTGAAGATTTCTTAAGGGTCTTAATAGTGAGCTAGAGTAATAGGCTCTTCATTACACGGAAGTGATGTCCATGGATGAACCCAAGACCCAGATCTTGATAGCATGATAGATACCTGGGGAAGCAAGGAAATGTAGTGAATCTTTAGCACGTCTACTTGTTAGGGGATTATGCTCTTCTCTCTTTGAGAGAACTAGAAACCCAAAAGCTTGGGGATTGGTTGAGGAGGAACTAGCTCGGTGATGAATATGTCTTGCGTGTTTGGGTAAGGTGAAGAGGTAGAGAAGTATGCTCTTCTCTCTTTGAGAGAATTAGAAAATTTGATCCTTGGATCTAAGCCAAAGTCCGTGTCATCTCTAGAGGGCCTGCCAGAAGTTGAACCTCCGAGAATGACCCAAGTGAGTACACACCTATTTCCGGTGATTCCACCTCACTATAATAAAGAATTCTTTGTTGAGTCTAAAGACTCCAATGCCATGTTAACTTCTTTCTCTTGATTTCGACTATCATCTTGAGAAAGCTCTGTCTGTTGTATTGAGTGGTGCCGCTCCTAGCCCTGCTTGCAAGGGTGTATGAATTTCGGGTGTTGGTGTGGCTGCGAGGCCTCAACCTTGTATCAGGGGTACCAAAGGTTAGTGTGAATGGAAGCCCACAAAAAAATTTCTTAGTTAGTTTCCTAACCGGATCACCTTCGAAAGGAGACATAATCTTTGTGCAGGGAGGGGGAAGAATCTCTCCCCTAGATTCTCACCATAGGCATGCACCTGGATGTTTGAAGGTGGTATATGACACTGGCCCCTACTTCAAGGGTAACCTTTGAACATATACTATTGAGTCCTTGGAAAAACTAAAAACATAGGCGCCCTCTAGGGGGTGACATGGCTGTGTGAGGTGAACGCATGCACATAAGCTGTGAGGCAAGGATTTTTTCTTCTCTACCAATTTTTTTGTAGGGATAACTAAGTGATTATTTTGAGTCTTAAACTATCCATCATGATTAAACAAAGACTCCCATGATTCTACCAAGTTGCTTTGTCCTTGGTAGAACTATTTGTGACTATTTCTTGTGTCTCTATTGATTGATCTAAAAATTTATGCTTGTAAACGAATGCTTGAAACCTTCAAAATTGAGATTGCTGATTCAAACTGTCTTAACACTATCTAAAAATTGGAAATTCTGTCAAAGAACAGTCCTTGTTGTGTCTCAAAATCTAACTTTTACCTCAAAAACTATGTTGAATCTATCAAAATTTGGTCTTTTCCCACGCGAGATTCCAAAACCTGAGCATTTCCTCGCATGATATTTCATTCTCTTGCATGTAGTCTGGCACTTTCTCACATGAAAAAGCACTTTCTCACATGAACTTGTACCCTGATTTTCAAAACAGCGAGCTATTTCCCATTGACTGGTGAATTTTTTGCCTGATCTGATTTTTGTCTGAGGTTTGTTTGCCTATTCTCCTGTTGTTCATTGTCTGAAACTAAGTGTCTCGAGCTACAAACTGAATGATTACTACCTAAACTCATATTGTCTCTCTATTATTTGTCCTATCTCACTATTCTTTTGTACCTTGCAACATGATAGTCACATCTCAGCTTTTCTAGCCATACTCTTGACGATTCATGCTGGGTGCATTTCACATCTTGGCTGTTCTAGCCTCTTATATATCTTTTTTTTTGCTATCCTAGAGATAGATTTCTAGCATAATCCCAAGTCCTCTCTCATTACATTTTCATCTATGCCTGTTACGACCAGAAGTGACAACACATTCACCATCCATGGAATCAGACAAGGTAGGGGTAAACGTTGTAATCAAGAAATAGGTTGTTTCAAACCCATTATCCAATCTAAGTGCTGTGAGGGATCCAAAATTTCCTCTTCATTGAGTACACTAAAAGAAATCCCACCTTAATCCTCATCTCTAGTGTTCCAGGTGTGTAATAATCCGTTGTTTCAAGCACAACCCGACTCATTGTTCCAAGAGAAAGACAACTCATTGTTTTGTAACTTTGAGAGGCCACTTCCTTGGACTAAACCTATTGGCATTATTGAACCTACTGACTTTGTTGAATCTATCGACCCTTTTGATCCTATTAAAGTGCCAAAGGTTACCTTAGCCACACCTTTTTGGCATCGATCACTTCATTTTACCGAGTCTTCACTCGCTGCACAATCCTACATTGACAAGATGGGAGATCCATTTGATTTCCAACCAGGCAAATACAACCAAACTCATGAGAAATCTCAAAACAACTAGCATCCTGATCACTCTCGAAATGATCAATGTTATGATTAATCCCAAAATGATCAGAATCAAGACCAATCTGAAAACAAACCTCAAGGTGATCGATAGCCATATCACTATCACCCTCCTCCATATGACCAAAATCAATCCCAGAATGATCAATCCTGAAACAAATCTCAAGGTGACCAATAGCCATATCACTATCACCCTCCTCCACATGACCAAGACCAAGATGATTAGCAACAAGATCAAGTCCCAAGCATTTATGAGATTCTTGGTAACGAAGATGAGGTAATAACCCAAAATGACATAGATGCAGCGAAAGACAACAAGGGTCTTATCAAGATGATGGAGATCCTCCTAGAGGAGAAGGAGAAATATTTTCTAGAATTGGCCAAACAAGGGGCCAAATTATCCCGAGACTACCAAGTCAAAATGCTTGTGGCCAAAGAAGAAGAGACTGAGACTGTAAAGTTGAAAAAGATGATTCGAGACATGCAAGATCAAATTAGGCAACTTGCGAGGGATAAAGATAAACCTGTACAAAAATTCACAATGGAAAGCATCTATCCTTTCCCATTTGATAAGAATCTTCACGTGCCACCTTTCCCCAAAGGTGTAGAGCTGCCTAAATATGACAAATACTTGGATATTATTGATCCCCAGGATCACTTGAGGGAGTTTGGCACTTTATCCATGGAATTCATACATGATCAAACATATCTTATGTGTCTCTTTCCTTGTAGTTTGGATGGGTTAGCTATGGAGTGGTTTTCTCGGTTACCTGCTGGAATCAAATCTTTTGATGAGATCACTAATCTATTTATCCAACATTATTCCCATAATATTCAGCATCTTGTTAATATACAAGATCTTTGTAACCTAAAACAACGACAAGGGGAACCTTTCCTGGCATTTCTCCAGAGATGGAGACAACTCTGTATGAAATATCCCTACAAACTACACGAGTCTGAAAAAATTGACATCTTTTTGGACAATCTTGTCCCAGATTTTGGATATCAAGTACAATTACAAGGTCCCCTAACTTTTGATAGTATGATTAAGCAAGCTGTGTGCATAGAGGCATTTATGATCAAGAAAGGAGAGTTGACTTTGCAAAAGGATAACAAACAAGGGTTTTCCTTCTCAAACGTAGATAAAGGGAAGTTTGTCAACAAGAATAGAGATGTTGTAAATGATGGATTAGTTGACAATGTGACCCCGAAGCTTGCAAAATCTATTTTCAATCTTTCCTCTAGTATACAGGTGGTCAAAGCTATGGAAAATGTTGCAATGGAGACTCAACAACTTTAGAGATTCGCTAAAAACAAACCTTGGGCATCCCAACCCAAGCGTGAGTTCACGTCCTTAGGAGAACCGCTTGATGTGGTTTATAAGACTCTCATGCAAAACCAGATACTCGCTCCTTTGGAAAAGCATCTCTATGATCCACAACCACGACCTCATTGGTGGAACGACAATGCATACTGTGATTATCACCAAAATAAGGGTCATAAGACTTCTACTTGTCTCCAGTTGTGCCATAAAGTCCAGGATTTGATTGACAATGGTGACATTGTTATGGATGGCCATAACAAGAATTTAGATCATCAGGGATTTAAAGATCCCTTCCCTCCACATGAGAAAGGTGAATCTTCCAAGACTAAGAACACCAATGCTAAGGTTAATTACATGTACACTACCAATGACAATGTCATTAACATGGTTGAACCTATTGAGGTTGAGTATTGCAATGTGATTACTATTAAGGGGAGCGAAGATGCTCCTAAGAATAAGATACCATTTGTCTTGTGAGGCCCCAGGTATCATTCTTCCAAACTTGAATTGTCTCAGGATTGCACAAACATTGTTACTCACTCTCATGTGTAAATCACCATTAAGGGTCCCGACCCTTCTATGTCTTCTCCAAAGAAACCTGCGGATAAAATTGCTATTGGTCCTACCAATAAGAACTTGAAATCAGTCCCTACATCTAGTGTGACTAATTATAGCATTCTAGACTAGCTGCAACGTACCAACGCTCATATCACTATCTTTGAGCTGTTGAAGATCTCGCTTGCTCATAGGGAGATTCTGGAAAAAGCCCTCACTGAGGCGAACATCCCAAAAGATTTGGATCTTGATCAATTTCAATCCATGGTGGGTCACCTACTATTTTTTCTTTTCTGAAGAAGATGACCATTTGCTGAGCCATCCACACAATGCTCCTTTGCATATAGAAGTCATGATAGGTCCAAAGTGTGTCCACCGTGTTATCATTGATAATGGTGCTGGCCTCAATATTTTCTCTGCTAAGCTACTCACCCAATTAGGCTATGATGAATATTGCATAGATGTCCATAAGAAAATCACCATTAAGGCATATAATGAAGAAGAACGCAAATCCAAAGGTTTGGTTGTGCTACCAATCTAAGTTGGGCCTGTTGAAAGAGATGTCATTTTTCAGGTTCTAGATATTCCTCTAGCATATAATATACTGTTGGGTAGACCATGGATCCATGAAATGCAAGTGGTTCCATCTACATATCATCAATGTATCAAGTTCCCATTCCATGGTGTAGAAGTGACAGTTCCTGCCAATACCAATTATTCTTGCAACAAACTTGCACAATCTACAGATAGTCTTGTCCCAACTAATAGAGAGTCCACTAAATTATATGATGCCAAGCTCAAGGAAATGGAACAGACTCTGAAACTTAAGGATATAGACATGGGAGGGTATCAAATTGAATGTGTGTTATCATTAGAAGCTCTACCTCTGTCTCCACATTCCTATGGGAGACCCTATGAGAACAACAAACCTTCCGCTTGTTCTCCCCAAATAATCTATGATGGTGCCTTTGTCAAGGCTACAATGCCATTAGAGGACGAAGATAAGGAAAGAGCTATTACAGCTTGGCTTTATAAAGGAAAAGAAATATTTGAATAGATCACTCCTGATGGTGAATTAGAATAAGAACCATATAGTGAAGCCTTCAAAATCATGAAGTACTTCGGTTATAAAGGGAGTGGCCCTATAGGGGTGAATGACAATGGTTTTCTTAAACCAATTAAAGCCATAGGTTGTCACACCAAGGACACCTCAGGTCTAGGCTTCAAGAAAATCCCATTCATCTAGGGATTAACAAGTTTGTACCAGTACCAGAGCCAAAACTAGAGCCAGAATTCCAGTCAAAATTTGAGGACATTACCACAAATCATAAATCAGAGAATAGCTCTGACGAGGATACTTTTCCATATCCTATTCCTCTAGATCTTGCTACATTCTTTGAAGGATTAGATGATCCTATTATACCTATCCATCTGGTAGAGACTGATGGTGATTTCAATGACATCGCTTCAGTGCATCAACTCACATATGACTAATGGAGAGAAATACAAATGGCTGATCCCAATTTTTAGGATGAACGATACATACCACCGCATTTCCAAGAGCGGTTTGAACATGATCAACTTCAACAAACCATTAATACTACAAGAGATGAAGATGAGTCAGACGGTACAGCTAGTGTTGATGGAATTCCCATATCAAGCATCACTGACTCACATGAATATGAGTTTGATTCTCTGTCTGATGCCACTTTTGATAAAGATATAGATGCTGTTCATGTGTATGAAAACCTTTTCAAAGTAGGTGAAGGATCTAGTGTTAGGTTGACTGAGTGTGAATTCACTAATGCTAACATTCCCTCTACTTCTGCCATGAGGACTCAAGAAGAATTGAACATACCTTTGGATGAGATCGCTCTAGGTCTTGACTTACTCATCCATGCTTTCGATGGCTATACTATGAACGCACTTGAACCCTCCACTTCTCTTTCACTCCGCCATCCTGAACTTATCAACTGGAACTCTCCCTCTCTAGCTAGCAAAGTCCTTATGTTCCAGAATGACTACACTCTTGCTTGTTATCTTAACGCTATCAAACCTATAATATTCTCCACCAATGAAGACAATATCAAAATGACTGAAGTTGATATCAAGTATCTTAGTCATAAATTTAAAAGAAAAAAAAAAGGTGCTTTGATGGTGAAAACCACATTGTGGCAGTGTCAAAGCCGAAAAAATTAAAAATAAAAGACGTATCCAAGCGTGAAAACCTCTATGAGGTGCCCAAGGATGAGATACTTGATACACTTTCGAGTCATTTTTAGGAGAGATCATCAGTGCTGATTGAGCCGACCCAACTAGTGAATTTGGGTATGGAAGCTACACCTCAGATTATTCATTTGGCACAGTCACTATCTACAAAAGAGAAAGAAGAGTTCACCAATTTCTTTCGAAGCAAGAAAATTTTGCATGGACTTACTCTGATATGCCTGGATTGGATCCCAGTCTAATCATGCATGATCTATCTATTGCACTAGGTGTCAAGCCTATCAAACAAAAGCTTCGGAAGATGCATCCACATGTGGCACTTTTAGTCAAAATAGAGCTAGAAAAACTTCTCAAAGCTGGTTTCATCAGAGCTATTGACTATGAAGAGTGGATCTCTAATATTGTTCTCGTTACAAAGCATGATAAATCTATCCATGAGTGCACATACTTTAGAGACCTGAATAAAGCATGTCCTAAAGATGACTTTCCATTACCCAATATTGACATGGTAGTGGACATGACAACTGGTTACCAAATGTATTCTCTAATGGATGACTTTTCTAGTTATAATCAAATAAAAATTGTGCTAGAAGACCAAGAAAAGATAGCCTTCACATGTGCTTGGGGAACATTCTATTGGAATGTCATGCCCTTTGGACTGAAAAATGCCAGAGCTACATATCAAAGAGCCGTCACTACTATTTTTCATGACATGATGCACAAAATAATGGAAGACTATGTAGATGACACTTTGTCTAAGAGCATGCAACATAAAACACATCTTACAGATCTAGGTCCTATACTAGATCGAATGGAACAATTCATTCTCAAACTCAATTTGAAAAAGTGTGCATTCAGTGTCACTTCTGGCAAGTTGCTGGGTTATATCATATCTGCTAAAGGCATAGAGGTAGATCCTGAGAAAGTTCAAGCTATCATGGAAATGCCTCCACCAAAGAACACCAGTCAGATGAGAAGACTTCAAGGTAGACTACAATCTATTTGGTGTTTCATTGCACAACTGGTTGATAAGTCACAACCATTCACAAAAACTCTACATAAAGGTGTGACTTATGAGTGGAATGAAGAATGTGACAAAGGGCTCACTCAAATCAAGCAATATCTTGCAAATCCATCAATCTTGATGCCTCCTATTCATGGGAAGTCACTCATCCTTTATATTTCAGCTACAAACACATATCTAGGTGCTCTTTTGGCTCAAGAAGACCAAAATAACAAGGAAAGTGCCATTTATTACATCAACAAAACTTTGGTCTCTTATGAGATGAACTATTCAGTCATTGAAAAATCTTGTCTAGCAGTGGTGTTTGCTTCATAGAAATTATGACACTATATGCTAGCTCACACTACAAGACTTATTGCTAAAATTGATCTGTTAAAGTACTTACTCAGTAAAGCTGCTCTCACAGGAAGACTGGTGAAATAGGTCATGATACTCAGTGAGTTTGACATTGAGTATGTAGAGAGAAAAGCTATTAAAGGACAAGCTATTGCAGATCAATTGGCAGAAGCTCCTCTCAAGGATCATCAACCATTGAAAATTGAATTTCTAGATGAGTCTATAATGCTTCTTACACATCAAACATGGAATATGTTCTTTGATGGCTCATTTACCCAGCAAGGGTCGGGTGCCATAATACTATTTGTCACACCAAATAGATACTCTTTACCAAAGTCATATAAGATGTTATTCCCTTACACAAATAACATCACTAAATATGAAGCTTTAATCAATGGTATGAAGATAACCATAGAATGGCATGTGGATGAACTTAAGGTCTTTGGAGACTCTCAGTTGGTCATCAATCAAGTTAATGATACCTATCAAACAAAGGATGAAAAGTTGGTGCCTTATAAAAAGATGGTGGGTGATCTAAAAAAATACTTTACACACATTACTTTCCATCAGATTCCAAGAGCGGATAACAAAGCAACTGATGCCATGGCAACTCTTGCCTCCATGCTACAGATGCCAAAAAATGACTTCAGACATGAATTCCTAGTGGAGACATTACGCTACCCAGTCTACAATACCCCTGACTCCAAGATGATCTGTTCAGTCATTGGACATGATTCATCTTACTACCATCATATCTATTCCTATCTCCAAGACCAAATTATTCTAGACACTTATACCTAGAAGGAAAAACATCACCTAATCTACCATGCTTCACGATATGTCATAGTAATTAAAGACTTGTATAGATGAGGTCTAGATGGTACCCTCCTTAGGTGTCTAGAGCCTGAGGAGTCCAAATGTGCTTTAGCTGAGGTGCATGAAGTCTATGGTTCTCATTTGAGTGGTTTGACATTAGTTCATAAACTTATTAGAGCTGGTTACTACTGGCTAGAAATAGAAAAGGAAGCTATACAATATGCTAAATCTTGCAAGCAGTGCCAATTACATGGAAATTTGATCCACACTCTTGCCAAGGAGCTCATTCCCTTCATCAGTTTTTGGGTGTTTTAGAAATGGGCCTTTGATTTGGTGAGTCAGATACATCCATCTTCCTCAAGAGGACACAAGTTCATTATCACAACTATAGATTATTTTATGAAATGGGTTGAGGCAGTGCCTCTAACTATATCTGATGGAAAATCTGTTGCCAGGTTCATACTGAATTACATAATCTATAGATATGGTGTACCCTCCTCAATAATCACTGACAATGGGGGATAGTTCAAGAACAAAGATTTAAAAGAGTTATTTACTAAGTTTAGAATCATTCAGCATTGGTCCTTGTTCTATTATTCCCAGGGTAATGGACAAGCAGAAGCTTCCAACAAGACAATTCTCAAGATCCTGCACAAAACAGTTCACAAATCTGGTAGAGATTGGCACCTCTAGATTAATCTGACTTTATGGGCCTATGGAACAAGCATTCAAATTCCAACAGGGGCTACACCCTTTGCCTTAGTCTATGGCATGGATGCTATGTTTCCTATTGAGGTCAAGATTCCTACATTGTGAGTCTCTCTGAAGAACCTCATTACTGATGAAGACATTAGAATATCTTGGATACAAGAGCTAGAGTTACTAGATGAACATTGACAAGTGGTGTTAGATCATCTAAGAGCATACCAAAAAAGAATGTCTAAGAGCTACAATAAGAAAGTTAGACCAAGGGAATTCCAAGTGGGTGATCTCGTCCTGCGAGAGAACCCCAAGAATCAACAATAGTGGATAGAGAAAGGAAAGTTTGAACCAAATTGGCTCGGTCCATACATTATCACTGCAATATTTGGGTTTGGTGCTTACCAACTATCTACTACTGAAGGAGAACAACTCAAAGAGCTGATCAATGCTCTACACCTGAAGAGATTCTACAGATGAGACATTCCCTGTGTGCTCATGTACATACTTTATTATGAAAAAATCCTAAAAATTGCAAAATGTCTTGAAAAAATGATCATCTTAGTGAAAACCTGGTAAATAGGCATTTTGATGTATCTATTATCTTGGTGAAAACCTGGTAAATAGGTGCCTTGATAATAATCAAAAAAATGAAAAATGGAAAAATACAAAAAAATGTGAAAATTCAAAAAATACAAAAAAATTAAAAAAGAGAAAAATACAAAAAAATAAAAAAAGAGAAAAGTAAAAAAAAAATTGAAAAAGAAAAAATGTGCCATTGATGAAAACCTGGCAAATAGGTGTCATGGTAGCAAAAATAGAATCTCTACCAAGATGGTGAAAAAACCTAGTAAACAGGCACCTCTTGTTCCCTAATGCTATACCTATTGCAGCACCACTTGGTTCTTGCTTTCCTGCTTTAGTTTGCTTTCCTGTTTCCTGCTTTAGTTGGTTTCCTGCTTTAGTTTGCTAGCTCATGCACTTGCTTTAAGTTACTTTCGAGATTATGCTTGACTCTACATAGATTGAAAATGGTCACACTTGGGGGCACCTTCCTGGTCTAGGGGGCATTATCGTATCATTTTCAGAGGATTTTCTTGCATCAATTACTAGTGGTTCTCACTGTGTCTACCTATTGATGCTTAGCTACTATTGAAATCTCTCTCCTTGAGGATCTCTCATGTATTGGTCGCTAATTGTTCTCACTATGTCTGCCTATTGATACCTAGCTATCGCTTGGATCTCTCTTCTCGAGGGTCCCTCAAACATCAATCACTAGTGGTTCTCACTACATTTGCCTGCTAATGTTTCATTCACTCTTAGATCTCTCTTCTTGAGGATCTATCGTATCAGTCACTAGTGGTTCTCACCGTGTTTGCCTACTGATACTTCATTAGTACTCTGATATCTCCTTGAGACTTCATCTCTTGTGACAGTCACCAATGATCCTCACCATGTCTGCCTACTATCGCCATCCTATTGAGACTTCTCACGCTGTATACTTTCGATCTAATATCAATCCACTTAAAATAAAAACTAAAACTATATTTTTAACTCTCTGAAGCATGATGAGCTTTTCCTTCGAGTGCTTGTCTTTTCTCTTTATCATTCCTCCTCGAGCAACTCTAAGATGTCTCTCTTGACTGAGAGAAGCGAAGACTGGGGGCATAGTCTTTTCTTTGCTTTCTATTTGCTAGTTTAGTTCCAATGATCCAATGAATCTATATAAGAGGGGTGTCCACTATGAGAGCCTTCATCTCATGTTGGATGGCCATGTGTACCTCGACTCCTTTTATATGGAAACTTTGGTGAGGTTGGTTCTTCTCCTTGTTTGTTTGGGTGACTTATTTTTTTCTACAAGTGAAATTGCAAATGCTCATCCTATGAAGTGAACGTAAGGGTCATTACGAGCACTTTGATATGCTTCTCATTCACCTAGCAAAAGGAGAAACTCCTGCGTGTCGAGCGTGTTTGTATGCAAGCAACATTCTGGTCATTCTAGCAACTGTGCTTTAATGCTTATGTTAACTTTCTAAATCAAAAGGAATGGGTGTTCAGGTCATTCTAGCTTCTTGTGCCTTAATGCTTACACCTCATTCTGACAAATCAAAGTCTAATGTTATATTCATATTCTCATGATTGCAATGTCAGTGAGGGTTGTATGGCATCCTACGAACATCCGTTACTAAAAACTCTATGATGATAATAAAATGAGTCCAACAACCAAGTCCTAGGGATTGCATCTAGCTTAGGCTTGCATTTACATTCTAGGCTTGCATTGAGATGGTGTTTTGGTGCTCTCTTTATTGTCTCCTCAATCTATTCACCGAAGGTTCTCATCTTTCATCCTGGGTTCATCTTGGATGCACAAGTGTCCGGTCCTCGTTCTCGATCTTCAAACATTCTTTTGGTTAGTACCTGTCATGTATTGCTACATCCTACATGAGATGATTAGTATCATATACATTGCATTTCCATTTGCATCCATAAATTGCATTTACATACATTCTACATCTACATATCCATATACATGTGGATTCGTTATAAGCATTTAAATCAAATCATACATTACATTTATCTATCATTGCATTTCACATTACATACATAAAACATGTGCATATTCATTTGCATATCATAAAGGAACCATGTTAATCTCATTTACATTTTCATACATAATCTCATATCTATCTATGCATACATCTAGTCATGTAGGAAACATCTCATAAAGCATAAATATCCAAAGCAATATATACACAAGTACAATGATATCAAAATGATGATCTCATATATATCATGGTCGATCAATGTCCATCTACATCAAAAGAATGGTGCTACTCAAGCATAGTATAAAAAATGGGCTACAATGTATATCAAGATGAGCCTAATCACCACCTGGAGGAGGTGGACCCTATGATGGTGCCTGAGGAGGTGCCTGCAGTGGTGGTCCCTATGGTGGAGGTCCTTGCGGTGCTACCTGTGCCCCAACATACTCTAAAAATGGTGGCACCTGCTCTGCTAGATCTAGCACTACTCCCACGTATGCGACATAATAGTAGGCTGACTACATGACCTCATATCTGGTCTCTAGCTAAGATCTAGCAAGTGCCTCCTAGAGCCCTTTGATCTCTCGATCTCACTCGGCTACTTGGGTCTCCTACATGATGACCTATGTGTGATAGTCATCCCTCTCCTGCTGCACCTGTCTAATCCTCTCTCGGCTCTTTCGGAGAGCCTCCTGTAGCTGTGTAACCTAAGGTGGCCCTTGTACAGCCTGATCCTACATATCAATATCATCCACATGGGCCCCCTTGTCAGGAGGTGTCTGTTATGATGTGTCACCTATCCTCTATCTTGTGGCCCTCTGCTGGGTCCCACTACTGCTAGCACCTGCATCTGAACCCATAGTCCTAGGAGGGATAGGAATCTACCCACTCCTTGGTCTCAATACCCTCTATTGCTGCTACTGTGCTATTACCTATTGCTGTGCAGGCTACTACTATACTTGCTATTGCTGCTGTGCCTGCTGCTGCTATGTAGGTTGTATTACCTACTGTACCCTCTATCCCATGCCAATAGAATCTATGAACCTGGGGTATGGGTGTGCCAACATATGATCTTTGTATGTAGGCATCACCCTACATTGGTTACATCTACCATATAATCCCATCGAGCTGGTGGTATCTGTGCCTCTATCATACATTTTCCCTGGTCTAGTTTGGGCTTCTAGCCCTTCTTCATCTCATTGATGAATCAGGTATATGTGCAGTACTCCTGGGAGACATCTTGCGGTCTCCCAAATTGTCATAGCACATTTGTGAGAAAGAAGCACTCAATGATGCTGATGGTGCGTCCAATCAGTGGACGTGAGAAGAACATATGGGGGAGCTCCTACTGAGCATCATCCCAAACCTCTGTGGCTACCCATGGCCTCCATATGACTACTTCCATGTCATCCAGTTGCCCGTGCCATTGCTCCATCTTACCCAACACTAGCTGATTCATGGGGCCTGCATACTTGTAAATATAAGGCTCTAGGGTCTGCTTCATATCATGAAATATTAGCCTGTATATAGGGAGATGCTCCCAAGCCCAGATCTGTAAAACAAAGATGCCAATGGCCATGGTCTGCGCACTCTGATACATGATCTCATGCATCTCATGGTACATCTGCGCAAGTATACAGTCACCCCATATGAATCACACTAGTGGCTTCTCCAACATCCACTCCAATGTGCATCCCCATTTGCACTATAGTCCATTCTGCCCCCGATCTGGCATCAAATAATAGCTCAAGAACACTGCTAGGATGACCACTAACTTGTGTCTAGCTCCATATCAACCTATCATCTCATCCCATGAGATGGCCCAACCCATCACCAAATCATCCTAAAAAATGGCCCTCAGTGCTAGTGTGTCCGCCCTCAGATGAATGTCATGCTCCATGCAGATGCCATGGAATGGTATCCTTAGTATCATGTATATGTCCTCAGGGGTGACTATCATCTCCCCCATCGGTAGGTGAAAGGTGTTCATCTCTGAGTGGAAACGCTCAACCAGTGTACCTAGTAGTCTATGATTCACCTGAATGTCGGGCAGATCACGTAGATATGTCAATCCTAGCCCATCTATGTGGGCACCCTCAACATCGGTCAATCTCCGTACTAACTCCCTAACGACTGGGTGGTGGGACCAGAATGCAACATCTGGGAAGTCAACCTATAAAGCAAGTGATGACATTCGATCAGTATCTCAATTATGATGGTTTTTCAAAGCAATAACAACAACTGAGGCTATACATCTATCCTAAACATGACTCTTGGATTCTCTAATTGGTTGACTCTATGCAAAATTGGACAAAGACTCTATAGAATTATAGTAGCTTCTCATGCAAGATTTTCTCTATCGTGTGAGACAAGATCTCATCTCGTGCGAGAGTTCATCACTGGTGATGAAATATCACACAGAGTTTCCAAACATCTCGTGCAAGCTCGCGAAGGAGTCCAGTGTGAGGAAGCCCTAACCCTCGTGAGGAAACTATTTCCTCGTGCGAGGGGTGACTGGGGCTGGCTTGAGGAAACTGTTTCCTCACGCGACATTGGAAGAACTAAACTCTAAAATGCCTAAAATCTAACCTAAATGACCTAAGAAAGTGTTAAAACTTGAAATGCAAGATGGTTTATCGACTACTTACATGTGCGTCATACTCCGGTGGCCGGTTGTGTCATCGGGAGTGCTCAAAATGATGTGTATGCACTGACATGCTCTCCATCTCTCTCTCAAAGCTATCAAATCACTAGAAGTCAAAGTGAATAATGAATTGAAAATGACCCCTTTGGGCCTTATATAGCTTCTGACCTAATTTTCAAAAGTGCTCCATTTTGCATGAAAACTTCACCCTTGGCTAAATCAACCATTCTGAATCCATTTTCGGGATTGAAATCGAAATCGAAATCTGACACTCCTAGATAGCTCAAAATCATGTTTTAAATTTCTGGGACCATCAGGATTGGACGCTTGTGTAGTCAACCTTCTGGTGGCATTTTCTTGCTGGAATCTTGTCTCATCATCATTTTCTCAAGATCTTCAATGCTTTCATCAAAAGTCAACTCTAGTCAAATCTAGTCAACCATGGTCAAACTTGGTCAATAGGACCTCTAAATCGCTCCAAATCGCTTCTACAGCTCCTCAATCCTTTAGTAATCTATTCTAAGTCCCTCTAGATCTCTGATTTTATCTTTATTTGCAACCTATTGCCGTCAATCATCTTTCTGACATGTCATATTTTGATTTCTCTCCCAAGGGGGCAGGATGATTGCATCATTGAATTTTGTCGAATCAATTCTCGAATCAATGTGATCTAAATCAAAAGTCCCCATCACTCAGGGAAGCTCATCACTAGGGGCATCTTTGAGCCTCACATCTTGTCATCCTATCATTAATCTTTTAGGTATCTGAGCAATCTAACTCGGATCCTCGAGGATCAAGCTTCATTTTGGAGATTGTTCTCAAAATCTCATTAGGTATTGGGGCAATCTAACCCTAATTCCTGAAAGTCAAGCTTCATTATGGAGATGGCTCTCAAAATCTCTTTTGGACCATTATCTGGACAATCTAACTCGAGTCTCAGAGGACTAAAGCTTCGTTCTAGAGATAGTCCTAAATCTGCATCAGCTATCATCTAATCAACAAGTATTGGGGCAATCTAACCCTGATTCCAGTCTTCTCTCAAGTGGTAATTTGACCGAGGTCTTCGCAATCTAACTTAGATTTCAGAGAATCATGCTTCATTTTGAAGTTGGTTCTACAACTCAATCTGATTGGTGCCTTGGCGATTGAACCTTGACTCTCGAGGGTTAAGCTCTATTTTGAAGATAATCCTGAAACCTCATCATCTGTCACATCAGACTATTCTTTGAATCAACACACTGCTCGCACATCAATTCAAAGAGAGGCAAAATGTAATACCCCAAAATTGGCACCTTACAATTTTAATCAATTTTGGTGCATTCCTTTGAATTTTTACATCATCAAAGTCTTATTGTACTAAGCAATTCTATCTCCTAATTGACTTTATTTGACTTGGTGTCAAATGTAAAAAATCCTAAATTTGCATTAATCATACACTATATTTAATAACTAAATATTCAACATTTATTGGCTAAAAATCCCTATGATTAATTAATTTAATCCTAAAGTCCTAGTGCTTTTAAATTAAATTAATTCCACCCCCTTTAGCTAATACACATCAAAAGAATTAAATATTATTTGGTTATTTGAATGGACATCTTTATTTGAATTTAATTATTTAAAATAAATCAAAAAGCCACCCATGTGGCAATATTCATTCATTTAATTAAATAATTCATCAATTTGTCTCACCTTCCTCCATGGAGATGAAGAGTCAGTCGTTTCTTTTCAAGAAACTCTTCATCCTTCTCCTGGGCTCTTCTATATTATGAACTTCTTTTTCTTTTTTTGGGGAGGCAAT
The DNA here is from genome assembly GCA_027943335.1 of Chamaecyparis obtusa. NCBI lineage: Eukaryota > Viridiplantae > Streptophyta > Pinopsida > Cupressales > Cupressaceae > Chamaecyparis > Chamaecyparis obtusa. Next base: position 693,388 of record BSBK01007561.1, read on the forward strand.
TTTAGAGTACCAAAACTATAGAAAATTGTTGTCTCAACTTTCTCATAATTTCAAAGCTTTTATTGCATAATTAGAGTAATTCTCATTCTAGTGTAATTGCACTTTCATATTAACTAGTTTGCTTATTATGTTCTAGATTAATTCTCACCTTTCTTTCAAGCTTCATAGATTAAATTTGCAATTCAAATTCTTAGATTACACTTGCATTCTCATATAGCTTAAATTCTCATTTTCAATCATCTTCATAGAATTTTCTTTAAATCCTCCATTTTAGAGTTGGTGTAATGGTTGTTGGGCTCTCATTCTTAGAGTAAATTCAAACACCCCACCTAAATAGGAGGCAACAGGTCGATTCACTATGAATTCGCGAAGTGGGTAATTCATACTCATTTTTCATAATTCACTTTGTGAGCAATGACTATGTTGTGTATATGGTTGGATTAGAGGATATCTTAATCTTTATGAGCTCAAATTCAAATTCAAAACATAAGAGGATGAACATAAATAATAAGGGTGCCATTGATTCTTGAAGTGATGAATTTTTGACCCGGGTATGAATCTAGTGTGCCCCTGTGTGATCCAAAACCTACAAAGAAAAGACAGATGGGGGTAAGATAAAAAATATCTAAGCAATGAATGGCAGCCTATTACTGATCCTCATCTACAATTATGCATGCGCATAGTCAAGCCATACACTTCTAAAAGAAAAACCAAGCTCACAGTCTCAATGAAATAAACAGCGTCAAAAACCATATATGGTGCACAACAACAAAAAGCATGGAATGATAACAATAACATTCCATGATTCGTGAGCTCAAATTTAAAATAGTAAGTGTATTAATGTATGATCTAATAGCAGCAACCTCATTGATCATTACCTTTCACTCCTCCATCATTATAGAAGAGATAACTACCTACAACTATATTTCATAATTCCTGCTTTGAAGTATATATATATCAAGTATAATTATGAGTTTACATCATATATTTAGTCTTAATAAAATCTTATAAAAAAACATAAAACTAACCCAAAATACTTTGTCTTAATAAAATCTTAATAAAACAATATATTTAGTCTTAATAAAATAATACACTTACTATTTTGAATTTGAGCTCACACATCGTGCATTGTTTATGAGCTCACTGTTTGATTACCATCTAATCAAATAAAGACATGAGGTGCTCAAACAATGAGGTCATAAATAATGCATGATGCCCTAGCTTGCAGCCTGCAAGCCATCAAGACATTTCCTCATGAAATGATCATAAACAGGGAGTACCACATAGTGAATATCAACAAAAATAAAAATAAAGAGAGATCAAACACTTCACACAATGCCTTGAAGGTAATAGAAATGATGCCCTAGCTCTCAAAGCTTGCGGGTCATCAAGCATTCCAAATGAAAAGATGTAAACAATGCCAGTATTAAATAGTGAGCTCATGAACAATGTATGATGCCCTAGCTTACAGCCTGCGAGCTATCAAGATATTTCCTCATGAAATGATCATAAAAGGGGAGTACCACATAGTGAATATCAACACCAAGACAAATAAAGAGAGATCAAACACTTCACACAATATATGTCATTTTATAAGATTCTATTAAGACTAAATATATTATTTTATGAGCTCATTGTTTGAGCACCTCATGTCCCTATTTGATTGGTCGGTGCTCTGTTTGTTATGTTGATGCTATTAGATCAAATAGGGACATCAATAATAAAATAGGGACATCAAATAGGGACATTAGTAATAAAATAATACACTTACTATTTTGAATTTGAGCTCATAAAGATTAAGATATCCCCATCTTATTACTGATGTCCCTATTTACATCTTTTCATCAAATGACCCAAAAAAATCAAGAATGTTCCTATATGGTCACTAATAACCAACTTTCAGAAGAATATGAATGAATGTAAACATACATAAGTGGATGAACATAAATAATGAAGGTACCAAACGTTGCCTTAAGTAATGAAGTGTTGACCCAGGGTTTAATCCAATATGCTCTTGTATGATCCAAAACCTGCAAGGAAGGAAAAGATGGGGTTAGATCCAAAGGATCTAAGCAATGCATGGCACCCTATTACTGATCCTCATCTACAATTATGCATGTGCATAGTCAAGCCATACACTTCTAAAATGAACTATGCTACAGAACATGTGCACTCAGGAAACATATGCATGCAGTGAGTAAATCAAGACCAAAATGGAGCAAAAAGTATGATGTCAAATGTGTTATCAAGCAACACCTCATGGGCTGCGAGTCAACATGGTATATATGTTGTTTATACAAGATCAGTAAAAGTGTTAGAATAACTAAGAGGGGGGTGAACCAGTTAATCACTGTCCCAATACAAAATGTATAATCCAAAAAAAAAAAACTTCAATTTCTGCTGCTCGGTAACTTAAAATACTTTTACTGTCTGTGCATTTACCGATTATTAGTCTAAAAATTATAAGAATTACTGATCAAATCAAATATGCAATATGTAAATATGACATCAAAACAAACATCACAATCAACACATAACACAAGAGATTTAATGTGGAAACCTTGTGAAGGGAAAAACCACCTGGGACCGACACCCCAAAATATTCACTCTTCTGAAGTGAGGTCGGTGAAGAACCAACCTTGTTAAAGGTTACAAACACACTGTTAGGTGTGACCTTGTTAGAGGATTTAAGACCAACCGTTATCGTCCAACCAACAGTCACTCTGGGGTTGATAGGATAACAATGCTCATTACATGAATGATACATAATAAGACTTTCTTATTCCACTCGGTTAAGAGATTTAACTGTGTACAATGGTTAAATATGTAACCCTAGGTGATCTGACTTAATACAACTTCAATTGCAAATTACAGATCAATGTTCAGCTCATACAAATATTTCTAATCAATGTAACATTTTTGATTCAACAATGTATCAACTTACTGTCCATCGGTAATCACTCTCTGTCGCTTGGTAATGCTTTGCAGTAGGTTCTCCTTAGCTAGAATGATCAGAATGCATGAAAAATTATTCACATGATGATTCTATAGTTTCCTTCTCTTCTGGCATCACACTCATTGTGAAATCTTTAGTCTCTTATATAGACTCATCATATTCATATTCATAGACTCATTCCATCAGATTTTGCCACTTAATCATATTTGTTGATTTTGCCTCTTAAACATACCTTGGCACTTGCGTCAATAACACGTTTGATTCTCATCCTTTAGATCTTTCCTAAATTTTGTCAGCTGTCGATCTGTGTAACAAACATGATCTATTACCTCGAATTCATACACTTGCCAGCTCATCAATCTTATCAGCTAAACTAATCATTTAGTTCATTCTGTTCTTCTCAGTTAACAAAGAAATGCGTCGGTGAACACAAGCTCAATTTATACTGTGCTTGGTATATACTACACTCTATCGATGTATACTGAAATGCTTCATCAACCGACAACACTACTTTGTGTCTTTCAGCTATTTTCCTCATCATAGATGAATGAAACATAATTAAGTCAATATTATAAGGTCATAGACTCATCAAAAAGTTACTCAGTGTATTCTTTATCCTCATCTATCATATCCATCTTCCTCATGTAGATATTTTTTTTCTTCATCTCTTTCACTCCTCTACAGATGTATTGGTATAGTAACTTACAAGATAAGTGCTATCAAACTTAGTTGACATTAATGACAACATAATACTGATTTAATCATATTACATATCTAATCAATTTTCTCAATGATCTCAAATCACAGATCCTTCAATTAGGTTCTAAATCAGTTGTAGTTCATCAATCTCTCCCTTTGGCATTGATGGCAACTCAAGAAATATGAAAGATACCACACATACCAAACATGTATTCTACAACTCTTTGAATAAATGATGTACAAGCTCTCCCTAGCTTAATATGTTTAATCACTACGTTACTCAACAACATTTACAAATTACAGCTTTGTCAATTTGCAAATATGATCTTTTCAACTCTCAGATTCCTTCTTTTGTTCTCAGTAACTGATCTTCAATGCTCTCCCTTTCTTTAATTTGTCTCTCCCTCAGATAGTTTTCATTTTCATTGGTACATATTGTTTTATATGTTTCATATTGTTTATCTCTCCCTTTGAAAACAATTCCAAAGAAACAAATAAACAAACAACTCTTCAGTAGCCAAGTAACTCTCCGTTGTCTGGTGCATACTCTGTATCTCTATATACTGATATGCCAATCTCTTCCAGTACCTTTCATAGCTTTATACATGATCCAAAGTGTGAACTATGCTGCATCAACATGAATGATCTTTTGATAAGATTAAGCTGATGCAACATCTGAATCACCTTAGTGACCGGTAGATAGGGGAAAGACCCCAAGTCTAGTCCTCATGTACTCAAATGTGTCTTTCGGTAGAGCTTTTGTAAATATATCTGCAAGTTATTCTTTTGATGTAACAAACTCTAGCTTAACTTGCTTCTCCTGTACTTTTTCTCTCAAGTAGTGATACTTAATTGATATATGCTTTTCTTTAGAATGCATCACTGGATTCTTTGAAATGTTTATTGCACTGGTGTTATCACAGTATATAATCACCGGCTCAGTGATTATCTCATTCATACCTTCCAGAACTTGTTTAATATATGCAATGTTTGAATAGTTTGTAGCAGTAGCAACATACTCTTCTTTGGCTGTAGACTAAGAAATGCAAGTCTGCTTCTTACTTGTCCAGGTAACAAGTCTTTCACCAAAGAAGAATGCTCCTCCGGTGGTGCTTTTTTTGTCATCCACATTTCCAACCCAATCAGCATCGATATAGACTCTGAGTTCAAACTTGCCTTCCTTAGGATACCATAATCCATAGTTTTCTATTTTCTTCAGGTATCTTAAGATTCTTTTAGTAGCAATCATGTGTGATTCTCTAGGATTAGTAGAAAATCCAGCAACTATTCCCACAACATGTGCTATGTCTGGTCTATTGTGAACTACATACATTAGCTTACCAATCATTGATCAGCATAGTGTCTGGTTTACCTCTGTAGTTTCATCTTCCTTAGTCAGTTTACATCCAGTAGCCATCGGTGTTCCCACAAGTCTAGCATCTTCCATGCCAAATGTTTTCAATACTTCTTTTATGTATTTAGACTATGTGATGAATATCCCATCACTCTGCTGAATCACTTGTAGTCCAAGAAAGAATTTAATCTCTATGAACATAGACATTTCAAATTCATTCCTCATATCATCAGCAAAGGCTTTACATATTTGATCTTGACCTCCAAATATGATATCATCCACAAATATCTCAACAATAAGAATTGTATCATTAGTATCTCCTTTCATATACAGATTGCTATTCTCACTTGTTCTTACAAATCCTATACTTAACAAATAAGTATGCAGCCTATCATACTAGGCTCTCAGTGCTTGCTTCAAACCATATAAAGCTTTATGTAGTCTACATACCATATCTTTCTTTTCTAGATCAATGAACCCTTCAGGTTGTTCTATGTAGACTTCTTCAAGTATTCCATTCAAAAACACTGACTTGACATCCATTTGATATACTTTGAATTTCTTGTGTGCAACATATGAAAATAGCATTCTGACTCCTTCCATTATAGAAATAGGTGCAAAGGTTTCACCATAGTCTATACCTTCCTCCTGTGCATATCCTTTGCATACCAATCTAGTTTTATTTCTTGTCACTTCTCCATTCTCATTATGCTTGTTCTTGAATATCCACTTAGTACTGATAACATTCTTATCTTTAGGTCAGGGTACTAAGGTCTAGGTTTTGTTCTTCTCTATTTGGTCTATTTCTTCATTCATTGCATTAACCCATTCATCATTCTCTAATGCAACTTTCACATTTTTTCAGCTCATAATCACAAAATAGACATGTACCTTGTCTTGCTTTGCTCCTTGTTTACATGCCATCTTGTTTGTCTCCAATGATTTGTGATTCAGAATGGTGTCTTCTAACAAAAATCACCAGTATCCTATCTCTCCTTTCTTGTTCATCCTGTGCAAGTTCATTTTCTTGCTCGGTATGGCCATCCTGCTCATTGGTTTCTCTTTCCTATTGTTCAGTATTATTTTCCTGCTGACCAGTTATCACAATCTGCGGCTTTGGTAAATAATTTGGTTGTTCAATGTAAGAGAATCTACTATAGTCTTCTGGTTCTTTTGTACTTTCCTCTATGTTCTTCATCAACTTGGACGTTAGTGCTTTCAATCATTTTATTAGTAGTTTTATTCAGACACTTATATGCTTTTCTTTTACTGGAATATCCTAGAAATATCCCTTCATCACCTTTTGAGTTGAATTTTCCATTTCTCTCATCTTTCATAATAAAACATTTTCTTCCAAAAATTCTGAAATAACTTACAGTAGGTTTGTGTCCAAACCACAACTCATAGGGTCTCTTGTTGGTGTCCTTCAGTTGAACTTAGTTAAGCACATAAACTACTATGCTGACAGCTTCCCTCCAGTATGTCTGAGAAACATTCTTTTGCAGCATCAATGTCCTAGCACAGTCAACTATTGACCTGTTCCTTCTTTTAGCAATCCCATTTTGCTGAGGTGTCCTCGGTGCAGAGACCTATCTTTTAATACCATGCTCATTACAGAAATTAGTAAATTCATCAGAGATAAATTCACCTCCTCTATCAGATCTTAGGCATTTAAATTCCTTCCCAGTCTCTTTTTCTACCTTAGCTTTATACCACTTAAACATCTTAAATGCTTCAGATTTTTCTTTTAAGAACATAATAGTCATCAATCTAGTATAGTCGTCAACAAAAAGAATAAAGTATCTATCACCATAATAACTTTGAGTTCTTATAGGACCACATAGGTCAGTATGAACCAACTCAAGTATCTTCTTTGTTGAATAATCTTTACTTTTGAAACTATATTTAGTCATTTTCCCTTTCTGACATTCATGACACATAAAATGATCGGGTTTTGACAAGTTAGGCAGCCCTCTAACTCTTTTCCTTTTACTGATCTTAATCATGTTATCAAAGTTCACATGGCATAACCTTTTATGCCACAACTAAGCATCTTCATTTTTCATCATCAAGCAAGAAGAATCATCAGTATCAAGATAAAATATATTACCTCTTGATTGTGCTCTAGTTCCAACTAGTCTTCCTCCATCATCAAAGATTTTCACTTTCTTGCTCTCAAAAGTAACTTGGTGACCTGAATTATTCAGCTGTGCCACACTTAACAAGTTATAGTTTAGTCCATCTACCCAATAAGCATTATCACATTTTATCATATCATTTATCATTAAGGTTCCTTTACCTCTTACCATATAGGGTGTGTCATTACCCATCTTAACTGATCCTCCATTGTATTCTTCAAGTACATCAAACTTCTCCTCATCACTAGTCATGTGATGTGTATAGCCACTATCTATGATCCATGTATTATTTTTGTTAACTTTAGAGATCAGTGCTATTTATTCATGCTTTTCTTCTTCTTCCTCCGAGTCATCTTTCATAGCAACAAATACAACTTCTACATCATCATCAGAATCATATTCAGACTCATTATCCTCAGCTATGAAACATACCTTTTTCCCTTTGTCATTGCTATCTTGGTTATCTCTGTTGTGTCAGTAGCCTCTATTGAATCTTCTCCCATAGCTTCCTTCAGATCAGTGTCTGGTTCTATCATCATCTTTCTTATGTCACTACTACATTTGGGGCCAAATTTTGACAGAAGTTTCCGACGGGTAACTTTTTATTATGAATTTGGTGTTTTTTTTTGTAATAGGCCCCGATGATGTTGGTATTCCGATGGGTGTTTAATTGACCATCGTAATTTTAATAGATTCAGGGTATAGATAAAAAAAAAGGTGAAACGACCTCATCATTTTTATTTCAATTGGATAGAGGGAGCAGCAGAAAAGGAGTGAAAGCTGAGCGTGGGAGAAGGTATGTGATTTCTTCATCTTTTAAGCCTCTGGCATCATATTCGAATGCATTTCATTTTATTTGATCATGAATTCTCTCTGAAATGACCACATTCTATTGGTGTCGTGCCGTAGCTAGTGCTTTATCTCTATTATTTGATGTTATTGGTGCTTGTGCTCAAGGATATCGATTCACTATATTCAAATGTTTGGATTCATGTTTGTTGATATTACTGGCATATATGTTTAATGACACCATTGTAAATTGCTGTCACTGAAATGACCGCATTCTACTGGTGTCATGCCGTAGCCCATGCTTTAACTCCATTATTTGATGTTATTGGTGCTTGTGCTCAAGGATATCCATTTTTTTGAAATGTTGATTGTGGTTATCAAATGGACAGCCCGTGAGCTTCTAGCTAGGTGCTATTTGTATTGATAGCTTAGGGCATCAAATGTATTGGATCATTGATAGTTGATACTTTGTTAAAAATAAATAGAACAAAGAATGATTTTTATTTAGTTTCTATATTTTGATCCCTAAGTGGCTTACAACCCTAGAGAAGTATATGCAGATTTACGGATGCAGTTGCAGGATACATAGCAGCTGATAATTCACAATAAATCCATGCATCTAATTTGAATAGCAATTAATAAAAAGAACTAGGGTCCTCCAATGGCCTAATCATCTAGACCTTGACTGTCCCCTCAACCAGCGACTCTTCAAAATTGGGTTATCATGCAATCAGTGAGTGATCCTTCATTCTCTTGGTGAGCTTCTAGGTAGGCGCCATTTGTATATTTGATAGCTTAGGGCATCAAATGTATATTGTATCATTGATAGTTGAGACTTTGTTAAAAGGAAATAGGACAAAGAACAATTTTGATTTGGTCTCTGTATTTTGACCCCTAAGTGGCTTACAACCGTAGAGAAGTATATGGAGATTTACGGATGCAGTTACAGGATACATAGCAGTCGATAATTTACAAGAAATCCATGCATCCAATTTGAATAGCAATTACTACAAAGAAATAGGGTCCTCCAATGGTGCAATCATCCAGACCTTGACTGTCCCCTCAACCAGTGACCCTTCAAAACTGGGTTATCATGCAATCGATGAGTGATCCTTCATTCTCCTAGTCTGCCCTACATCCAAACATATTGGAAATACACAATACAATGATAACAAGTCTTTCACAATCCCCCTTCCCTCAAGGAACACTATCAACCATCCCTTCCACATAGCATTTCACTATTTTAAGAGTGGATTGTGTAGGAACAGTTAACATTAAACAAGGAGCAAACTCCTCAACACATCTTGGAAACCATTGAATTCAATAATAAATGAAACCTAACACCAACACTATTCCTTCCATAGTTGCAGGATACATAGCAGTCGATAATTCACAAGAAATCCATGCATCAAATTTTTATAAGGATATCCTACTAATCAATAGGAATTTTCTTGAGATGACCAATGATTATGCATTTTGATTGCAGTGTGCTAGTTCAAAAGGATAATATAAATCTGAAACAATTTTTTCTGATTTTCTCAAACTATAAATGTGGTTAAAGGGAAAATATTATGAGGAAAACCCACAAACCAAGCTAGCAAATGATTGTACATCAAATTATTCCTATATTCATTCAAGTATTGCTATGCTTTAGCTACCTGACCTTTGAGGTTCATCTAGAGGAATGTGTAGCTTTAAGATAGAGTTACTTCTTGGGCCTTACAATAGGGTGGAATATGATCAAGATTTGTTTAGGCTACATCTTTGTTAGTCCCATTGTTAGGTTCTTATAGTTCATGGTTTGAATCTATTATGGTTGTGTAAGGGATTTGTAGATGATTTTTCTAACATAATTATTGGACACCATGATTGGAACAACTGGTTGTTGGCTATTGTACACATGAATCATATCTGTCAATGGTTCTTTGTGTTCAAGAATTCATTGATCAATCTTTGAGATTTATTGTCCCAGCTTTAAAAGAGTGATAAAAGATATAGTGAGTGCTATCTTTTCCAAGTGTTTTGTGGGTGCCATTATCTTCTAGGAGTAATTGCTGGAACCAAATTATGTTCTTTGCCTCTAGTAAATATTGCAGACACAACCATCTTCTTGGTGAAGGGTTTCTTCCATCCCCATGAGGCACTATTGCATGGTTTCCATTCCCTTGTAGTATATTGAACGTAATTTAATACAAGTGTGCACTATTTTGGGTTCCATAATTTATGGCCCCTACATTGTGGTTGTTAGCCTAATTAAGATAGACATACCTTTGCATATAATAAGAGGCCAACATGAAACAAACATCCAGAGGTTAGGGGGTTGTTCCCTATCCATAATTTATTATTTAAGTGCTAAGTGATGATGGGTATATCATGTAATTCATACCTAGTGTGTCTCTTTCTTTCTCTCCACATTTCACATTAGGATTATATGTTATAAAATACTAATGAAATCAACTATAGGTCAAATCTAATCAAAATTGCAATATAAAGATTAAAATAGATGTTGAAGAAATATGGGAACCATTTTTGACAAATATTGTACAAACGGAGAGAATACTCCAAAGAGGAAATGCTTCCTATTGATGAGTAGGATATCCTTATAAAAATTTGATGCATGGATTTCTTGTGAATTATCGACTGCTATGTATCCTGCAAGTATGGAAGGAATATTGTTGGTTTTAGGTTTCATTTATTATTAAATTCAATGGTTTCCAAGATGTGTTGAGGAGTTTGCTCCTTGTTTAATGTTAACTATTCTTGCACAATCCACTCATACAACAGTGAAATGATATGTGGAAGGGATGGTTGATAGTGTTCCTTGAGGGAAGGGGGATTGTGAAAGACTTGTTATCATTGTATTGTGTATTTCCAATATGTTTGGTTGCAGGGCAGAACAGGAGAATGAAGGATCACTCATCGATTGCATGATAACCCAGTTTTGAAGGGTCACTGGTTGAGGGGATAGTCAAGGTCCTGATGATTGGGCCATTGGAGGACCCTATTTCTTTGTATTAATTTCTATTTAAATTGGATGCATGGATTTCTTGTGAATTATTAGCTGCTATGTATCCTGCAACTGCATCCGTAAATCTACATATACTTCTCTACGGTTGTAAGCCACTTAGAGATCACAATAGAGAAACTAAATCAAAATCATTCTTTGTCCTATTTCCTTTTACCAAAGTCTCAACTATCAATGATACAATATACATTTGATGCCCTAAGCTATCAAATATACAAATGGTGCCTACCTAGAAGCTCACCAGGAGAATGAAGGATCACTCACTAATTGCATGATAACCCAGTTTTGAAGGGTCACTGGTTGAGGGGACAGTCAAGGTCTAGATGATTAGGCCATTGGAGGACCCTAGTTCTTTGTATTAATTGCTATTCAAATTAGATGCATGGATTTATTATGAATTATCGACTGCTATGTATCCTGCAATTGCATCCGTAAATCTGCATATACTTCTCCAAGGTTGTAAGCCACTTAGGGATCAAAATAGAGAAACTAAATAAAAATCATTCTTTGTCCTATTTCCTTTTAACAAAGTATCAACTATCAATGATACAATAAATTTGATGCCCTAAGCTATCAATACAAATGGCACCTAGCTAGAAGCTCACGGGCTCATGTCCATTTGATAACCACAATCAACATTTGAAAAAAATGGATATCCTTGAGCACAAGCACCAATAACATCAAATAATGGAGTTAAAGCACGGGCTAGGGCATGACACCAGTAGAATGTAGTCATTTCAGTGACAGAAATTTACAATGTGGTCCTTTGGCGTGTATTAAACAGAATAGAATTTTTAGCATATTATTATCATTTTATTTCTTTGTTGTAAACATGCCATCGGTTTAGTTTTGTAACTTCACTATTGTATGAGTGGATTGTGTAGGAAAATTTAACATTAAACAAGAAGCAAACTCCTCAACACATCTTGGAAACCATTGAATTCAATAATAAATGAAACCTAACACCAACACTATTCCTTCTATTCAATTCTACCAAGAATAAAGCATTTAATCCATTCAACATTACATATAATCATTAGATAGTTACATTTCCTGACTGTGTAGAGGAACAGTCAAGACCAAAATGATCAAAACTACTTTTACCCTTGCACAAGCTATTCCAAACTTCAAGTAAAATGAGCAATATGCTATATCAAATTATTCATATTCATAGTAACCATTCAAAGGAACATTTTGTCAATGAGCCCTTTGACTGTACCCCTGTGGCAGAGAAAGGAAACCTCAAAATAGAGAAAGGAAACTTAGTAAAACCAGTCTATGCCAATGTTTGTGAGGGTATAGTCATGATAAGTGCCTTTCAAACCTCTCCAAACATGTAATATTTTCTTTAAATACTTTATTGATCTCTTCTAAACATTAACCAAATCAAACCTACATTTGAATCCACACATCATAACCCCAAAATGAAGGGTTTTGTATCCTTTAATGAATCTCAGTCACTGGTAGCGCATGGATAGTCAAACAAGTAGTCTCCAAAGCATTCAATAAGTGACTAGATTGTATTTAATACACACTATTCCTTCCATTCACTTCTACCAAGAATAAATCATTTAATCCATTCAACATTACATATAATCATTAGACAGTTACATTTCCTGACTGTGTACTAGAGGAACAGTCAGGAAATGTAACTGTCTAAATGATCCAAACATTTGAAGACAGTGAATCAATATCCTTGAGCACAAGCACCAATAATATCAAATAATGGAGATAAAGCATGGGCTAGGGCATGACACTAGTAGAATGCGGTCATTTTAGAGAGAATTCGTGATCAAATAAAATGCAGTGCATTTGAAATTTGCAGTCGAATATGATGCCAGATGCTTGAAAGATGAAGAAATCACATACCTTCTCTTGCACTCAGCTTTCACTCCTCTATCCAATCAAAATAAAAATGATGAGGCCGTTTCACTTTTTTTTTTCATAGCCAAATCTTCCTTGTACCACACGAAGAACATGCCATTGGTTCAGTTTTGTAATTTGTTTTTTGTGTAATTAGTAATTAGCAGATTAAATGTAGATAACACCTTTATCAGTTTAATTAGCATGTTATTATCATATCAGATAAAGTATGTTTAAGAATTGTTGGGACTGGTCCTTTTGCGTGTATTAAACATAATAGAATTTTTAGCATATTATTATCAATCTATTTCTTTGTTCTAAACATGCCATTGGTTCAGTTTTGTAGATTTGTTTAATCTGTTAAATGCATTTTTCATGAGGAGGGGTCTTGTTCTTAGGAGATTGATGAAGATTGTGCACCTCAAAAACCAATTCATAAGGTACCAATCATGTTTCCTATTCACTTATATGTTTGGATTGGTAAATCTCCTTATAAGTTTCATGTCCTTTCTTTTGATTACTATGGATGAGATATATATCTTACATTTAACATTCAACTTCTTTACATTTTAGAACATGTAGTGTTTTTTTTGAGGATTTTACCAAATCAACTTTTAACATAAACCGAAAACACCAAACTGATATCTTGCCCTTTCAACTTGACAAAATATTTGCATTTGACCAATAACTGCAAGCAATTGAATGATAAATCCACATACCTGTATCTTTGTAAAATACTTGGAACATCAAAAAGATGGCTAAGTGGCTGCCACCATGATTTTTATCTACTGAATATGGGAAAAAAAAACACCAAAAAAAATTGAATAGAAAACATGATTGGTCATTTCAGAGAGCATTCATGATCAAATAAAATGCAATGCCTTCTCTTGCACTCGATCAACTTTCACCCGCTCATTTTCTACCACTCCTTTTCTCTACAAATGAAATAAAAATGATTTGGCCGTTTCAAAATAGTGAATCGATATCCTTGTGCACAAGCACCAATAACATCAACTATTTTGATCTGTGGGTACCCTAATGTTGGCAAGAGTTCTTTTATTAATAAGATTACTCTGCAAGTTTGAAGAAGCGATATATTTTGGAAAATGAAGAGTAGAAAGATGATGATATTCTTGAGATCATGGATGGACAAAATGTTGTAGACAGAATGGGAAGACATCTTTCTAGACTGGCCCTGGATCCTTCGACAATTGGGGTAGGATCCAGACCCAGGCTAAAAAGATGTCTTCCTTTCTGTTGTGGAATTATCCCTTCTTTGGCCTGCACTCATTCCTCTTCTAAAAAATGGTTATCTAGAAACTTTGGATACTGTTTCTCATCCATGCACAAAATGTGCTAGTGATCGTATAAAATTAATTTAGGCCTCCAGTATTGATGAGATGTACAAGTGTAAAATGTTTTTGTGAGACTGGGATCAATTTGTGCAATGTACATAAATGCAAGGCGGTGATTATTCTCGATGATCGACAGGTAGCTACGACAGTAGCTAGGACTAAAGATAACACAACTCAAGAGACCATCATAGGTTGTCTCTTTCTTGGGTCTATATTATTGACATAATGTTTTACCTTTCATTAGCTCATCAAATTCGGGGATTTGAAAGAATTTAATAGAATATTTTCATGACAACATATATTATTTAAGTTGATGTTGCATGAATTTATCTACTTCGTGCACTTGTATACTATGAAGACGGCGATAAAGAAGCATCTCCTCCCATGGCCATGCTTCTTTATCACCGTCCTCATAGTGTACAAGTGCACAAAGTAGATAAATTCATGCAACGTCAACTTAAATAATATACGTTGTCATGAAAATATTCTATTAAATTCTTTCAAATCCCCAGATTTGACGAGCTAATGAAAGGTAAAACATTCTGTCAATAATATAGACCGAAGAAAGAGAGAACCTATGATGGTCTCTTGAGCTGTTTTATCTTTAATGTGCGTATTCATAAATTTTTTGACACTTCATAATTAATTCCAACATAAGTGCTATGCATTCGATAGATAAAATGTTGGAGAAAAATAATTTACGATTATACTTCTGACAGTAATGCTATACATTTGACAGGGAAACCTATTGGAGAAATGCTGAAGGACTGTCGCTCCTCTGACAGTTTAAGTGTCAAAAATATAAATTTTTTGATAGAAACTTTGACATTAATGCCATATCACCGACAGGTATATCTGATGGAATTAGGTGGAAACTGTTGCTATTCCAACAGTTATAATGTCGGAAAGGATATGTTTTCGATAGTTAATTTCGACAAAGATTGTATATTTTCGATAGGTCGTTGTGTCAGAATTCTAATGGATGAACCACAGAAAATGCCATAATGAAGCTATTGCCATGTGCAAGTTTCCGATGTGATATGGTGTTGGTAAACTCACAGATACATCTTCTGTCACAATTTCCTATGCAAAAATGGTGACGAACTCATTTGTCGAAATGCCAACAAATTAGCGTTGCAAATCTGACAAATGGCCGTCAAAATTTGACCTCAAATGTAGTAGTGTGTGGATATCTAGTAGCGATGTGGCCAACCTGTTTACAATTAAAGCATGCCAAAGGTAGCTTACCTCTATATCTTCCTTTACCTTTGGGTAATCTTTTTTCCATAAGAGCTTCAAGTCCATCAAGCTCATCATTGGTATTACTGTCACTATCATTTTTATTATTCCTGCTAGACTTACTAATCTTTAGAGAAGACATGAAAGTGGATTCCATAGATGGTACAACACTGTTATCAAAATTATTTAACTCAAAGGTTGTAAGTTGACCAATCAAATTGTCAAGTGTAAGTACATTAGCAGATGCAGACCTTGTCTCATGGATAGCAGATATTCTGATTGCATAAACTAGAAATAAGGTTCTGAGTACTTTGCTTACAACAGTTTCTTCACTAATGACTCCATCAGATGCTCTAATAGCATGTACTACCTCTTTCATTATATTTGTGTATTGCACAATATTCTCACCTTCTTTCATTTTTATATCATCGAATCTACCTCTTAAGCTTTCTGCTCAGGCTCTTTTAACATGCACATCTCCACGGTAAACTTGAGAAAGTTTATCCCACATGGCTTTTGGAGTAGTGCAACTTTTGATATCTTTGAATTCAGCATGGATGCAGGCAGCAACAAGTTCCATCATAGTAACATTGTGTTCATGCCTGTCTTTCAGTTGATCAAGTGTCAGGGGACCTGGTGTCGGTTCTATATAACTGTTCTCCATCAATTCTAGTGTTGCATTCCCAATTCTAGATATGTGCAATTTCATCCGGCTTTGCCATACTGCAAAATTCTCTTTGTTCAGCTTTGGCACTTCCCTCTTATACATTTTGAGATCTTTTTACTGAAGTCCTTAAAACTCTGTTCAAAGCAACCAACGCTCTGATACCAATTGTTAGAATAACTGAGAGGGGGGTGAATCAATTAATCACTGTCCTAATACAAAATGTATAATCCAAAAAACAAATACTTCAATTTTTGCTGCTCGGTAACTTAAAATACTTTTACTATTTGTGCATTTACCGATTATCAGTCTAAAACTTATAACAATTACCAATCAAATCAAATATGCAATATGTAAATATGACATCAAAACAAACATCACAATCAACACATAACACAAAAGATTTAACGTGGAAACCATGTGAAGGGAAAAACCACTTGGGACCGGCAACCCAGAATATTCACTCTTCTGAAGTGAGGTCGGTGAAGACCTAACCCTATTAAAAGTTACAAACACACTATTAGGTGTGACCTTGTTAGAGGATTTAAGACCAACCGTTATCGTCTGACCAACAGTCACTCTAGGGTTGATAGGATAACAATACTCATTCTATGAATGATACATAATAAGACTTTCTTAGTCCACTCGGTTAAGAGATTTAACTGTGTACAATGGTTAAATAAGTAACAGTAGGTGATCTGACTTAATACAACTTCAATTGCAAATTACAGATCAATGTTAAGCTCATACAAATCTTTCTGATCAATGTAACATTTTTGATTCAATAATGTATCAACTTATTGTCCGTCGGTAATCACTCTCTGTCGTGCAGTAATGCTTTGTAGTAGGTTCTCCTTAACTGGTATGATCAGAATGCATGAAAACTTGTTCACGCGATGATTCTATAGTTTCCTTCTCTTTCGGCATCACACTCATTGTGAAATCTTTAGTCTCTTATATAGACATGTAAACCATTTTCTTTTGCTCCATAAGATTTTGCCGCTTAAACATATTCATTGATTTTTCATCTTAAACATATCTCAGCACTTGCATCAATAACACGTTTGATTCTCATCCTTTAGATCTTTCCTAAATAATGTCAGCCGTCAATCTGTGTAACAAATATTATCTATTACCTCAAATTCATACACTTGCCAGCTCATCAATCTTATCAGCTAAACTAATCATTTAGTTCATTCTATTCTTCTCGGCTAACAAAGAAATGCGTCGGTAAACATAAGCTCAGTTTATACTGTGCTCGGTATACACTACACTCCGTCGGTGTATACTGAAATGCTTCATCAACCGACAACACTACTTTGTGTCTTTCAGCTCTTTTCCTCATCATAGATGAATGAAACATAATTAAGTCAATATCATAAGGTCATAGACTCATCAACAAGTTACTTAGTGTATTCTTTATCCTCATCTGTCATATCCATCTTCCTCATGTAAATATTTCTATTCTTCATCTCTTTCACTCCTTCTCTACAGATGTATCGGTATATAGTAACTTACAAGATAAGTGCTGTCAAACTTAGTTGACATCAATGACAACATAATACTGATTTAATCATATTACATATCTAATCAATCTGCTCGGTGATCTCAAATCATAGATCTCTCAATCAGGTTTTAAATCAGTTGTAGTTCATCAAAAAGGACATTTACAACCTCAACACAATGGAAATATTGATCCAATAATAGGAAATACATTACAAATGCCAAGCTTACACTCTCAATGAAATAAACAGTGTATAAAACAATATATGATGCCCGAGCTCAAATTCAAAATAGTAAGTGTATTAATATATGTATGATCTAATAGCAACAACCTCATTGATCATTACCTTTGACTCCTCCATCATTATAGAAGAGATAACTACCTACAACTATATTTCATAATTCCTCCTTTGAAGTCATAGGTTAGTTTAAAATGGAGAAAGTATATAAACTCACCAATTTAATCCCAAAATTTCATAACATTGTATTCTTGTTGCTGTTATGGTGCACAACAGTAGCAAGCATGCAATGAAAACAATAACATTGCATGATGCTTGAGCTCAAATTCAAAATAGTAAGTATATTATTTTATTACTGATGTCCCTATTTTATTACTCATAAATTTTGGGATAAAACCTTGCAAGTCTTGTATTTCCCTTATAAATTTCCAAAGACCTTGAAGTCCACCACATCCCTTTGCATCACTTTATGATCCTAATGTATAGAACAAAGGGCAATTTGTGAGAGTGCAAGTTGTGATGGTGATGAATTCACTAAGTTTTTATTATTCTCTTGCAACTTG
Organism: Chamaecyparis obtusa; assembly: GCA_027943335.1. Taxonomy (NCBI): domain Eukaryota; kingdom Viridiplantae; phylum Streptophyta; class Pinopsida; order Cupressales; family Cupressaceae; genus Chamaecyparis; species Chamaecyparis obtusa. The sequence continues at coordinate 711,775 of BSBK01007561.1, forward strand.
TACAATTCATTATGATGCTGGGGTATGGTGTGGTAAGCACAAGTATGGGTGTATGTTAATGTGATTCAAAAGCTATTATGCAAGATTGTTTTATTATTGAGATAAAGATATCTTAATTCTACAAGAATAAATGTTTTGAGAAATATTTGAATTTAATTTTGACAATAACATGAGGAGTGATATATTTCAAACTTCAGCGAGACTTCATACCACACACTATCCGTAGATTACGTCAAATGCATTATTTATGCTTGTATTGGTGGGAAAAGTCTTGAAAACGTGCAAAAGAGATTGCATTCAACCATGTTGTTTACATGATACATGTAGTTTACCTCTAGCTTAAATCAACGTTGTGTACAAATTTGTGGACGGTGTATGGTATGAAGCCTTGCTCAAGCTTGAAAATGATAAGCATTATGATGCTGAGGTATGGTGTGGTAAGCACAAGTATAGTTTCTTGTAAGTTGCTATTGGTATAGTTTTTTTCTTTTTTTTCAATAGTTGCAGAATCTAGCTTCTCCTATACTTACATGTATGTATACATTTTGGGGTTGGCTTTAATGTCATGTAAATTTGAGTGAAATGGTAATAATATTTAAGAGAAACAAGTATGCATATACATTATATAACAGGAGGAGTGATATATTTTAATGGCAACACTTAATGAGAAGGATGCCTATATAACAGGAGGAGTGATATATTTTAATGGCAGTGGACATAGAAATTGCAGTGTAAGTAGTAGGATGATTGTAAGTGGACATAGAAATTGCAGTGAAACTCTATAATTTATGATGGCTTAGTATTGTATATCCATAGTCAATGTCTATTTAAACTTTAGGATGATACTTATATGATGGCTTAAGTAAATTGTTCTTACCTTGAGACTAGTACACCATGAGATTAGATGATGGTTGTTATAATAGCAAATGTGTGTCTATGGGATAATTTTATATTTTGTATTAAATGATGATACATATGTGTTTCTTCCTTTTACAACAGTTTATATTCTGATACTTATATGTTGAATTGTCAAATGACCAATGAGTGATAATTTCAAAAGTGTATCATAATTAAAGGCATGTGAATTCATATTGTACTTAATCTGAATGCCATTGTGTAATATTTTTACTTATGATATTTCGAGACCCCTCTCCATTTTAAACTAACCTATGACTTCAAAGGAGGAATTATGAAATATAGTTGTAGGTAGTTATCTCTTCTATAATGATGGAGGAGTCAAAGGTAATGATCAATGAGGTTGCTGCTATTAGATCATACATTAATACACTTATTGTTTTGATAGCAATAACATTGCATGATGCTAGAGCTCAAATTCAAAATAGTAATTGTATTATTTTATTACTGATGTCCCTATTTGATCTAATAACATCAATATAACAAACAAAGCACTAGCCAATCAAATAGGGACATGAGGTACTCAAATAGTGAGCTCATAAACAATGCATGATGCCCTAGTTTGTAGCCCACGAGCCATCAAGACATTTCCTCATGAAATGATCATAAACGGGGAGTACCACATAGTGAATATCAAAAACAAAACAAATAAAGAGAGATCAAAAACTTCACACAATGCCTTGAAGGTAATAGCAACGATGTGCTAGCTCTCAAAGCTCGTAGGTCATCGAGTATTTCAAATGCAAAGATGTAAACAATGTCAGTATTAAGATTCATATTTTGCCATTAAATCAAAAAATGCCATCAAAATGAAATTAAGTTAATGAGAAGACAAAGATCGAATGCCTACCTCAAGTCATGACTGCCATATAAAGATCAAATGCTAAGGAACTATGTTATAAAATTTCATGCCAAATTTCAAGGCATGAAATTTTATAACTGTACATATATTTTCTTCGAATCCCCCACATTGTAAACTCAATGCTAAGGAGAAAAAAGTATGATGTCAAAAAGTATAAAATTTCATGCCTTGAAATTTTATAACATAGTTCCTTAGCAGCTGCCATATGAAGAGTAGTACAAGGTGGCAACTTTCCTATTTTACTACAATTAGGGCCCTCTTTTACCATGCTTTATGAGCTTTATATTTTTTTTTAAAGTGAAGACAAAGATTATCTTCATTTGTTATCTTTAAATTTTATTCATTTTATGATTTTAAAAATTGAAAAAAAATATATAAACTTTTAAGAAACTTTTACATCTTTTCATCAAATGACCCAAAAATATCAAGAATCATCATATATGGTCGCTAATAGCCAACTTTTAGAAGAATATGAATGAATGCAAACATACATAAGTGGATGAACATAAATAATGAAGGTACCAGATATTGCCTGATGTAATGAAGTGTTGACCCAGGGTTCAATCCAGTATGCTCTTGTATGATCCAAAACTTGCAAGGAAGGAAAAGATGGGGTTAGATCCAAAGGATCTAAAAAATTTGTGACACCCTATTATTGATCCTCATCTACAATTATGCATGTGCATAGTCAAACCATACACTTTTAAAATGAACTATGCTACAGAACATGAGTGTGTTGATGTGATTCAAAAGCTATTATGCGATATTGTTTTATTATTGAGATCATAAGGATATCTTAATTCTACAAGAATAAATGTTTTGAGAAATATTTGAATTTAATTTTGACAATAACATGAGGAGTGATATATTTCAAACTTCAATGAGACTTCATACCACACAGTGTTCATAGATTACGTTCAATGCGTTATTTACGCTTGTATTCATGGGAAAACTCTTGAAAACACACAAAAGAGATTGCATTCAACTATGTTGTTTACATGACACATGTGGTTTACCTCCAACCTAAATCAGCGTTGCTTACAAATCTGAAAACAATGTGTGGTATGAAGCCTCACTGAAGCTTGAAAATGATAAGCATTATGATGCTGAGGTATGGTGTGGTAACTTGCACAAGTATAGTTTCTCGTAAGCTGCTATTGGTATAGTTTTTTTTTTTTTTTTTTCAATAGTTGTAGAATCCAGCTTCTCCTATACTTACACGTATGTATACATTTTGGGCTTGGCTTTAATGTCATATAAATTTGAGTGAAATGATAATAATATTTAAGAGAAACAAGTATGACATTTTAAACAAGTATTCATATACATTATATAACAGGAGGAGTGATATATTTTAATGGCAACACTTAATGAAAAGGATGCCTATATAATAGGAGGAGTGATATATTTTAATGGCAGTGGACATAGAAATTACAGTGAAACTCTGTAATTTATTATTGTAAGTGGACATAGAAATTACAGTGAAACTCGATAATTTATGATGGCTTAGTGTTGTATATCCATAGTCAATGTCTATTTAAACTTTAGGATGATACTTATATGATGGCTTAAGTAAATTATTCTTACCTTGAGACTAGTACACCATGGGATTAGAGGATGGTTGTTATAATAGCAACTATGTGTCTGTGGGATACTTTTATATTTTGTATTAAATGATGATACATATGCGTTTCTTCCTTTTACAACAATTTATATTCTGGTACTTATATCTTGAATTGTCAAATGACCAATGAGTGATAATTTCAAAAGTGTATCATAATTAAAGGCATGTGAATTCATATTGTACTTAATCTAAATGCCATTGTGTAATGTTTTTACTTATGATATTAATCTTAATATATCCCTATTTTATTACTGATGTCCCTATTTACATCTTTTCATGAAATGGCCCAAAACATCAAGAATGGTCCTATATGGTCACTAATAGCCAACTTTAAGAAGAATATGAATGAATGTAAACATACATAAGTGGATGAACATAATAATGAAGGTACAAACATTGCCTGAAGTAATGAAGTGTTGACCCAGGGTTCAATCCTGTATGCTCTTGTATAATCCAAAACCTGCAAGGAAGGAAAATATAGGGTTAGATCTAAAGGATCTAAACAATGCCTGGCACCCTATTATTGATCCTCATCTACAATTATGCATGTGCATAGACAAGCCATACATAGACTCAACAACATGGTAGCATTGATCCAATAACAAAAAATACATTACAAATGCCAAGCTCATGGTCTCAATGAAATAAACAGTGTATAAAATAATATATGGTGCACAACAACAAGAAGCATGCAATGACAACAATAACATTGCATGATGCCTGAGCTCAAATTCAAAACAGTAAGTGTATTGATATATGATCTAATAGTAGAAACCTCAGTGATCATTACTTTTGACTCCTCCATCATTATAGAAGAGATAACTACCTACAACTATATTTCATAATTCCTCTTTTGAAGTCATAAGTTAGTTTAACTATTGGACAATGAGCTGATAGGAGTTTCAAATAGATTTGAATAAAAACTAAGAGTATTGAATTTTATTTGTTCCTATTGTGATTTCATGGGAGAAGAAGGCTAAGACCTTTTTAGTGGATCAAGGTGGTGTATATAGCTTGTAAGTTTATATGTTTGCACTTTTTTTGTTTGAGGCTTAATTATGTTAGTTTTTAAATAGAAAGATTTTTCTTTCTTATTTCAAATTCATTCCTTCATATGTCATACATGATGCACAGTGAATTCATAGGAGTTTCGAATAGATTTGAAGAAAAACTAAGAGCATTCAATTTTAACTGCTCTTATTGTAAATTTAGGGGAGAAGAAGGCTAAGATCTTTACAGCTAATCTTGTGTGGGCAAGGTACAAAATTTGTGTGGGCTAACCTCTTTATTTTGTCAGCGTCCTCTATGATTTTGGTGTTGGAAAAATGGTCAGTGCTCCCCTCAAGATTCGTGACATGGCTTGACTGTCTCATGTGTCTTCTATAAGTCTAGTGGTTATATTGGGCATTAACAGGTCAATCTTTGGTGCAACGACAACCACTACTTGTAAAAAGTGGTATTAGAGCTTGGTCACAGGTTTGAATCCCCTCAGGTAACGCCGAGGGGGAGATTGTTGGAAAAATGTTCAATGCTCCCCTTGAGATTCATGACATGGCTTGACTGCCTCCTGTGTCTTCTATAAGTCTAGTGGTTGTATCAGGCATTAATAGGTCGATCTTTTGGTGCAATGGTAACCACTACTTGTAACATTCGGATGCTATATTTTCCCGAGTCTGGTTGGTGCCTTACTTTCCCCTCTTTTGTTCCATGCTTGCTTACATTAAGAGTTCATTTTGTCTCTAATTAGGGCACTATTTCTCCTTGACTGTATTCTTTTGGGGTTTGATCTATTGTAGTTATTTGTTTTTTCTTTGAATCATTGTTTACAATTACTTTTGATGCTATATTTGTGTGAAGAACAAGAACAAAATGGTGAACGAGTGTATTTGACAAAGATAAACATGACATATTTTGTTGGGCTGATTAGGTTGGCTTGGTACCATTTACATGGCTTGGCCAGATATTAAACAGTGAGCTCATGAACAATGCTAGTATGAAACAGTGAGCTCATGAACAATGTATGATGCCCTAGCTTGCAACCTGCGAGCCATCAAGATATTTCCTCATGAAATGATCATAAATAAGGAGTACCACATAGTGAGTATCAACAAAAAAATAAATAAAGAGAGATCAAACACTTCACACAATGCCTTGAAGGTAATAGAAATGATGCCCTAGCTCTCAAAGCTCGTAGGTCATGAAGCAATCCAAATGAAAATATGTAAACAATGCTAGTATTAAACAATGAGCTCATGAACAATGTATGATGCCTTAGCTTGTAGCCTGCGAGCCATCAAGACATTTCCTCGTGAAATGATCATAAACGGGGAGTACCACATAGTGAATATCAACAACAAAACAAATAAAGAGAGATCAAACACTTCACACAATGTCTTGAAGGTAATAGCAACGATGCCCTAATTCTCAAACCTCTCGGGTCATCAAGCATTCCAAATGAAAAGATGTAAATAGTGCCAGTATTCAATAGTGAACTCATAAACAATGTATGATGCCCTAGCTTGTAGCCCGCAAGCCACCAAGACATTTCATCATGAAATGATCATAAACATGAAGTACCACATAGTGAATATCAACAACAAAACAAATAAAGAGAGATCAAACACTTCACACAATGCCTTGAAGGTAATAGCAATGATGCCCTAGCTCTCAAAGCTTGCAGGTCATCGAACATTCCAAATGCTAAGATGTAAACAATGCCACTATTAACATTCATATTGTGCCATTAAATCAACAAATGCCATCAAAATGAAATAAGTTAATGAGAAGAAAAAGCTCGAATGTCTACCTCAAGTGCTAGTGCCTCTTCCCACATGGTGCCAGCCTCTTGGTGCACGCCAAACTTGAATGCCCTCTTCGCGCCATGTAAAAGTGCAGTGCTATCTTCACAACAACTCTTCGAATTCACAAAAATTATAAAGGACACTTTCTTTTTCTTTTTTTTGTTTATAACCAAATGTGTGTCATAATTATGATGTCATCATCACTATTACGACACCGTCGGGGGTACTTGCAAAAAAAACACAAAAAATAAACACAAATTGTAGTGGCATCACAAATTGGCGTCGAAATTCGACCCCAAATGTTGTAGTGCAAATAATGTCATCTCAGAGTGTTCCATATGAATTTAGACTATAGGTCAAATTATCCTCTAGATTTTGTGTCTTGATCCTCTACTATTAACCCTAGTTTAATGGCTATATTTTCTTGGCTCTTATGGCCCTTACTTTGAAAATTTTCTTAGTTCATACTATAATGACATCTATTCATTTGTTTCACTCTTTGATAAAGCATGCTCTTAGTTCCCCTAACAATCCTTTTGGTACTCTTTCTAACACTGACCTTATTTAGTCCATGGTACATAACTCTATATCCCTAGATTACCATATTTTCCTTTTGGGTTTAGTGGACCGCTTGTTAGACTCATTTACTACTCTAATGGCTCTCCTAGCACTAGTCCCTTTGTTTCACTAGAGAAAGATTTTTCTTCTTAGATTGTTGTATACTATATGAAAAGAGGCTAGTGTCCGTTGACCTATAAATCATAGATTATTTCATTGGGACCACTCCTTGGTCCCAAATATAATCTTCAATAGCTTCTTGTGTGATGCTTAAGTTTGGTCAAAAATTTTCTATATTCTATTTTGGTCCTGGGGTAACCTTGCTATTTGGTCTCCTAATAGATTATTTCTCTGATGGTATTTTTTTGATTTCTAATGGGTTGGGGCCCTTTCCCCCTTACTTTAATAAAAAATATTCAAATTAAATAATCAACCTCATTTAAACTTCCAATGAATATTTAACAGATGTAATGACGAACAATAAAATTCATTTATAAATTCTAATAGGTGCAAACTTTCTTCAAATAATCATATACAACTATAAAGATAATGATCTACACTTATCTATGATATTATTAAATGCTAAAACATGTTTATCAATAAATAATTTCATTTCACACACCTTCACAACTTACCTTTAATGATACACAACACAATTTCAATTGGTAAAAGTAGGAGTTTTTATACATGCCACTTCATATCTCTAAAATGATTTGAGAAATTAATTTAAGAAGCAATTATGAATAAAACCCCTTTCAATCAATAATATTTTATAGTCTTTCCTTTCATAACATAGAGAAAGGTAGTTGCTTCAACATTCAAATCTATCCCCCAAAAATTCTTACATCAACCTACCTAATTCATCCTTCTAATGGCCTTCAAATTGTGTCTTGACTTTGTATAAATAGAACATAAGACACCTTATTCAATGCCATTAAATTCCACATAGGTAAAATTAATAATCACTCTAATACCAAAACTTACAAATTTAAACAATTATTCTTAGGAAATAACACAAAATGAAATATTATACTTTGATTCTCTATGCTATAAACTAAACTATGATGTAATAATTTGCAAAATTTACTAAGTATCATAGAATGAATTTAAAGATTCTATCATTTGGTTTATAAAATGCTAAGAATCTATCTTCCAAATAGATATAGGAGTTATCTACTTCCTTTTCAAACTCCCATTGCACCTACAAACTCAAATAATAATGAAATTAATTTTTTTAATTGTGTTGATTTCAGCTCATTCACTTCCATGCATAGAGATGTGTGAAATATAAATAGGGGTGATTAAAGTCAAATCTCCAAAAAATTGAGATGATTAAAATTTATTTACCTTGTTAGGTTCTAGATAGAAAAATTGGAATTTATGATGCATTGACTATGATTTGTTAATGTTTTCATGTCCATTTATTATGGTTATATCTAATTGAGCACTTATAATTTTTTTTATCTATCTTCTAAACATGCTAGATAGAATATAGATAGTTAGCGATAGAAAAATAGGTATTTACAATGTATCGACTATGATTTGTTTGAGGATTCATGTTCATTTATTATAGTTATATGTACTTTAACACCTCAAAGAAGTCTCTCTTGTCTAACAATAGTATTATTCATAGGAGTAATCTACCTTACAAGATTAGTCTATGCTTATCCCCACTTGATCATAAGTTACATATTTTATCTTGATTTTGACACCACTAGGCCTAACACTTAAGAAATGGCCTAGTAAGCTGATTTACATAAAGTAAGCTTATTTCCTGTTAACTTATGCAAACAACTTGGTGCTCTTATTATGACTATAGGTCTTAGTTTCAATATTTTAAAGAAATTTACCATTATACAATAAAATGCTATAATTTTAAATTGAGTATGATAGCTCTAATCAATATTAAATTGAAAATTAATTTATATCTTAAAGACTTTTGAAAAATGAAAGAAGAATTCATGCTAAGAAATAAGATTATGTACTACCTAGAAGACTAAAAAATGATTTATCCCTACTATACTCTTTCATGTTAGAACATTCAAGAAGTGATAACATATTTTCTAAATTAAAATATAATTATCCATATACCTTAGATCCAAGTGATGAAATAATTAAAAACAGTATATGAAATTATTGATAATAAAATAAATATTAATCTATAAATCTAGATATAGACACCGCGTTGTATATTTGTTTTATTTTTTTATAGATTAAGCAGGGAAGACCCTGATCTCAAGAGTTAGAATAGCATAACAACCATTAAAAGTAGCAATGGTCCAAATGGATGTCACATCAAATGAAAAAGAGATCCAGCCTTGAGCAGTAGAAAACTTGAAACATTAACAAACTAGACCTAATAAAAACCAATGTGCCTCACAGACCATAACTACAGTAACACAATTGATATGCAAGCAATGATTAATAGTACTAGGAACAACAAAATAATGCAACAACATGTATGAAACCAAAATCATTTTATGAGATTCCAGTTTTCAGTAAGGGATTCAAGTGGTTCCTCCCAAGCATCCCTATTTATCTTCTTCTCGACTCTGAAATCTTATTTGTGTCCTGTTAAGGCAGTGATTTCAGACGATTTTGAGGCGGCAGTTCCATTTGATGAAATGGCAGTGTCACGTCTCTTTCTTTTTGGTGCTGGGACGTCCTTCCTGTCTGCATAATCAGCAAACGTTCGCAAGCGGGTGGAGACAGATTTAACACGAGATGAATTCTCATTTCTGTGCACAAATCGATAAAGTAGGCGACACAAATAGAAGGCAACGGTGAGAAATGACACACATCCTGTCAGCAAAAATACACCCCAAAAGTTGTGAAGGCTCAATCTGTTTGATTCCAATCCACCAGACTCTGCATTGCAATTGCTATCACTTGAATCGAACCATTTCTTCCGAATTTCTTGCATCTCTTTGCTTTCTGAAAGATTTAATATAGCCTTGGACATGTCTGAAACCAGCGGAGACCCCTTTGGAAACACCTGTACACAATTGGAATCAATCATACAATTTCTAAATAAGACCAACATGAGATTTAGAGGCAATTTTAGAGACTTACGAATGCGAAGCCTCCAGTTCTGTAGGTAGGACCAACTTTGGTGTAGGCATTGCATCCGGATTTAAGAAACGTGTTTTGAGAAATAGTTTGGTCATCAAATATGGCGGCTACTCCTCCCTTATTGGGTCCCGTCTTCAGTGCAATTTTGTAGTCTTGTACAGATGAGTATGGGCGAAGCACGCTTTTATTCACACCAAGCTGATGTTCCAAATACTTATCTATGAAAGATCCCTGGTGATACCCGATTGGCAAATTTTGGGCAATGAGAGATTCGAGGCTACGAACCTTTGGACCAATTTCATTCTCCGTTAGCATTGAGGATAAGCTGGCGGTGTAGCTAGACACTAACACCAAAACTACAAAAAGTCAAATTATCATTACTGCTTTCCCCAGACTGGTTACAATCCTCTCACCTGCGTAATCCACGATGTTAATTTAGAATTTGAAATCACTGTAAATTGAACTATAGTTTGACACTGTGCAATGAAAATAAAGGGATAGAATCTCGTTACCTTGAGTCACGAGGAGTGTGGAAAAGGAAAACCTGCATATTAAACATGAAGGAATTGAATCAGAAGAAACGGAGAGCTTCGTGTATTGTCAGGACGGGTTTTAAACATTTCAACGTTGGAAACATAGAAATTTGTAATATTTTTCATAAGAGATGCAAGGTGGCGGCTTCAACAACTCTCGCTCTCAGTCTACTCTGCCTCCAATTTCGGCCAATAGCCCTCGAGAGTAAGCCATAGCTTATCTAAATCCTCCTGCGAATTATTGTATAATTATACACCCTTCAAAATAAAATTTAATTTTAATGTATTAGCAGGTGTGGGTCTATACCGATAGTAAAATTCGTTACATCAATTGCACTGGCGAGTGTTATGAAACACTTTTCTTTCTGCACAGAATTAAAATGTATTATTGCGCACAATAATCCCAGTCACTTCTTTCGTTATGTAGCAGTATAATTACTGGAGCAATAGTTTTGCATAGGGTTACTCTTGGTTTGGAGTATTGTATAGATATATATTAGTGGGGTAGCTTGGACAGTTGTCTGTTCATATCTAAGAAGTAGCAATTGCACCTAAGTGTGGGTAGGCCGTAGAGGTGTGAAATGTCAATTATAAAATTTTTTATTTCTTTTTTTAATACATTAATGAAGTACACAAGGTCAAATAATAGACTGTAAAATACATTATTGAAGTCTCTTTCTCTTCCTCAATCCTCTATTTTTATATATATATGTGTCCCTCTCATTTGCCCTCTTCATGGACACATTGGTAAACATGGTACGTATAATGATTGTATTTTAATCTAAATCGATAATATTCCTTTACAAATAAATCTGTAATATAAAATATAATATCTAATAATAATTTTAAATATATGTTAAATTACGTTTTAAAAGTAGTTTAACAATTAGGTTGTAGTCTGTGACTACATGATTATTTTTTGAGCATCAACATTTCGAATCATATTCTATTAAGGTTATGTATCCTTTTTTAATCAATTATTTTAAGTTATGAACATGAATGAGTGTCATATTAAATAATATAATATACCACTCTATATATTATGTAAAATAATATAATAAGTATCATTAAATATATGATATAATATTATTTGTATTAATATATAGTATATAAATAATAATATATTATATTATTTCAATATCGTATAATATAATATATAGTAAATATAAAAACAATACAATATAATATAAAAATAAATGTAAATTTATAATATGTAATTTATCATCTACAATTTGAATTGACCAAGTAGTGAAGAACTTGTACTTTTGTATGTACTCTTTCTTTTTATATTAATTTTTATATATCAAGAATACAAAAACACTTAAATAAAAATTCAATTTTAAAATATATAATTAACTATTTATAATTTATATTTATTATCCGTACATGTTATAAATATTTATATAAATAAAATTAAAAATTAAACTATTTGGAATGGGGTACTATTTGTACTCCTACTGACTTAAGTGTTGTCAGCAAATTCTGCTTGTGCCAAGGTAAGGTCCCATTTTTGGGGTTTGTTTCCTGGCAAATGGATAAACTTGTTTTGCTATGAAGTTTGGCTCCTCATCTATAGATTTTTGATTATATTTTTTCTAGAATTTAGGAAAAAGATGTTTTGTTATGAAGTTTGTCTCTTTGTCAATTGATTTGTTATTATACTTGACCCTAGTGCTGGGCATTGCATGATGGAATGTTTTATCTGGTAGAGTGCTATATAAGGTTAAATCTAGTCTATTCTAGTATCTCATAGTGTGACATATTAAAGAAGTCCATTCTAGCATCACATAGAGTTGTTTATTTATTAATCAAGTCCATTGTAGCATTTCAAAGAGCAGTTTATAAGCCTTTTTAAGATGGATAATTTTATAACACTCCAGAAGACTAGTGATGCATCCTACATAGCTACATTATTTTAGAAGGAGATGTTTAGGTTGCACGGGTTGCCTAAGGCATAGTCCCAAATTGGAAAATAGGAATACCAAGTTTGTTGGCTATTTTTGGTCCACATTGTGGAAAAAGATCACCATACATACTCAAAGCATTAGATTGAAATTCCCAAACACTGGTATGAATTATAAATAGTAGATAATAAGCTTTGATCAAGTTAAACTATTAGTTAAGCATTACAATATCTAGAATATTTAATAAGAATAATAAAACATTTAATTTGTTTTTACTCTTGAAATAAGATTTCTTGCATGAAGTTGAAAGAATTTGTAGAATAAAAACACAATTTTTGTAAGATATAAATGTTTTTAATATACAAAATTATGTATTCATTTCAAACTTGTACCAATATGTCCGATAATAACAATAAAGTTCAATAAAGTATAACTAAAAGAAGTCAATCTTATCTATTCCTATCTAATTAACAAATATAAGGTTTCAATTGAATAGTGTGTTTGATCGAATGGGTTTTGGTTGGACCTCATTCAATTAAATATTTTTTCTTATAACTTGGAAACTTACAAATACAATAAAAAATTATTCTACCACCCTTATATTTATTATCTTATATCCTTAATTTAGAATTTAAGATATTGAATGTTTTAATATGAACATTAGTATATTTAAATTCCACATAAAAATAAACAAATTTAAAATAGATATTTTTTTGTCTAATGGTTTTGAGATATTAAAAGTCAACTCTCTATAATATAACATAAGATAACAAATTGTCAAATTCATAGGTCTGGATTGATTGAAAAGAGCTTCCTATAATAGCTATGATGACAAGAAGTCTAGACTCCCTTTATATTTATTTATTTTCTTTTAATGATCAATCTCTTCTCTCTTTTAATTTAGAATTTACAAAGATATTTAGTTATTTTCTTTTGAGAGATAGTATTTTCTTCCTTTAATTTAGAATTTACAAGTATGCTAAGTGTAATATTGATATGAGAATTTAATTGTGGAAAATATCACAATTTTACTTCTTCTAGATAATATCTCTTACTTATAAAAAATGTTGAATGATTTAATATGACCAATATAATGTTCAAATTCAATATGTAAAATAAACAAATTTGAAATACAATATTTTCACTTTTATCTAAAATATTTAATCAACTCCATATAATATAATACAAAATAGTAAGAACAATAGCCTCACATCTCAAAGATTACCCTGTGAATATCATGCAATCACAATGGAAGACACAAAAGCCTTGATCATAGACTGAATACTCTTACTATAAATTCTTCATTGGCTGGAAAATCAAAACAATTAATAAAACGCAGGATAAAACTTGAAATGTCACATTTTTATTTTAAAAGCTCCGCTCTTGGCATATTCCTACGATGTCTGGATGCTACATGCTGCATACCTACCAACCCTTCCATCTGCCACTTGACACCATGCATGATTCACCTACGTGTTCCACCTACATTGTCTTCCATGTAAACAAATAGAAAGAATGGCACTTTTGGAAGCATTAGCCAAGGAATTGCTTGTGGAGAGCCTCAGATTCAACTCCAAAATCATTTTCATAAATAGAGACACACTCTCTCCTTTCACCACAATAGAGCTTGTAGATGGAACATCCCTCACAACAAAGGTAGGAACTATCATATCCATAATAAGAAAATAAAGCTTTTCACTTATATTTTCTAGAAGCCCTTTTTCTTAAAATATAAGTTCCTTATCCCAAAGTATGTGTTGTAGATTGTGATAGGATGCGATGGATTTTACTCAGTGGTTGCAAGATACATGGGCCTCCCACTAGCTAGATCATCAGGACATGTTGCCATCAGGGGCATAGTCACATATATAGAAGATCACCATTTTGAGAAGCTCATGGTACAGGTTTGGGGTAAAGAAGCCAGGGCAGGGTTTCTCACTTGTAGCGACAAAAACATATACTAGTTTGTAACCAGGAAATCCCATCCACAAGGTAGTGGGGGGTTTTTTTAGGGTTTGAATTTTATTAGATAAGTTTTCATTTCTGGTATGCTTTGCAAGATGAACAATTCTATGTTTGAGCTATTAAATTCAGGAAGATTAATTTTACATCTACCCATAATTTTAAAAATACTCTCAAAAAAAAATGTTTCATACCCTATTCCAACTATTTCATAATTAGCTTGAATCTTTGATACTCTTTTCAAATTGTTTCATGATTAGCTTGAATCTTCCCTACTGAGAATGTAAAACCCTTCAGTCAGACAATTATTTCATGCCCGTTCCCTAATTGAGTATAAGTGGCTTGGATCTCATCTCCAATTAATGACCATTACATTAAATTGAATCTGTACCAATGACAAGTTAAATTTCTCCAGTCAGAAACTATTTTCATTCTTTATTGCTATTAATCATGAACAACTTGCAATCTGACCTTCAATTCAACTTTTAGATGAAGAGATATGTGGGGATGCTAAGAGGGTTCAGAATGTGTAACTGACTGACGCCAACAAGGAAGGCATAACTATCTGGCTTGCAAATGGCTCAGGTGTTGGTGCAGAATTTATACATAATATCTTGGTGTGCCCACCTCCCTTTCTTGCATTCAATGCCGAAGATGATGATGGTGATTGATGGGCTTCTAAAAGGCCATCTTTCTTAGTACTTTTTATCCTCTTTTCAGACAGTTAATTGCACACAGACATGAATTTATAGTTTTCAAGCATATGAACTTATGGTTTTTATGTATATATATATATATATATATATATATATATATATATATATATATATATATATATATATATATATATATATATATATATATATATATATATATATATATATATATATATATATATATATATATATATATATATATATATATATATATATATATATATATATATGAAGACATGGAATATAAATGTGGATAGTTTAAAGACATGATATTTTCTTGAATTCATGGACAAGAATGGTATAATGCAGTAGCTATACATTTTAATGAATGTTTCCTTGCCTAAGCTATGTTTTGGGTAGTCTTCCTCTTGTAGCCATAGGACTTGCAAGAGTGTTAATTAGAACTTTACACCTTTTCCTAATATTAATGATAAGTATATATAT
This sequence comes from Chamaecyparis obtusa, assembly GCA_027943335.1. Classification (NCBI taxonomy): domain Eukaryota; kingdom Viridiplantae; phylum Streptophyta; class Pinopsida; order Cupressales; family Cupressaceae; genus Chamaecyparis; species Chamaecyparis obtusa. Next base: position 727,166 of record BSBK01007561.1, read on the forward strand.
GTATATGGGAGGATGTGTGCGCATTGATTATTTTGCAGGTGTTTATTGCGGGCATTCAAGAACTGACATAGTGGCGCTGGAATAGTCAAAGCCAACCATGGATTGCAAGATCTTCGCAAGTGGGGAAAATCAATCATTATTTTTTGTTGCATGCAGCATAGATTTAGTTCCCTCAACATACTATATTCCTGGAGATTTATTCATGTTTAATGCTGTTTCTGTTCTAAAACTTTATGAGTTTGTAACTCATCCTCATTTATGGAGTGATCTTAGATTTAGGAGGTAGTTGTAATTTTCCTTCAAATAATTAACTATTGTAACTCTTTAGGAGTTAGTCGAATGAATTGGTTTTTATAACATAACTATCGTTATACTATTTTCAACCAAGTGTAATAATTTGCTATGGATGAATAGAATGCTCAGTTTGAGTTTATATCTTTTATCTTGATTGTATTTCCTGTTCACTCATTCAAGGGGGCCCACTTGATGAGTGAATTGTTTTGTTAGCATAGAATTCATTTTCCTATTCATTTCTAAGTAAGATAGAACTCTGCTATTCCTGTAGCTACTAATAATAGAATTGGTAGACTATTCCTGCAGCATAGGCGGTTAGAGTAATTCCTACCCGTGATTACATGCTTTGTTAGAGTAAATTCATTTATTGGTTTTAGCATAGTTTTCTTGAAGCATAAACATTTGAATTCCATAGGATAGTCTTCAGATTGAGAGACTTTGAAGCATATACTTTGCGAATGCCATTCCAAGTTTACATCCTTGGTTGATAATTAAATGAGACTAAATAATTTATTTAGAAACCATTTAGGGTGTCCAATCCTGAAATAGGCAGTCCATTGCTATGGGTTTTTGATACCATTATTTGTCCAAGCATTTTTGGTGCCACTGCCAGGGATGGTGTTAATTCAAACTTATCTTTGTAGTTACATTTTTAGCTCTAATAATCTAGAGCTTAGTCTCAAGTAAGAATTTTATGCATAGAAGGAGAGACCACCTTGGGAGATTTCTTCCTCATAATAATCAGGAGGAACCATTTGATATTTTTAATCTTGAACTTGAAGAACCCCAAATTGAGAATGAAGAAGAAGAACCCTTTGAAAATCTATTTGCTGATGCTCAGGAACACATATCCTCTTCATCCTCTGAAGAATCACTGCATTTGAATGACCTTTTTGCTAAACCTGAATACCAAGACAACCCACTTGCTCTTATTATCTATTAGCCACCACCACCAAGTCATCCTCCAAGATGTGTTCATGAGGATGAAACTTATGAAATTCTACGGGATGTCACAATGAGCCATGTTGCGACCATTTTGTAGCAAAGAGGATAACCTATAAAATTTTGACAACAGGATACTACTGGCCTACTTTGCATAAAGATGTAGCAAAGCATACTAGACATTGTGATAGATGTCAGCGTATGGGGCGCCCAACGAAGTTTGATGAAATGCCCTTGCAGCCTTAGGTAGTGGTCATGCTATTCGACAAGTGGGGTATTGACTTTGTTGGACCCATTGAACCCTCTTCTCATGGGAAATCGTACATCTTAACTTATGTACTAACTATGCCATAAAGTGGCTTGAAACAAAAGCCATGAGGCATGCCAGGGATCACAAAGTTGCTGAATTCCTCTATGAATGTATATTCACTAGATTTGGAGTACCAGGAGAGATAGTCATGGACCAAGGAGCACAGTTCACCTCCAATCTTATCATAGAGTTGATGCAAGAATACATGGTGCGCCATGGTAAATCTTCACCCTATCACCCCCAGGCCAATGGCCAGGCAGAAATAACCAACTGAGAGATAGAATCCATTTTAACCAAGATAGTTGCTGTTCACAAAAAGGACTGGGCTACCCATCTTCCTAAAGCCATTTGGGCCTACTGCACAATATGGAAAAATATAACTGGGTTTACCCCTTTTGAGCTGGTGTATGGAAAATCAACATCCATGCCTATTGAGTTTCAACATAAAACACTCAGAACAACCCTGGACTTGGACATTGATCTCACTAGAGCCCAAGAAGACCAATTACTATAATTGAATGAGTTAGATGAATACAGGAAATCTGCACTCTATAATACAGAGTTGATCCACCAACAGAGAAAAAAATGGCATGACAAGTTCCTCCGAGACAATAAATTTTCTATGGGTGATTGGGGACTGTTTTATGACTCCTGATACCAACACATGCCAAGAAAATTTTTAACCAGGTGGCTCGGGCCTTATACGATAATCTCAATATTTGATGATGGACCAGTTCAACTTTCAACTATTGACCCTGCATGGTTCAAGCTACTTGTAAATGAGCATCGACTCAAACTCTACCACAAGCCCGTAAATTGTGAGGAGTTCCTGTAGCAGTTCCAGAGTAGCGAATACACACACAATCTTGCAGCCAAAGCATCTAGGTCTCCTACACACCCAACATTCTGTCGCTTCTTGATTCCATTCAAGAAATCCATAATAAACATTTCACATTTTGTGGAATTATTTCTCCATAATAAATTTTATCTCACCTTCTCTCTCCACCACCCATCCATTTCATCCCATCACTTCATCAATGCAAGTGACATTTTTTAGAACACTCTTCCTGTAGCGCTTCCAGGTTCATGCCACATGCCCTTGTACATATTTTATTTTATTCATTAATTTTTAGGAATGCGTGCATTTTAATTTTCTACTCTTGCATAACTTGGCTTGGTGGGACCCATGCCATTACTTAGTTGGGGAAGGGGAATATTCTATTTTCAAAATTTCAAATTAACATGTAAACATTGAGTTTCTTGTCTTTATGAGATGACTGCTGTCATGTGCTTGTTGATCTATCCTTCCGTGATTGCATCATCACATCTGTAATGAAATTAAATACATTAAAATCTAAAGTTTAACTTCTAATGATATGTTCGCGACGTGTTCGGGGTGGTAGCCCTTGGTACGAGTGAACTATTATGAGATTTGATGCAAGTGAAAATATCATTAGATTTCATACAAAACTCTTTAATTTCATGAAGTAAGTAGCATTTGGTACGCTGCCTTTTTTTTCTGCAATGTCTTGTGTTGTAACACTTTGAATTTTGTCACTTACCATTGTTGAGCTTTGTGAAAATACCAAGTTTCTACAAAATTTAAATTTTTTGATCATAACAATGGGAGGAGATCTTCAAAGGCATGAGCCAGTGGATCACAGGGTTTTGTTGGGCAACATGTCTAGTTGTGAAATGTTCAGAAGGAAAGGATGGTTGGACTACTACTTGAGTCTTAAGGGGTTTGATGAAGAAGTTGCTCTACAATTTATAAGCACCTTGAAGGATGGATTGGGAGTGGTCAAGGGTTTAAAAATTGAATTTATAGAGGATAGTGTGGCTGAAGTGATTGGTTTGCCACATGAAGGTGAATAGTGGGTGAAGGACCTCAACTTGCATTCTGCTAGGGCTCAGTTCACTTTGCACGGTGACCCCTAGCTAGATGTAAATAACAAGCAAGGCACTTCTAGACTATCTTTTCCCTTGGAATTCATTCAACTAGTTGCATTCATCATCTAGTACTTCACCTGTGAAGGGCGTTACAAGTATTTGCATGGCCTACATTTCAAAATTCTAAGTCATCTTCGGCACAAAAATAGACCAATAAATCTTCCCAGCTTCCTATTTAATTTTTTGAAAAAGAAAGCTTTCTTAGTTTAGTCAGGAAAAGACCAGTCTATTTCACATCATTGTTTGATAAAGCTAATTGTAGAGAGAGAATTAAATAAACAATTGATTGGGACATGGGAAGAATTTCTACAAATGAATGAGGTAGAGCCTAGGGTGGTCGACCCTAGAGGCCAGGGTGTTGGGTGGAGAGAGAAAACATCCACTGGGGTTTGCAAAGTCATCCAAAGGATAGAAAATGTTCCCGAAGCTTCCCCTTCCATTTCTAGACCATCTAGGAAAAGAACTTGGAATGTTGGTTCCTCCACTTCTAAGAGAAAGAGAAATAAAAACAAAGAAACTACCAAAATCCCTGAAACACCACCATTCGTAAGGACCAGGTCCACATCTAGGAGAGACAAGGGTAAAACTAAGGAGACATAAGAGGGAATATCAGAGTAGCAACCTAGTAGTAATAATGATAATGTTGAAGAAACCTTACATTCTCATGGGGAAGAAACTCCAGAAAATCCTACTGAAGCAGCTATGGAGGAAATGACCATTAGCAGGAGGAAACAAAAGAGTCCTCTGTGCTCGTCCACACCCCCTAGAAGGAGAAGTGAAAGGCTTTTTGAAAGGGATGCCAAGGTTTCCATTCCAATTGTTAACCTAGAATCCTCCGAATTCATAGAGAGGTCCTCTTCAGAGGAAATGTTTCAACAAAATGTATGTAGTGACACTGAATTCAACAACTAGAGTCTATAAATAGAAGTTAACCCTAGTGTTAACTATATACTTATTGACAGTGATGAGGATTCTGAGGAGGCCAAAGAGTTTTTAGATAACTCTGTTAGGCAAGACATTCGTAGACATTTGGAGGACTCTCCGTTTGAAGAGTACCCAGAATTTTGAAAGATATTGTTGAAGAAATGCCAAAACAAATTAATTAGGATGGATTAGAGACGCTGGCTAAGGTAGCAGATGAGTCTAGTGAGGAGGAAAATGTAGTGAAAATATTGTTCTATGGAAAGGAGAATCCTCCACACCAAAAATTATTGTAAAAACCCCTCACTTGGCATCTGGTTAGGTAGATAGTAACAATCAAGAACCCTTACCACCACAAGATTTGTCTACACCCCTGGCTGTAGGGATAAATTTATATCAACAATTATTGTGGGAGAAGGCACAATGGAAATTAGAAAAGGAAAAATTAAAATGTGTCATTAATGAGAAAGGCCATCAGATAGAATAGAAATTAGATCAAATTGAGTTGTTGAAGAGGCAGATTGATGAAATTACAGGATTAATTCTAGAGCTCATGGAATATAGATCACCGTCTCTGGTGTATGCATTATTCCTTAAGGAACAACTTGTTAATTTCAAATTGACAAGAATTGTAGAAGGACTCAATCCCTCTATCTCAACCCTCCATTAATTTTATGATGCATTCCAGTCTTCTCCAATGACTAAAAAATTTATTGTGTGAGCTATACCTTCATAACTTGGCAGTCCCAGATGATACAGAGTGGAACTCACTCCTCTATGTAGGAGATGTGCAATTAATGGCAGTTATGTCCTGGATGCATAATGAAATAAGTAGGGAGCACCAAGCTACACCTTACATAAATAATGAGATGATAGCTCCCTTGTTTATGAGGCCTAAAGTTCAGCATTTTAGGTGGACATATCTAGACTATCTTTCTGTTACAACGAACTCAAGTGGAGCTAGCAAAATATATCTAGTAAGAGAGCAAGCTTTTACAAATTGGGACCAACATTCATCTCATGATATTGCAGTAGCAATTAGTGCCTCAAGACAAAGATGGATATGAATGTAACATGATCTAAAGGTAAGGGAACCTCACTCTCCACATAATTTAACCCTTGCTACTAGAAGAGTCCCATGGTACATTATGCTAGGAAGGAATCTTCGCAATTACTGGTTTCCATTAAGGTTTCAGCCTCCTATACTCCTGCAGCCATTTCTAGCAATGAATGATAGTGCAATAGATCATGATATGTCTATAGAAGTCCAGCGATGGGAAAGGCTTAGAGAAAATCATGGGTATTTTGATTATGTTAATGATGAGTCTAGGGAAAAGACAACTAGTGACTTGAGACTTTGTGCCAGAATCTAGAATTTCATGGTTGCTGGGGACCAACAATAGTGTAGTTGGGGGGAATGATGGGCTTCTAAAAGACCATCTTTCTTAGTACTTTTTATCCTCTTTTTAGATAGTTAATTGCACACAGACATGAATTTATAGTTTTCAAGCATACGAACTTATGGTTTTTATGTATATGTTATATATATATGTGAAGACATGGAATAGAAATGTGGATAGTTTAAAGACATAATATTTTCTTGAATTCATGGACAAGAATGGTATAATGCAGTAGCTATACATGTTAATGAATGTTTCCTTTCCTAAGCTATGTTTTGGTTAGTCTTCCTCCTGTAGCTATAGGACTTGCAAGAGTTTTAATTAGAACTTTACACCTTTTCCTAATATTAATGATAAGTATATATATGTATATGGGAGGATGTGTGTGCATTGATTATTTTATAGGTGTTTACCATGGGCATTCAAGAACTGACATAGTGGCATTGGAATAGTCAAAGCCAACCATGGATTGTAAGATCTTCGCAAGCGGGGAAAATTAATCATTATATTCTATTGCATGCAGTGTAGATTGAGTTCCTTAAACATGCTATATTCCTAGAGATTTATTAATGTTTAATGCTATTTATGTTCTAAAACTTTATGAGTCTGTAACTCATCCTCATTTATGGAGTGATCTTAGATTTAGGAGGTAGTTGTAATTTTCCTTACAATAATCGACTATTGTAACTCTTTAGGAGTTAGTCGAATGAATTGGTTTTTATAACAGAACTATTGTGATACTGTATTCAATCAAGTGTAATAATTTTCTATGGATGAATAGAATGCTCAGTTTGAGTTTATATCTTTTATCTTGATTGTATTTTCTATTCACTCATTCAAGGGGGCCCACTTGATGAGTGAATTATTTTGTTAGCGTATAATTCATTTTCCTGTTCATTTCTAAGTAAGATAGAACTTTTTTGTTCCTGTAGCTATTGATAAGAGAATTAGTAGACTGTTCTTATAGCATAGGCGGTTAGAGTAATTCCTACCCATGATTACATGCTTTGTTAGAGTAAATTTATTTACTAGTTTTAGCATAGTTTTCTTGAAGCATAAGCATTTGAATTCCATAGGATAGTCTTAAGATTGAGAGAGTTTGAAGCATATACTTTGTGAATGACATTCCAAGTTTATATCCCTGGTCTAGAATTAAATGAGATTGAATAATTCATTTAGAAACCATTTAGGGTGTCCAATCCTGAAATAGGCAGTCCATTGCTATGGATTTCTGATACCATTATTTGTCCAAGCAGTGATGGTTATGGAGAAAGTAACAAAATAAAATAGTCTCGTGTTAGATGTCTGACAACCATTAAACAATGTCACATCAACAAATAGGCCTGTGAGTCAAAATGATTACAAGAAAGAGAAAATCACATAGATTTCAAAAAATGAATGGTGGCAATCAATTCAATGGTAGTCATTCTATTTAAATGGATTTACAACTGTTGGATGTGAAAATCATCTTGAGCCTTTCATAGGGAAATGCCTACAATGCAATTAGATAATAATTGTTTTCTTGTTGGGAATGAAGATAATTATTATTTAATTATTTGATTCTTTTAGGGACACCTTGCAACTGATTTTTTATTAGTTGTTAAGTTGTTATTTATCTAAGCCGTTGATTGAGAATAAATCTTGACTATTGGTTTACAAGGAGGGTAGTATAAAAGGGGGTCACTGGACATTTGGAGAACACAAGTTCGAGAAGATTTTGCAGTGTTAGCAAATAGTCTTGCAGTGATAGCAAGAACATAGTGATAGAGTTGGGGATAGCATTTGTGAGATCTAAGGAGGGGAAATTTGGAGATTGTTAGAGCTCTACAAGAAAGAGGCAACTATTTTTTGTATCTCTTAATTTGCTAAAGTTTAGGATAAGTTCCTCATCTGCAGTACTAGTTTTCCCTTTGGGGTTTTTCCAGAGACAATTTGTCCAGAAATATCATGCTCATTGTGTTGCATATTTTGCATCTGTGCTTTTATTTGTGAAATTGCAGTTGTGTTATTATTCAATATTTGTTAGGTAAAAACACAATTGAGCTTTGTCTCTTTTAGGCTAACTCAATGTACTCAGCCCAGTTAGACTCGGCTGAGTCTAACACAAGCGAGTACATGTAGGTGCCTATGTGACCTAGTAGACTAGGCCAAGTGGTACTCGATTGAGTCCATATGATATTTTAAATATAAAAAAAACCCCAAGCCCCTCATTTGCACATCAACCTATCACTTGCGGGGGGCTGACCCATGAGGGTACTCGACTGAGTTAGACTTGACTGAGTCTATGTAGTTGGCATATCATGTTGGCAAACAAACCTTCAAAAACACAAAAAAACTAGAAGTTTTCACTTCTCCTATTTTGTTCTCTGCTCAAAATAGAAAATATCAAAAAACTAAAAGTACCCTTTTTTAGATCTTGAAACCATGATTTTGGACATATAAATTTTATATTGTTTCAACTAAAAAATGTTGAACAAATTGGCTAAAAAATACATGTAAGTATATTAAGCTTTGAGAAGTTGATTTGGAAAATATAAAAAATGCTAAGTGAATTCAATTTTTTTAAAAAATCATATACAACACTAGAGAAGAGAGTCATCTTAAAAAATATGTAATTTATTTGGTTTTTGGTATAGTTTTGATAGGGGAACAATGGCGGGAAACAAAAACTATTGATTTCAGATAAATTTGACTTTGAATACTTATAACGAGTAAACTATAGATCGTAAACAATTTTTTTTTGCACTAGCTATACATGTCATCTAAAATATATTCTGAAATTGGAGAAAAAAAAATGTTTTACTTATACTTATTTGTCGGGAAGTAAACTCCTTGATTTACAGTATTTTTCAAGAAATGAAAAATAGACCTAAAAAATTTAAAAAATATATTAATTTTTATTTATTTAAAAAAAAGAAAGTATAGGCATAAAATTCATCCTATTTCGCACATTTCATTAGTTTACATCATCTTCAAATTCTCAACGGAAATGTGACTTTTATACCCTTGAAGTTTTATAGTTTTAGTGTTGTTAGCATTTTCCTTTGCAAAACGGTGACAACTTATTGTTCTTTTATCCTATCATGAATTAAGGTTTGATAGTTAAATTAAGATAAGAGAGTAATAATCAGTAACTACAATAGAATTCTCACATAGTATCAGAGCTAAGTTGAGGGCATAAAAGTTTTACCCTAGGTAAAAGAAAATAGAGGGTTTATAAAACTTAGTTTGACCTCTTTCAAATTATTATTTCTTTTATACTTTGAGATGGCCCCAACTGAGTTGAGAGATCAAGATAGATTGGATGAAGCCTCAAATTTTGGTGTCTGGATGCCCAAAATTTCTTTATTGCTGGAAGAGAATGATATCAAGGAATATGTGACTAGTGTTGTAGTTGTACTTATAGATCCAACACAACTCTTAGCATATAAGAAGGATGATGCCAAGATGAGGAGACTAATCCTTAATAGTATCAAGGACCATATAGTTCTGCATATCGCTGAGTTAGATATAGGAAAAAAAACTACAAAAATATTGGCATGATTAAATCAATAAGTAAAGGATGAAGCATTACAACTTTGGAAGATAATAATTGATGGTAGTTATCCCCAAGAACTTGAATTTGAAGAATAATTTTATATTGGATAAATATATGAAATGAGTAACATAATTTGATAAAACATCAAAGATGAAGTACATATTGACTTAACAGATGAGAAATATGATAAAAAAATATAAAATGATTACACACCGATAAGCGAAGATATTATTCATACTAAATATGAAAATCAAGAAGATAACCCAATTGATATTCAAGATGATACAAATGAAAACACAAGCAGTGAGAAAGTTGAATAAATTGAGGAATAATCCATCGATAAGGTATAGGTCCCAGAAGAAACCAAGAAGAAAAAGAAAGATATAGAGACAACCAAATAGAACCTAATAAACACTGAGAAAAACAAATAAAAAATAATTGAAGCAAGAGAAGTACAATTTTCAAAAGCCTTACAAAGTATGATTGAGATACCATATAAACAAGAGAAGAGGAAAAGAGAAGAAGATTCAAATGAAGAAGATGAAGATTAGGATAATGACCCTGAATATGCTATACTAAAGAAGAATCCAAATAAACTGAACTACGAGGAGAAATATATCTTTTTTAGAAAGTTTAAAGAAAAGGAAAGAGTAATAAAGAAGAGACAAAAGAAAAGAATTTTGAAAAAGACTGTTGAAACAATTTCAAAATTACTATCGGAAGTTACTATCGACATGAATGAATCAGTTATTGATCAGTTGAAAGTATTTGTAGATACAATTCATAAGGATCAAAATATGAAAGATAAAATCAACAAGAAGATTAAGGAGAAATTACAAAATGATGAAGAAGAAAAGAAAGTGCAAAGAATTACACAACAAATGACAACATTATCAGAGTAGACATGATGCAAAAATAGTTAGAAAAAGATACAAAACTAATAGCTACAACAGGACAAAGTACTAGCAAGAAGGAAACATAACAGGTAATAGAAATCAGGAGCAATATCACTAATTTAAATCAATTCAAACAAACATGGAGAAAATATGTTATGAATATAAAGGATAAGTACCCCATAATATTCAATGCTTGATATAATCTTTGGCATTTCTACCAAAAAGGGGGAGAAATAGTAATCAAAATTTTACGTAAAAAGGGGAGAATATGATTAGAAAGGAGGATACACACCTATATCAGAAAGGGGGAGTAGTTTGAAAGACAAATACTTGACAGTATGAAACTTTTGATGCATATTAAGTTTTGTGATTAATGTAAAAGGAGGGGATTGTTATTTGACAAAATCCTTAGCAAGTTACTACAAGTTATTAATGAAGATTTTTCATATAGTTATCATTGCTAGGAAATCAAACAAGCAAGGTAAATCATAAAGAGGTAATATAAGTCAAGCATATAGGTAAACCGATAAGTCATATTGGAGAACTGAAGTTACTATCGATAAAGACAAAGAATGAAAATGATATCGGATAACTACAATGTTATCGGTGCACATGATATGAACAAAGCCAATCAAAAGAAAGAACCACTATTGGTGAACTAAAGAATAGTAAATCGGTAAATGAAGGAATATATTGGTACAATAGAGACATGATCATTATAGAGGGAGATTAATTGAATCTAGATGAAAGACAAAGTTAAGGACATGAGTCAAGGAATCATGGAAAATAGTTTATAGAAAAAGGTGAAGAGATTTGAGCACTAAATTTGAGGAAGGATTAGGAAATGAAAATAGAGTTTATGTAATATTTTAGAGGAACAAAGAACCACTATTGTGAACTAAAGAATGGTAAATCGGTAAATGAAGGAATAGATTGGTATAATAGAGACATGATCATTATAGAGGGAGATTCATTGAATCTAGATGACAGACAAAGTAAAGGACATGAGTCAAGGAATCATGGAAAATTATCTATAGAAAAAAGTGAAGAGATTTGAGTGATGAATTTGATGAAGGATTAGCAAATGAAAATAGAGTTTATGTAATATTTGAGAGGAATTTTTATAGAACCCTAATTAGGTTTAGGAAAGTGTTAAGGATAACAAATAATATAAAGAGATAAAGAAGAAGAAAAAGAGTGAGTGAGAGAGAGAGAGATGACATAGACCTACTTTTGTTGGTTACCAAAAACTAGGAAATGAAGAAAAGAGTTACAGAATCAAAGAGTTCTATTTGGAACTTATTGTAAATCCCTTAACAAGGTGAACACTACATAAGTGGGATAAAATATCTTAACAGAGTAGTCTCTAACAAAATTCTAGATACTTTTAACAAGGTATCTATCACTCCTAACAGGGTGAAGTCATTCAGAAGATGCCATTATGGTAAGCTCTTAATTAGGCACCTTTTACTATAGTGATGAGTTATGGGTACCATCCCCACCACCATTTTTCCCTCTAGCCAATGATTTTATGCGAGACCAAAATAGTGTGTTAAGTGTTATATGTGTGAATGTTTATGTTACATATTGATTACTTTGAAAATCTTTACATTTTTGTAATAGGTAACAAGTCATCTCATATCGGTACATTAACTATTGAAATAGTAGATATTAGTGAAAGTAAATTATAGTTTATTAGTTTATGATTGAAAGGATAAAAATTGAAAAGTGTATGGTACTGGTTCACCCCCCCACTGAGTACCTCACCTAAATCTTTCCAAAAAAATGACTAGGACATGCCCCATTACTTATGGGAAGAAGCATGTAGTACAAAAGTATCTATACAAAATAGGGTTCCACATAAGGTACTGGGAAATATGACACCAAATGAGGTATTCATAGGAAAGAAGCTAGATGTGAGTCACTTTAGGATATTTGGAAGTTTGGCTATGTATTGTTGCATTCTAAGGGATATGCATAAAAAATTAGATGAGACTACAGAGAGGGGGTACTCTGTGAGGTACAACGAGACCTCAAAGGCATATCAAATATTTATTTCATGGACCAAGAGGATTATATTTAGGTGTGATGTCAAATTCATGGAGGAAAAGGCAATTTGGAGGTCCAAAAATTTTCTAGCAGATGATCAAAGTGAGAAGCCAATAGAAGCTCCAAGCATCACTCAACTGAATAAAGGGAAACAAAGCTCAAGTCCAGTTACTAGTACAAGTACAGTCTCAGGTGGTGAGAGTTCATAGAGTATGGAGAAACAAGTGCAAAAAAAAAAGGATCAAGAAGACATGGAGGTTGATATTTAATCCTCTGTAGTTGGAAGTAGGAACCGTGAGGTTCACTAAACACATAGGGATATTGAAGAGTTTGTGGGAGGTCCTAGAATGAGTACAAGATAGTCAAGACAACCAACCAAGTTTAATAACTATGTGGAAATAGTCAGTCATTTGGTAGATAGTGAGCCTTCCAGCCACCAGGAGGCTGCACAACATTAAGTACGACAAGATACGATTGTTAAAGAATATACCTTAATAATGTAGAATGATGTGTGGGATGTTGTGCCTAGACCAATAGATAGGATTTTAGTTGGATCATGTTGGATCTATAACATCAAGCATGGTGTAGATGGTAGAATTGAGAAATAAAAGGCAAGGGTCATGGAAAATGGGTTCTCTTAGAAGGAGGGAATAGAATATGAGGATATATTTTCTCCAATGACCATGTATACTTCTATACAAGTTGTGTTCTCATTTTTAGCACAAATGGGATGACAAATTCATCAAATGGATGTCAAGACAACATTCCTTAATGGTGAGTTGAAAGAGGATGTATACATAGAACAACTAGAAGGCTTTGTAGCACACCGTCAAGAGACCTACATGTGCATATTAAAGCGAGATTTATCTAGGCTCAAGAAAGATCCTAGGTAATGGTATTAGCACATTGATTCATACTTATAAGGAATGGGATTTGTGAAGAGTGAGGTAGATTCTAACCTCTAATACTTTGTAGTTGGGGTGATATTCTCATTCTTGTTCTATATGTGGATGTCTTATTTCTAACGAGTTCACTAGGGATCATAGAGGAGTGCAAGAGGGACCTTACAACATAGTTAAAGATGAAGGATATGAGACTTATGTACTACTTTCTAGGCATGGAGGTTTGACAGATAGTTGGAGATATTTTCTTTAGCCAAGGAAAATACTGTATTGAAATCTTCAAGAGTTTTAGGATGGAGGATTTCAAAGCCATGTCTACACCCATGATCATGAATTGGAAGAAGGAAAACACATACAGAGAGAAGGATGCAATTCCCAATTTATATAGGTAGTTGATTAGTTCTCTCATGTATTTGGTCAACACCAGACCATACATAGATTTTATAGTAAACTCTCTTAGTATGTTCATGGTTGAGAAAAATAGTGTATTAGATAGTGGAAATGCATGTGCTGTGTTATTTGTGTGTTACAATTGAGTATGGGATCAGATATAATTGAGGTGAAGGAATCAAGTTTATAGGATATATTGATACAAATTGGGTTGGAAGTACATGGGACAAGAGAAAAACTTTAGGGTGTTGCTTCAATTTGAGATCAAGAGTTGTCTCTTGGTTCAAAAGGAAGAAAAAATCCATGGCTCTGAGTTCTGCAGAATAAAAATGAATAGAAGTTAGCATGGTGACATACAAAGATATATGACTTTGGAAGTTTCTAGTATCCTTTTTTTGTTAGAAGGTTGAGACTACCATGATATAATGTGATAATCACAGTTGCATTATATTATCTTAGAATCCTATATTTCATGATAGCTCAAACAGTATAGCCATCATGTATCACTTCATCAAGGATTGTGTACAGTTGGTGATCGTTCAACTATACCATATACCTACATAGTAGAAGGTATCCAAAATTTTGAATAAGGCATTAGAGAAGGTGAAATTTATCTTCTTCACAGATAAGTTAGGTGTTATGCAGAACAATTTTCTTGCCAAGAGGGAGTGTTAGTTGGGGTAGCTTGGATAGTTGTTCATCCATAACCAAGAATTAGATAATAATTTTTTTGTTGTTGGTAGTGGGAAAAATTATTATTTCATTATTTGACTATTTTAGGGACACCTTTCAACTAATTTATTATTGGTAACATTAAGTTATTTTTTATCTTAGTTGTTGATTGAGAATAAATCTCAGGCATTGGTTTTCCAGTGAGGGTAGTATAAAAGGGGGTCATTGGGCATTTGGAGTACACAAGTTTGAGAAGCATTTGCAGTGTTAGTAAATGAATTCATACTATTATAAATAGCGTTATAGTGATAGTAAGAGTGCAGTGATAGCATTGAGGATAACATTTGAGGGATCTTAGCAGGACAAATTAGGAGATTCTCAGAGCCCTGCTAGAAAGAGGCAAGAATTTTTGTATATCTTTATTTTCTGAAGTTTAATATAAGTTCCTCATCTACAGTACTAGTTTTCCCTTTAGGGTTTTTCCAAGGATAATTTATCCAAAAATATCATGTTCATTGTGTTTTATTTTTCAAATTTGTGTTTTTATTTTTTAAGTAATAGTTGTGTTCTTATTCAATATTTTTCGTGAATTAAGTTTTGGCAATTAAATAATCTTTAAAGGATAGGAGATTAAAAATGAGTAACTAAAATAAAATTCTCTTAATATACAAGGAATATGGAAGGCATGCACATACATGAAGGTATAAATATTATGTTCAAATCAATTCTTAAAAGATTGAATTATAAATTGGTGACAAATCGATACATCACATAAATAGAAACATCCTTATGATTTTTTTTCCTTATACAAATTACATAACAAATAGATTACTATTACATAGTTTGAATTTCTTCCACCAACAATATGTAGTAGTCAAACAATGTTTTTGATGAATTGAAGTCTCTGAACTACCATATTAATTAGGGAATCTTACCATTGTAATGTAGATGTTTCTAAAACCAACCTACAAACATATACTTCACATGTTCTTTGACAACACATTGTAATTGTTGCATGACTGTAGAATTTTGGAGAATTCCTAATCCCTCTCTAAAGAGCTAGATTTATTTGGTTATGTTGATTGGAAAAAATAGGTATTGAAAGTGGGGGGTGAATCAGTACTAACATATTTGCATCAATTCAAAATTTTAATCTTAACCATATAGTTTCATTCACAATTTACCAATAATCCTTTCTGTATTACCGATATACTATAATTAAAAAAACATAAAGTAAATAACAATAACTCATGAAATGATTCACACACCCATAATACATAGATTTTTGATCTCACAGAAATCCATGGTTAGAGGAAAAAATTATGGTGGGGATGGTACCCACAACTCTTTATTTCAGCTAAAAGAGTTTGTCGGTTAAGGCTACAAAGTGTCACTTTCTGAGTGACTCACCCTGTTAGAAGTGACTGATAAATGGTTAAATGTTTCTACGGTAGTGTTATGACTACTCCGCTAAGAGATTTTATCCTACCTATACGACATTCACCTTGTTAAAGGATTTACAAAATGTTCATACAATGAATTTCAACGATCCTATTATAGACTACCTGGTTAAGGGATTTACAATACCTTGTAAAAACTTGTTAGGATTTATTAAAAGATAGTTGACCTATTTGTGGTTTCCTACAATCTTATAAGATCCCTTATGATCACTCTCTCTATCTTCAAAACTCTTTTCTACTTCATTGCTTATTCTGCATATCTCTCTCTCTCTCTCTCTCTCTGATCCTTCAACCCTTTCAACCTTGATTCACTTATTTCAATTAATTTGTATGATATTGACCTTAGATCTTAGGGTTCATTAATCTCGATATTTTCCATAAACCATTTTCTCTTTTCCTTCTGTCGGCCCTATAATACATTATTTTCCTTTATCCAATATCTGTCGGCTCCAATAAATAACTTCCTTTTCTTGATAACTATCTTAAGTATTTGATAACTCCTTTATTTTTCTGCTAGTATTAGTCTCACAATAGTGATGTTTGACATCAATGAATTTTTTTTCTCATATTTCCAACAATATCCCCCTTTGGCATTGATGGTAAAAAACTTGATTCTTCTCTGATTCTAAAAATTTTCAAAACTGTTCTATCGATAGATCCCCCCTATGATAATTTTCTCTTTTTGTGTTACTTCTCCTTCTTTTACTTCTCCCTTTTTCTCTACTTATTTACTTACTTATCCTCTATGTTTACTTAGTTCTCCCCCTTTTTTTGAAATCAATGCCAAATGATATATAGGCTTGTTGGGGTGTACAACTTCTATAGTTTGTCCATGATAAACTTGTACATGTCTCATGTATTCTGCAAAATAGTATTTTAGAAATCTTTCAATGTGTTCAAACCAATAATGTATCTATTCAGATCAAACACTAGCTCTTTTAAGATGTCCACAAAACTAAGTTCTGGTGTCTGTACAATTTTCTCTACCTAATTTAACATTGGCTTTAATTATAGCTATATATGAAGTGTAATAATACCTTGTAGTTCCAAAATTATCATATGTAATCTCTCTTTTTATGCTATTAATTCTTATTCTTGTGAGATTAATTCTCTCATCTTTTGTGGATGTTCTACAAAATTTGTCATTGTTGGCTATAGGTTGCTGATATGCTGCATTAGCTCATTATGAGAATCAGTAATATTATTGTCTACTTCCTTTGTGAATTATGAAAAATTGTAAAATTTAATGTATATTACTATATATTTGATCAAAATTGCTTTCAAAACTTCAATAATCTTTGACAATTCATCTTTCAAAACTGCTAGCTTTGTGAATAACTTCTGTATAAGTTGATTATTTAATTTATTTGTTGCTTCTTGGGTGAGCTACTACTCAAAATCATTTCTATATGCACTGATATGATTAATATATACTTTTAATTGTTGCTTCAATAATTCTTCTTTATCAACAATTGCATCTGGCATTAAGTCCTCAAATATATTGAGCGTGTTGTTGAGAACTCATCTCCTTTACTTCTTCACTCTTTCCTTGTCCAATTATTCCTTCAAACACAATACTCTTGCATATTCTTCTTTATCCTTATTTTTCTTCATTTTCCTCAGATCTTTTTGAGTATCTTGAATTGAGGGTCGTCACTTTCTGCTTCTTCATCTTCATCTTCATATTCTTCTTCATCCTCATGCTTCCTTTTTCCTCCATGATCAACTCTAGCTCCATCTTGCCACTAAACATGGGCACTCCTTCCAAATATTTTCCTCCCATGGATTTTAGAGTAGTAAGGAATGGTTCCTCTTACAATATTGGATCAGGTTCTGGCACCTCAGGCTCTATGGTTACTGCCTTCTCTTTTCCTTCCAATTCTCTCACTTTCTAACTCACTTCCTTTGTCTTAGCTAGTATTTCATCAATCTTAGTTTCCATCTCTACTAATTCTTCCCTTAGGGGCCTATTCTCATCTTCTTGATCCTCCACCTTCTTTTAAATTTCAACATTTTTCACCATCCTTGATGATCCCACTAACTCTGGTGTTTGCAATATCCACTTCCAATAGCCCAAATCTTGGTGCTCTACCACCAATCTGATAGGGGGACCTCAAACACTACTTGATCCATGCAAGATCAATCTCTAAGGTCTCTTCCTAGACCACTTAGGGTGTCTTTTCTCACCCTCTCACTTTGGGAGAAACTAGAAATTCTCCCACCACCTTGGGGTCCTCTGACCAATTGAGTTACTCTTACTCTTCATTGAACTCACTAGGGTAAGTTCACCTCCCACACACCATGATAACCACTAAAATTACACAGGGTTGAATTTATTATGTTTAAGTGTTTCTCAACTCCTTTGATGAAAATTAACACAAACTAGGTTGATCCTTGTTACCGATCTCAAGGATTCCTATATTTTAGGCTTGTATCCCTATTAGCCCAAAACTAGGTCTTTGAACACTGTTTTTTCTCAATAACTCTTAAACTTCACAAAAAAGACCCAAAAAATGATTTAAGATCCAGATACCATTTTGGAAAATCTCAAAGCATTTTGATGTCTAGATTTTCTCAGATGATTGTACAATACTTTTTACTTGCTAAGTCTCTTTCCTAGAAAATAGGCCTAATTGACTAGGTCACTCAACTAGGTATATAAGATCGGCTCCAAAAAATCTAAACACTAGTTCTAGGGCTTCCTCTAATATCTAATAACACTTACCCATACTCATATGTCATTTCTCAATCCAACCCTGCATTGCAAAATTCATTGTCATTAACTTTTATCTTAATAGGGACACCTTGTCTCGCCTAGGAAAAGCCTTCAAACTAAGCTCCCTTCACCTGAGAAACCTATATAAGTTTGACCATTATATGCAAGGGTTCCACTTTACTTCCTCCATGAGCCATCAAGTTTTCATGGAGGGAAGTTATGGTGGAACCATTTCTAGACTGTAACCTCTCAAACTGGCAAGACATAGTCCAGTGAGGGTTAAGTTCACAAAAACAAAATAGAGTAAAAGGAAAACACACTATAACTTATTTATAGAGAAAGAAAATATATTAAGGAAAATAATTAACATGACATGTAAGTCTTTCCCAATCAAATTTCAATGATGAGTTTCCAACTCAAATAGACTGAAATGAAAGCTCAGAGAATGTAATCATCAAATCTATCTCAGAAACTATGAGTACAAGTTGTCTAACCTCATAATTTTTCAATTCAAACCTTAAATACCATTCCTAACCTTCACAAAAACCTAGGTTTTATCCATAATTAACATTTAGGGCTTTTGGACACTTCTTACCCAAAAGTTGTCCAAAATGTTGTCAAAGTTGCTCGAACAACTTTGACAACTTTTGCATTTTGTCATAGCAAATTTTTTCTAAAGGTCCTCAAAGTGACCCAACTGACCTCAAACCTATTTAAATCTGAAGAAACCTTTAAAAACACTTCAGAAACCTATTTCTAAGCATTTCCACACTCTAGGCCCTATTTGGCCAACTTGGCAAACTAAGTCCAACTAGTGGCAACTTAGTGCCAAGTCCCAAACTTAAACTAACTACCTAACTACTAGACTCTCTTGGAGTCTTCTTCTTTTCTTGACTTGGCTAAGGTCAAGTAAAAGCCAAAGTACTAAGGAGTAAGCCTTATTTTCCTAGGTGCTCCTACACCATGATGTTATTCCTATGTCTTTGGGACTTGGTGTTGTGAGATGAAAATGGCTTTCTAGGGCTTCCTAAGATAGTGTTGAGGGTAAAATAAATCTTTCGATCCATCTATTTTAATGATAAAATGAAATGTTTTTGGCTAAATACCCTTGTTAGCCTAACCCCATTCCCCTTGGGAAGATCAATGATGTGAGGATTCATATGCAAACTCTACTTGATTTGTGTAATGATAATCTGAAGGAAATGGGCTCTTCCATGATTGATAATCTTTCCATTAATTCAAGTTTTAAAAACTTAATAGAGAGTAAGAGTACCCTATTTTCATGAGTTATCATTAAGATCAACGCCTTGAGAGAGAAATTTTCTCTTTTGACCCGAAACTTGGATAACATTTTTGTTTATATGGAATCTTTAGAAAAAGGTATCAAGGATCTTAAATATGACCATGAGTAGAGAATTTTGATTCTTGAGGATGTTGTACACAAGATCTAGGAAAAAATGAGAGATGTTGTTGTAGTCAACAAGACCAC
This sequence comes from Chamaecyparis obtusa, assembly GCA_027943335.1. NCBI lineage: Eukaryota > Viridiplantae > Streptophyta > Pinopsida > Cupressales > Cupressaceae > Chamaecyparis > Chamaecyparis obtusa. The sequence goes on from BSBK01007561.1 coordinate 747,095, forward strand.
CATGGATAATATGAGTGAAGGGATTAAAAGTATCAATTAGAAAGATGAGGCCCTCCATGCTACGTTGAAAGGTAATTATTCTTTCCCTATTAGAAGTGTGAAATCAGCCAAAAATATCAAAATCATGGAAACTAGTACAAGGATGAGAGACATAATACCAACTAGGGACATTGAGGCTAATATGGAGGCCATCGTGAAGACCACATTGTGAGGCCTTGCTACTAGACTACATAGTAAAGAAAAGGGTATGACTCCTATTGATAGTATTATTAGGAAAGTTAAATATATTAATGATGATATCATTCAAAGAATGAGATTGATGAAGAATTTATAGGTTTTTTTTGGGGTTCAATTCCCATGTGTTTTGTGGCTCTTTAGCATGTTTTTTGCATTCGTTTCTCATTTGGTCTTAATATGAGACTATTTATTCTATATTTTTGTTAAACTTGGGTTTTTGTTATCCATTAAACTAGTTTTCCTATAATCAAAACAAAAGAGAAAGATGTGGGGTACCAAATCTATGTTCTAAATTTGAAAGAAGGGGCCTAATGAGGTAAACTTCAATATAGAAATCATTATTGAAATGGAAAAAGTAACCCCTGTGCACCTTGTGAAAGGGCCATCTAATAAATTAGTAGGGGATATGTTATCTATTGTAAATAAAGCTTCTAGTAGGAAATCTAAAGTTTGACATTGGTTGGCATCTAAGGTTAAATCTTAGAGAGGTTGTTAATGGTCTCAATTCCAGAATTAATAATCAACTAGAAAATGCTAGTTACTAGGGTTTTGATATAGATAATTCTAAGAAGATGATTCCTTGATACAATAAGTTATTGATATTTCTAAAACTATGAAAAATGATGCTAAAAAAATATCAAAAAGTTGGAATAAACTATGAACAAGGTCCATGAGAAACTTAGAGCCATAGTGGTTTTTAGTATAATAAAAATGAAAAATAAATCAAATACCCTTAGGAAGATTAATGAGAGATCCTAATCCCTCAATGTTTGTTAATACTATAAGGTCCAAGATTACTGAGAGGGGGGGTGAATCAATAATCTACCAAATCCAAACTTTTCATCAAGTATTAAATAAAATTCATCAGTATATAAATTTTATAGTAATAAATAATGAAGCACACAAACCATCTAATAATGAAACACAAGAGCACCAAGATTTTTATCGTGGAAAACCTTGATCAAAGGGAAAGATCACAATGAGAATTAACATCCACTAATAATTTTTTAGTCTTTTTAAATGCAACATGTTAAAGGCCTAGCCCTATTAGGAGCTTACAATGATGCCTACTTAGGATAAGAACCTATTAGGAGTCACCCTTGGTTAAGGGATTTTCCTCTATCCCTACTAGGAGCTTTAACCTATAAAGAGTAACCTTGTTAAATGATTTCAAACCCTAATTAAAGAGACACATGGTTAAAGGATTTATAATTTCAAAGCTATTAGGATCTACCCTATTAAGGGATTTTCTTGCAGAACCTATTAGGATTCAAAAACTAAAATAATTTGGGTGTAACACTTATCCTCTTCTTTTTCATATCCAATTAAGTACAACACTAATGCTTCTTGAAAAAAATATTCTCACTTCACTCAACTGCACCTTCACATCCATTATTTACACTTGCATACTTCATTGATTTACATATAAACACATTATATTTTCATTAGGGCCTTATACACCATAAAAAAATGTATTAAAATTTAATTTAAATTCTTAAAATTATTCCCACTCAATCCTTGAACCCTAAAATGTATTAAAAATCTAGAATATTTGATTATAAATTCAAGTCGGTCATAAGACTCAACACACAACAATTTTTAAAAAAATTGCCAAACTTTATTTGACTTCCCCAACATGCTTCAAAAACTTGATAGATCTTATCACCTTTAATTATTAGATAGAAAATGAGCATTACACATCTATTATTCCACATCACCATGCCACCTGGACCATGAAGAGATTCGACGTAACTGGCTGCATCATCACCACTCACTGATCTAACACCAACTGCTAAAACCTCTTCAAACATTTTTCTATCTTGCATTGAAGGATCTTCTATCAGTGAAAATGATACCTTGAATTACTCCAATCCTATAGCCATCATAGTATCAATAACATATCCTTGTCAAAATAATTATATCATGACAACAAGACTTGTATCCATACTGATTTGATGGAACAACCAAATTATTCACTCTCTTTCATTGTCTATTCTCTTGTCTACCCTGTTGTACTCCAATAAATCATAACTCTCTACATACTTATTTCTAGCCATTACGGTCATACATACAACAACATAAAACATCATTGAGTCTTTCTCTCTAATCGCACAATCCAATGCCTTCACATACTCACCATACATTATATTCAACAACCCAAACCACTCATCTCACTATCAACTAATATAATACTTAGTTTACATAATTGAAAACAACATAGCTGATCTTACTATTATCAAACCTATACTACAACAATGTCAATCAAGCTTTGCATTAATTATGCCAACAATCTCCCCCTTTTGCAATGACGGCAACACCACATTGATCTGACAATAATTGGTCCCACTTAGGTGATGCACCAAACTTCTTGTCTTGATCTTCCTAGTCTTCTCCCCTAGCATCTTCATCTGGTTCTTCTGGTAGTCTTCTCCCCCTTTGACATTAATTCTAAAGACACCACCAAGGCCACCTACTACTGAAACATCTTCCTTTGCCTCTTATTGCTCCACTAAGGAGTAGTCCCCTATAACATCAATCCAATAGTGAAAGGTATTCAATAAGTCTACTAGATTGATTCTTACAACATCTTAGTGTCATTTAGGTAGGAGAATAACCCCTAAGTTACCTCTAAGATACTCAAAATTATATTTAGGTAATTTTTTAGTGAATATATCTACTAGATGCTCCTTGGTTGGCATATATTCCAACTTGACTACCTTTTCTAGCACATTTTATCTTAAGAAAATATACTTCATTACAATATGCTTTGTCTTATAATGCATCATTGTGTTCTTTGAAATTTTTATTGCACTTGTATTATCATAGAATATAGTCACTAGTTTAGTTACTTTCTCTTTGATACCTTCTATGATCTGCTTCATCCATAAAATTTGTGTACAATAGATAGCTTCTTCCACATACTCAACTTCTGCAGTAGATGGGGAGATGCAAATTTTCTTCTTACTTGTTCATGACACAAGTTTTCCTCCTAGAAAGAATGCTCCTCCACTTGTACTATTTCTATCTTCAATGTTTCCTTCTCAATCTACATAATTAAAAATAATCGAAGAGAAATCACCTTTATGAGCATACCAAAGACCACAGTCTTTTGTCCTTTTCAAGTAGATGAATATCTTATTCATTGATACCATGTGAGATTCATGTTACCCTAATTTTCCTGTCCATGCAAATTTGGCTAAAAATCCATCCCAAGGTCTCTGTTTTTACCTTACCAAGCATCCCTAAAAATTTCATGGCTTTAGGTCTTGTCTCCTAGCCTCTACAAATTTCCTATCTCCCTGGTCTACAGTCTAAAAATTCATAAAAGTAGCTGTTATACCCAAAAAACCTTACAAACCCTAGCCTTCATTGTATTTGGTCATTACCTTTTTTAGCCACTTAGGATCCTTAATTACCCATGTGCACTTTAATCCTATTCGCTGGTCGCAAGTTCTCTAAGTCTTCCGGTGGTTACTTTCCTTATTTGGTGAATTGGTGACTGCATTGGTTCTCTTAATCGTGAAGTCTTGGCAGTTAAGTCCTTAACATCTTGCGACCCAGTGAACAGTTATCTTTCTTCAGTCACATATTCGCTGAGAAGTCTGGTGGTCTTTTTATGTGGGGTCCCAGTTAGAGAAGATCCGATGGTTGTCATGAGTTTGTGAAGGGTCTGTCAGAGTCTTGCAATCTTGCGATAGTCATCGATCTTCCCTTTTACTCAACGCTTCAAACCTTGTGTGGGTCCATTGCCACCTTGTCCAACTTGGAGGCTTTTTATTGGTCGAGAGATGATGACTTGTATGTTGTCAACGAGCCTAGATGTCAGAGGGATAAAGATCAATGGCTGGTGCATGTTCTGAAGGAATCTTTTGAAGCTATGAGATCATATGCTGACCATCCATTTCACCAAGTGTTCAAGTTCTGTCAGGTGGGTCCGATGCTAGGTGTGCCAATTTTCCATGTTTTGATTGGTTTCCAAGTGCTGATGGGGTTTGTAGTGGGTTCATTTGTCAAAAGGGTCCTGACTTAAATAGATCAATGGCTGGTGCATGATCTAAGAGAATATTCAGCGGTCATGAGATCATGTGCCCACCATTCATTTGAAATCTTGTCTTCAGTGGGTCCGATGTCAGAGGGCTGCCGAGGTGTTTGCTGATGGAGTGGCTGGAATGAATAAAAGATTGACATGTGGTAGGTCTGGGCCCAGGTTTGAAAAGTATTCTGTGAATCAGTGACCAAAGGGTTCTATCTTGTTCGCTTAATGAAACCAGGGTTAGTTAAAGACTCGATGATTCGGCAAAATGCCTTGTTTACTGAATCACTTGACCGAACTAGGGTTATGTGAAGTTCTTCATGACTTAGAAAGGGGTCTTCAGTCACATAGTCACTGAATGACTTAAAGGAGGTAAAGCTCGAGGTGGGTCCAAACATGCTAATATGTCGATATGCTTGATTCTCATTGGTCCAAACATGCCGAGGTGGATTTTGAATTTTCAAGGAGGTTTACGACTATTGTCAGGATGATCTGAGCCATTCATTTGCTGGGAAATAAAAGATATCTACGGTCACATTTTAAAATGACCATTTAGCCATTATATTTCAAATTTGAATAGTTCTAAGAGGGTTTTCTACAAGTGATTGATTCAACAAGCTGCAGCTACAGAAGGTAGCTAGAAATTTATGTCTTCAGGACATTTGCAATTGAAGAGGATGATGAGGAAGTCTGGGCGGCCGTCATGGGTTGATTCTTGTCCCTAAGAAGTACCTTTTTCAGCATTCATGGTGAGACTTTTGTGTAGGAAGGTTGGTGAGTCTGGGTTGCTTGTCCGTGGGTTGATGCAGTACAAGGATGGGCACACAAAAAAAATATTTGATCGGCCATGATGTTGTAGAGATATATTCATGATCAGATTTGTTTGAGTTAGGATTTGATATTATTCTATTATAAAAATCTTTGTAACCCTAGTTAGGTTTTGACTCCTGCCTACGTGCAAAAAGAGGAGATGTATATAATGTTTTTGGAGCTTTTAGAGCTCAGGGTTTGACAATTGTAAAGAAGAAATTCATCTTTCTTAAGAGTTGTCTGTGGCATTTTATTTTCCCTCTGGCTTCTACAGTTGTATTCTTTCATTGATAATTCAAACATTGCAGAGGTATTTTGTAACAATTCTTCATGTCCCTATGCTTCCTTGTCTAAATTATCTCTTATTGAATTGAAGTATATGTATGTTTTGAGTGATATCTCAGGGTTCATGATCCCTCTCTCTTTCTACAATTATTGTGTGTTATTGTTGATGATTTGATGTGAATGCTTTTGTGGGTATACTACAACCCCTTAGCAATCTTGTCTCATTCCTATGTCGAGTTGTAGAGGTGAATGTTTGTCTGTAGGTTGTATATTGTGTCTAAACTTTTAGGAATGCTATTGTTTGTGAAATTTCTCTCTTTCCCTAAATAGTCTCTTTCTATTGCAGACCCTTCTATGAAATATTTATGCAGGCCTATTTAGTGAGTTGTGATCTCCTAGACCTAAGTTTGTTCACTGATTTCATCTTGTATACTAAGATTCAAACCCATATTTTCAGTGTATCACCTAGTAGGATAGTTTTCTTTTATTCATTTCCCTTTCAAGCATTCCTTCTATCCATCTCCCTCAAAGATTTACTTTTCCTGTCAAGAAGAAAATTAAGGTGATTATCCAAGAGGAACCAGCCTAGAACCTGGAGGTCTCATCTTAGTTAGCATAGGTCCCACAACCTGGAGATGATTCCCATGTTATACTAGGTTATCAAGACTACAAGAGCTTGAAACAAGGGTGCAAACTTAGTGTATAACAATTCTCACATGCCCGTTAGGACACTAAAGATTAGATTAATGTTCAAGTTATGCTATCTTTGATATATAGATTACATAATACGGGCTTTTAGAAGTTTTTTTGTCAAGTATATCTGGCGACTCCATTGGTGTAAGGATTCAGGCTACCTTGTTCAAAGTTTATGAGAAAGATTGAGACTAGAAGCTCAAAGCCTACTGAATTTGTAGAGTTTCCCTAAAAAAGAAGCTACAAAGGGAGGTCAACTCAAAGAACATCCCCTGCAAGGAGAGTTCAGTCTACACCTCCTGATACTTCAAAAAGGAGACCTTTTCCCTTTCATTCTAGAAGAAGAGGAAGATCTCTCACCAGAGATCTAGAAGAAGATTCAAATCTAACAGCAAATACAACTCACATAGTTGTCAATTTTCAAATTACAACTCCTACAATGGCTAGATAGTTTGCTTTTGCACCTTTCAACCAGGGAAGTCCATTGACTTTTGCTGTACATCATGATGTGCCCTTAGTAGCATTGAAGAGCTTACCTGATTTCATAGGTGAAGGACAGACAACTACTTTTGAGCACATAAGAGATGTGACCACCATCTGTAGCATACACAACATAACTCAAGAAGATGTGGCCACCAAATTGTTAGTAGCCTCTCTAAAAGGTAAGGCTCTTAAATGGTTTATAACTCTAGCTGTTGGTTCCATTAATTCATGGGATGGATTAGGAGATGCATGAAGTAAGAATTTTGAGGATAAATCAGATAACTTGTGTTTGGTTGAGTAGTTGACAACCATAAAAAGAGACCCTCAAGAACAAATGACAGATTACAATAGTAGATTCCTCAAGACATGGAATAGAATTCTAGTCTCTGTAAGACCATCAGCTGACCATGCTTTCTTATATTACTTGCAAAGTCTAAATGGCCAAATTTCTATCATGATCCAATCTATGGGTGGTACTTCTTTACCCCAGGCCTTTGACATTGTTGTCAGGGCTGAAAATTGTTTGATTCAAGCAGACATGATAGCTAGAAGGCCACCAATGCCCATCTTCCCTAGCCTTCAACCCATTGCACCTGCACAAGTACCCCCAATCACCCCTATTCCCACCATACTAGCACCTCAAGCTAGTACTAGTGGTCAACAGCTAAGAGCAAGTTTCACTGAAGAGCTACAAGAGATGAAGAATAGCCAACAAAGCAGTCAGCAAGAAATGACAAATTTGTTGCAGACCTTGACTAAAGAGGTCAAAAATCTAAAGAAGCAAGGTCAAGGAATTAGACCACCATTTCAACCACAAGGAAAAGGTCCTAATCAATCATATCAGAATCAAGGACAGCCTTATCAACAAAATAGGCCATCTTACCAAGGAGGGTATTAAGGACAGAGACAAAGTTTTAATCAAAGACCATTCCAACCATATAACCCTGCACCACTCAATTCTACAAATCTAGTGAGGGATATGGTTCCTAGTCAAAATAATATGGCTATGGATAATGAATGGTGCTTTCCTTGTAATTAGCCTCATAATCAGGCTACATGTTCAAATGGATGGATGAACCAAGCTCTAATGGTTCAAAATGCCTCACAAGCTCAATCAGAGGCTTCATCCAGTGGATCTTTTCCTCAACAAGAACCACAATAAAATGAGACTGCTCTTTCCAATTGGGAGCAACCAAACCTCAATGGACTCAATGATGAATTTTCTATTGCTAATAATACAAGAGAAAAGAGAAGAGCTCAAGAGATGGAGCGAGAAAATTCTAGTACAAAAGCTACTACATATGTAGAACCGGTGCAACAAACTGCTCCTACCAAATTCAGGAAGATTCCTGCTATTACAAGCAAAGAAGGCCAGACTCTCAAAGAAGTGGAGCCCATCATGGTGAAAGCACAACAAAGAGTACACACCATGACACCTTTCAATATTGTAGACAACATGAGGAAGGTGAATGTCACCATGTCTATGTGGGACTCTCTGGCTATTCTAGGGTAGTCTGAGATTTTGAAGAAGGCCATAATTGAGGCAACAACTCCTCAACCTGCAAAAGAAGCTGCAAAGCTAGTGTTGGTTAACATTGATCAAGAAAAGGAGACTCCAAGTAGCAACTCCAAGGCCAATACCATGCAAGGTAGGAATTCAAAGCCACCTCCCTTTTATGTATCTTTAATCATTGGAAAATCTTTAGTACATAATTGTATGGTAGATAGTGGAGCTACCAGCACTGTAATGCCCCAAAAGGTAGCTGACCAATTAGGACTAAAATATGAACCCTTTCAAAAGAAGGTTACACAACTTGATGGATCCTTAGTCAATACTATAGGTGTGGCCAAGGATACCAGTCTAATCCTTCATGCTAGTCCTAATTTTTCCATCCTCCTTGATATATATATCATAGATCTCCCTGCATTATTTGCTATATGTCTTTCAAGGGAGTTCACAGCCAAGATAGGAGGCTATCTATCCTCTGACTGGTCTCACATGCTATTTCATACAAGATATGGGACCAAAGTCACCATTAAATCAGAACCATTGGCAGCACACCATATAGAGCCATATGTGTCCAATACCATCAATGTAAACTGCCCTATATTTGATAACAATGACTTCCAAACCATTGGAGAAGCATACACTAAGATAGAGAATATCCCTAATATTCTACTAGATGAAAGAGCTTCAGAGGCCCAAGAAAATCTTGTTTGAGATTTTGGTTTGGGAAGTTATTTAATACAAGAAAGTGGAGCCATAGAACCAAGCCTTCTCAGAGAGGACACTGATTCAGAGGATCAGAGTACTCAGGTTTGGGAACTATCTTTTGATGGAGCTAGAAGTAGACATGGTTTTGGTGGTGGGGCTATGTTAGTGTCCCCAAAGGGAGAAAGGTATTATACTAATTTTAGGTTCAGTTTCTCCTGCACTAGCAACACTGTAGAGTATGAAAGTCTTGTGAATGGACTGGAGTGGGCTAGAAAAAGAGGGCTCAAGGCCTTAAAAGTTTATGGTGATAGTGAGTTAGTTGTCAGCCAAGTAAGAGGGATAAGTGCAACCAAGAATGACACCTTGAGAGAATACAAGCATAGAGTTTGGGATGCAATTGAAGATTTTCATGCTTTCAATATTGTTTCTATCCCTAGGAAGCTAAATCAAAATGCAGATAGGTTAGCTGCTATTGGATCTTAGTATGATATTCCAAATGGAATTTCAAAAGAAATAGATCAACAACATATCAAAGTGATTGTCAGACCCTCTATTCCTGATAATGATGTCAATTGGCAAGTGTTTGACAGTGATGAACAAATTCTACAGTTCTTGTTTGAAGAAGATGTTTTTTTAGAGCATAATCAAGATAGGCTATCACAGAGCTATGGTGATCAGGTGATACAACTTAAGTCTAATAAGATACCTAGAGGTCTTGTCACCTTAGAGACTATCTTCAACAAGGATGATGAAGTTAAGAGAAGAAAAGCTGGCCTGGTAGCCCAATAGGAACATTGTGTTGAACTAGAGTTGGAGCTAGGTAAGAGCTTACAATTTGGAAAAGTAAACACTGAATTGGAAAAGAAAGCTTACACCCAATTATTTAAAGAATTCAGTGATGTTTTTGCATGGAAATATGAAGACCTCAAAGGTTTTGATCCAGCCCTTGCTCAGCACACTATTGAATTAGATCTTAATGCCAAACCAGTGAGGCAAAAACAAAGGCCTGTTAATCCCAAGCTTGAGCCACTTATGCATAAAGAGGTGCTCAAATTGATAGAAAGTGGTATCATCTACCCCATCAAACATACTAGTTGGGTTTCCAACCTTGTTCCTATCAGGAAGAAGAATGGGGAGTTGAGGTTATGTGTTGACTTCAGGGATCTTAACAGAGCCTCCTTAAAGGACTGCCATCCATTACCCTCAATGGAGCAAATCTTACAATGTGTCTTTGGATCCGAGAGATTTTCATTATTGGATGGCTATTTAGGATACAATCAGATCCTAGTTAATGAAGAGGATCAATATAAGACTACATTTACAACCAAGTGGGGAACCATGGCTTATCAAAAGATGCCCTTTGGTTTGTCAAATGTAGATGCCACATTTCAAAAGGCAATGGATATGGCCTTTAAAAGCCTCATGTACAAGTTTGTACTGGTCTACTTAGATGACATAACTATCTATTCCAAACATGCAAAAGATCATATCAAGCATTTGAGGTAGATCTTTGAAAGGTGTAGAGAGTTTGGGATATCTCTTAATCCCAAGAAATGTGTGTTTGCAGTTCATGAAGGAAAATTGTTGGGATATGTAGTATCCAAAGAAGGAATTATAGTGGATCCTGAGAGAATTGCAGCCATCCTAGAGCTACCCTTGCCACATCATAAGAAAAGTCTCCAATCTTTCATAGGAAAGATTAATTTTGTTAGGCGTTTCTTGCCTAATATTGCAAATTTACTAAAGCCTTTAACAACCATTTTAAAGAAGAGTTCAACTTTCAGTTGGACTAAAGAAGGAAAAGCCAATTTCCAAGCTATCAAAGAGGCCTTGACAAAAGCTCCTACCCTGTTAAACCCAAATTTCAATAATGATTTTATCCTTTATGCTTATGGAGGTCATGATGCTATATCTGCAATGTTGACTCAAGAAAATTCAGATGGATTGGAGCAGCCTATTGCTTTCTTTAGCAAAGGTTTAGAAGAGTATGAACAAAGATACTCTTTTGTAGAAAAACATGTACTTGCTGTGGTAAAGAGCCTTAAGAAATTTAGATATCTGTTGACCCATAGCAAGGTACACTTGAATATTACTCATCCAAGTGTCAAAGAATTTTTCTTTCCAAGGACCTAAATGAGAAAAGAGCTAGTTGGATCACCAAGGTGATGGAATATGACATTGATATTCAGACCACCAAGCTGGTTAGAGGAAGAGGTCTTTGTGAGCATTTGGTAGGGGATGAAAGTTCAAAGAAATTAGAGCAAATGGATGCATCTTTGGTTGTGCATTCTATAGAAGAACATGCTTAGGCATCAGGTTGGTTGCCTAACATGATTCATTTCTTAAAGATAGGACAATGTCCTGCAAGTTTGGATTCAACAAAAATAAGATATTATAGATTGCAATCTGTTCCTTTTGTGTTCATAGATGAAGTTCTTTTCATAAAGGATCACAATGATGTCCTTTTAAGATGCATTGATTCAAAAAATATAGCAGATGTCCTATTTGAATTTCATGATGGACCTTCTGGAGGTCATTTTTCTCCTAGGACTACTGCTTTTAAAATCATGAGGGCAGGATACTATGGGCCAAGATCATCACATCATTTCCTCCAAACATTATTTTACCCACAAATACTTTAGCTGATAGTATCTTATCATCTTCAACCATCAAGTACACATTTCTATCGTCACTTATTCTTATGAAATCAATCTTGATGAGATAAGAGTGTAATATTTCATACCATGCTCTAGGTGCTTGTTTCAATCCATATAGTGCCTTTTGTATCTTGCACACCATGTCCTTATTGTTTGTTAATGAAAACCCATCTAGTTGTTCTATGTATACCACTCCTTCAATAATTCCATTTAGAAAAGAAGATTTGACATTCATTTGAAAAACTTTAAACTTCTTATAGGCAACATAATAAAGTAAAATTCATACCCCTTCAAGTCTTTCCACAGGAGAATATGTCTCTCCATAGTCCAATCTTTCCTCTTGTGCATATCCCTTACACACAAGTCTTTCCTTATTAGTGTATCATCGAAAAATGGAATCACTTCCATTTAGGACTGGTTTAGCCCTCTAAGTAAGTGGTTTGGGGTCATGTCAAATGCCTTGAATGGGTCTTTGACTTTAATCTAGTTTTTTCCCCAGTCCTGCCTTGTTTTCCACTTCTTTCCTACCTATTTATGGTATCTTGTTCTAAAATTTTGAGGTTCTTGATCTCAGGGTCCAGGTCAACCTCAACCTTGACCCAGGGTCCAAATTTCAAATTTCAAAGATTTCCAGATGTCAGGGTTCGGAAGGAATTCTCTTTCCCAGTTCTGGGTTGGTTGTTTCGGGCTTCGAAACTGTGACTCTCAAAATATATTTCATTTAGGTCCACTCCTAGGGGTATGATTTTGATGAGAATTTATTTCTCATATGTTGGCCTCTCTAGAAGTTTGTACCCTAGAATAGTATATAAGGAAGCTTTCTCCTCCCATTTTGGCAAGCAAGAACAAGCAAGAAATACAAAAGAAGAGAGAGCGCAATAAAAGGGAAGATCAATTATTTTCAAGAATTCAAGCTTTCAAGAATTCAAGTATTCAAGCATTCAAGATTCAATTCATCAAGGAGTTCCATTGGTAGCCATTGAAGGACTCAAGCTCTATGGAGCCCTCTTGTTGAAGATTTCTCCATCCATATCCATTCAAGCTTCTTCCTATTACAAGATCCATTCAAGATCTAAATAAAATTGATTTGAGACATCCTACATTCTACATCCTACAATTCTACATCGATTTGGAGCATCCATACTTGTCGATTCAAGGACTCGAATCCTCCATAAGGATTTCAACATAGGCAAGTTGAATTGTTCTATTTACTTTGTTTATTATTGCAATTTCAATTTTGTTTCAAGGTTAATTACAAAACCGGGGCTTGATCAAGGCAAACCCCTCATCCAAACAAAAAACCTAGTTTTATTACAGGAGCAGGTGTGGAACAACAAATTACAAAGTAGATTCAGATAACCTTTTCAAAAAACTTTGAGGATCTGCAAACAGAATTTCCGTTGGAATAGTGCAGGTCAAGGTCATCATAAAGGGGTCAAGGTCAACCTGTATTTGGGTCAAGGTTGACCTAGTTCAGAAAAGAAAATGATTTTTGGGTTTTCTCCATTTCTATGTTTCAGTTCTAGGTACTATCGCAAAATTTCTAGAAACTTAGTACAAACACCAGAAAATAGGTATTTCCAGATCTGCTATACTTTGAGGTTAGTATTTATCTTCAATTAAGATTTCAACACTCCTCTTCCAAAATGGAAGGTAAGGTTTTCCTCTTTCTTCTTATTACTAATCGATTGATTCATTTATGCATTGACCATCTTCTTGTGGTTAATTAATTTAGATCTTTCCTTTGGGAATTTCGGATTAAGAAGAGAATCTTACCTTCCCCATTCTTTCTAAATGTAAAGAACTTTCATTTTTTTATTCTTTACATTTTGGTGAGCCCGCTTATGACAAATCTTTCTTTTGTGGTGTTAGATTTACATTTCATGTTAGATCTTGCATGTATATTAGATTAGCCTTCTTTTATGTGATTGCATTTACATTTCAAAAATAAAACAAAAAAATCATATAAAGCAAAAATACAAAAACATTTATTTTTTCATGCCTTGTGTTTTCCTAATTTAGTTCACTTGCATTGCATTGATATATGAGATTTACTACCTCTACTCCTACTTATAATATCCTGGTTAGAAGAAGTCAAAGAATTATGGGTTCCTTTAATCATGAGTCTTCCTCTCCTTTCCTTAGGATCCCATACGACAATTTGATCACTCATGATTCCAATCCTACTATGGATCACAACTCTTCTCACTCATATAATGATGAGGAGGATTCTTTAAGAGTTCCTCCTGAACAAGTCCAAAAACTTTCAACTAAACTTGATAAAATGGAAAATTGGCTTATTCAAGAAAACCATAATCAAGATTCTATTCAAGCTATAGAGGGTCTTAAGAAAGTTCTTTTGGATAGTGGTCAAGGTGTTAATCTCTTGCGTGGTATCACTCATCTTGTGCATTTAAATATCAAAACTTTAGCTCAAGAAGCTCAAGATCTTGGATTCACTCCTCCTTTCACTAGTGTGGAACCTTCTTCCATTCCTTTAACTAGCATTCCTACTTATACTCCTCCTTTAGTGACTAAATATATTCCATCTCTTCATATGAGTGCTCCACTAGTGTCTCTACCTACCTCAAAACCTTCTTACCATAGTGTTCCTTTTACCTATTCCAACCCTCTTCCAACTGTGGTTCCAAGTGTTCCACTGGTTGTGTCTTCTATTCCTGCTGCTTCCTACATTTTCCCTAGTGTTTCTAATATTTCTATGCCTGGACTATTTCTTCTAATGATTCGACAATCATTAGTTTGGCTCAAATTGTGTCCTCTTTACAACAACAACTTGCATCCTTAACTCAATCCAAGTTTAGTATTCCTACATGTGACATGGGCAATCCTTTATCCCTAGACATTATTCGTGCTCTTGTTCCTCAACAAGATGATATGCCTTGTCTTGAGAATTACAATGGTAAGGGAGACACTGTCACTCATGCTAAAACATTTCAAATCCTTTGTAGTGACAATGCTCATGACCATAGGATTTTAGCCAAGTTGCTTACTAGAACTTTTTGTGATAAGACCTTGCAATGGTATTGTTCCTTGCCTCCTTATTGTATTGATTTTTTTCCCCAAAACTTTCTAATGCCTTTATCCAAAAGTTCCAAAATAACATTGGTCCACAAGTGTCCTTAACTGATTTGATACATTGTAAACAAAATACTAAAGAAAATTTGACTGAATTTATTGGTAGATTTAAGCATTTGTATGCTCAAATTTCTTATCCTGATCCTGATATTGATAATCAGCCTATGTTTATTTCAAATTTACAAAAGGATATTAGAGATAAGATTCTACTTACCAAATTTACCTCTTTTCAACAACTTTGTGCAATGCTTCATCATTATCAATTACAAGTGAGTCAATTTGAGATCAACACTCCAATGGTTCTTGTTCCAGTTGATAAGAGTGATGTTGCTCCTAATCCCAACAAGTTTCAAAAACCTAACAACTATGTCAAGATAAATAAGAAAGCAAAAATAGTTTCTGATCAAGTTGTTGTTGCATCCAACAATGCCAAATTTGTATCCACTAATTTTCATCTAAATTGTAAGTTTACTCCTCTTTCTAAATGTTTACATTCTATTATGAGTAAATTGGTGAATGCTAATATGATTACTTTACCTCCTATTCAACCTCTTTTACCTACTATGATGGCATCCAAATCATTTGATCCCAAAGCCTTTTATCAATACCATCATCAGTATGGACATGATACTGAGAAGTGTTATTCTCTAAAACATAAGGTTCAAGACTTAATTGATTCTAATGCTTTATCTGTTGATAATTTTAATGGTAGTGGGAACAAATCTGTCTCTCCACCTAATCAATGTTGGAGTAATAAAGCATTTTCTTATTAATTGAATCATATTGATTTAATTATTAAGTTACTTATTACATCTGTCTACTTAAGCTAAAGTTTAGGCATATAATAATTAATTTCTTTATTAATTATTATTATGCAACCTAGGGTTTTACCTTTTTAGGTTTTCTGATCTCCTTTTATAGGGATCGATCTCATAACTCTTTGTAACCTTTTCTGACATTTCATAATTGATTGCAACTTTTGTTTTTGCACATCAAGGATTTCTCCTTTCTCGAGGATCCATATGTTTAGGTTTCCATAGCTATTTGGTTCTCTCTCTTTTTGTGACAGGTGTTTTCATGTAGTTGTTCTTGGGAGCTATGGGTTTTTTTTCATCAACTCCAATATGGTATCAGAGCTTCAAATCTTCTTGCCCCTGTCCTCTTCCTGAGAGATTTGGCTATGTTCGTTAGATCTACATTTTTAGAGAGGGTTTCCTATTAGAACTAGGGGGGACCTATTTTTCTAGTCATCTTGGCTTCAAATAGACCTCACAGTTCCATTCAGAGCGTCCAAGAATCCCAAGATCCATATAAAATTTGTCCGATTTGGACAAAGTTGGAATTAGTGGCAAATTTTTTTTGCAATCAACCTCGGCACAGATCTTGAGGTGGTCACTATTTTTTGGAGCACTTCTGGCCCAAACGGACATCACGGTTGTGTTTGAAAGGCCTGAGATAGTTAAAATTCATATAAGACTTGTTGATTTTTGACAAGTTGGCCTTTGAAGAAATTTTTTTTGCGTACCTAGGCCATACGACCCTGGCACACAGTTTGAGGTAGCATGCGCACAAAATTTCAAAAAAAATATATAAATTTTTTTAGGGGGCGGCTACTCAGGTGCCACTCAATGGCGACTTGGGTGCCACCCGCAGCTAGCAGAACCACTGACGAAACTGCCAACAAAACTGCTGTTGGAACTGCCTGCGGAACCACCGACGGAACCACTGACGGAACCATGGATGGAACCACTGATAGAACCATCGATGGAACCACTAGTGGTTTCCACATCAACAGCCCCCACAAAATGCAGCAGGGTCACATTGGAGTCCTGCCCCCAGCTGCCAGGGCTTAAGTGCCAGACCCCTAGTCACGTGGGTGACCGAGGGTTCAGATTTTTGGGCCCCCAGGCCCTATTGCTTTTTTTGCAGTGACGACCATTTGGATATCAAATTTAATCCCACAAATGGTTGACATCAGCATATGTTAGTAGAGATTTACCCTTTTTTGAGCTTTTTGGAGGTACCTATGGTTTTTTGCGCATAACTCAGGCATCTGAGATCAAAGTCGGGTGTGCGATATACCGTCAAAAAGATGGTTCTGAGCCCGATCCATTTTTGCTGGTATGGTTTTTTGATTTTTCCATTTTGATGCCATTTTTTGCTATCAAAATCAGATGTTCTCTACGATCATGGTGTTTCAGACCTCCTGTATTCCAAGATCCAGTTCTCTTGCATCCAGGCTCCGTTTTTGGTAAACAAAATATTGTTGGGAATCTCTTTTTGAGATTTTATCAAATCTGATGGTTTCATGTGTGTTTTTGTCCTTTTTCTAATGTCACCCATCCTCAGATCCTTCCAGACACCATCTTTGGGCCCTCTAGGGCAACTGTTGGTTTTTTGCTCATATCTCGAGCATACAGTGTCAAAATTTGGAAAACAAGATATCATCGAAAAGCTGATTCTGAGCTCTTTCTAGATCTAGAGGTTATATTTTCTGGTTTTATTTTTCTAATGGTGTTTTTCTATGTCAAAGAAAGATATTCAGTTCTACACTCTGGGAGCTCTATCTTGCGCATCTGGACTCCATTTCTGGAAAATAATATATCACTGAAAATCTTTTTCAGAGAGCTTTTCAGTGCTATGAGTCATTTTTCCAGATTTTTCTCCAGGTTCATTTTATTTAGATTCTTTCATTTTTGCAATCTGGTGGATATCTTGGTTATTATAGGTCCTGGGATCTCTTCCCTTAAAGGGATGGCTCATCTTAGGTTGTCCTTTTGTTTCAGCAGCCTTCGCTCTTCTTTGAGTAGTGTATACTTCATTTTTTGTAGCATTCTTTTATGCACATGCACTAAGATAAAGTGCCATTCTATTGCATGTATGGGATCTTACAAATGTTCATGCTTTATGTACTTGAACTCCATTATATAGTGCTGAGGGGTTTGATGTTTTCCTTTGCTTTCCATCTTTTGTCATGTGAGCATTCCTCCAATGACGTTAGCCTTAGGTATCTCTATATGTGTTTGTACTATCTCTGCACATTCAATATTTCAGATTCTTCTTCATCATGCAGTTCATATTGGATGATCTTTTTAGTGTACCTATCATTACTCCCTTGTCAACAGTATGGGAGGGTTTCTATTATTGGTTCTACTACTTCCTTGGTTCGATAGTGTGAGCTATGTATTCAGTATTTGATCCTATGTACTAGGCGGTTGCAATGGCTGGATACCTATGCATTTTGGTGAGATGGATCATTTACCATGTGGATACTCTTTTTCTTTCCTATTTGGATGCACTCATCTAGCTTTGATTGATCAACTCTTTAGGTTTTTGGTGTTTATGCCATCTGTATCTTCAAGTTCAGGTGTTTGTCTTTGTTTGCCTCCTGATTCGAGTAGTGTTATTTGAGGGCACTCATGCAGATTAAAGTCTTCTCTACCTGGTCATATTTCTATGGAGGATCTTTAGATCATTAGTTTCTTCTTGACAGAGTTTGTAGTTTCATGCTTCAGTGATGTTGTACATGTTCATCTTTGTTCCTATTTTCTGGAACATTCCTAGTTTTGGAGGCTTCTTCAGTCCTTTACACTAGTCTTTGTTTCTTTTTGGAGTAGAGTTTTTCCCATGTGGTTTTCTCTATTTCTCTGCTTTATAGAGAATCTTTTATACTTGGGTACCTGATCAAGCATTTTTTTGTCGGGACCCATTTGCTTTCAGTAGTTCTTTCTAGGTTTTTAGCTTCTCCCAAAGTTTATCTTAAGGGGGGGTGTTAGAGTAATAAAGTGTTTTCTTATTAATTGAATCATATTGATTTAATTATTAAGTCACTTATTACCTCTTTCTACTTAAGCTAAAATTTAGGCATATAATAATTAATTTCTTTATTAATTATTATTATGCAACCTAGGGTTTTACCTTTTTAGGTTTTTAGATCTCCTTTTATAAGGATTGATCTCATAACTCTTTGTAACCTTTTCTAACATTTCATTGTTGATTGCAACTTTTGTTTTTGCACATCAAGGATTTCTCCTCTCTTGTGGATCCATACATTCAAGTCTCCATAGTTGTTTGCTTCTCTCTCTTTCTATGATAGGTGTTTGCGTGAAGGTATTCTTGGGAGTTGTGGGTTATTTTTCATCAAGTCCAATAATCAAAACCTCCAAATCTATATGAATCCTTTAACTACACGTGATACTAATACCATGTTGTTGTTCCTCCTAGTTCTCAACATATTTCAAACAAGACAAAATGTAACCGATCTGCCAATGAACGTCGTAAGAAGCGTCGGGCTCAAGATAAGGCCCGTGCCTATTTTCTTCAAAGTTTTTAACCTTCTTTTGACCAGCTTATGCCTGATGTGTTGGAAGAAGTAATGTTAATAATGATGTTAAGATGAATGAATATGATGATTCTATTTGTATCTTAGTTTCTATTTCGATTAATATTTACGAAGAAGAGACTCTTGATGATCCTAATGATGCTAATGATGAATATGAGACTATTGACATTGATACTAATTTACCTAATATGATTTCAACATAATTGATAATTATACCTAGTATCAAACATCATGATTTTCAAGAGGATCCTTGTCTGGAATTGGCTATTATTCCTAATGTGTTGGATATAGTCCATCTTGTGAGTTTCCCACCTTCCCTAAATGATATAGACCGAGATGGGGAGAGTAGGAAATGCACTTGATTAGCTTGTCCTCCATGGTATCTTTTTGTGTGTTTGCCTGTTGTATTGTGTTTCTCCCATAATGTGTTTGCTAAATGTTTGTTAGATTCTTTTATACGACCCTTGTTACTTTTTTGGTGCAAGGTGATAAAGGAATCAAACTTGTTGTACTATTCCTCTATACATATCTCTATTCTTCTATATGTTGTTTTCATGTTATGTTGTACTTGTTCTATTGTTCATAAATGTTTTCCTTGTGTAGTCCACTTGGATCTACAACTTGGTAGCACTGATTCTTTTTGGTCTCCATGTTGTGGTCTGAAAAGAATCTTATTTGTAACTCTTGTGTTTTCTTCCTCCATTCTGATTGTAGTTTGAATTTCTTTGGGGAATGATGTCAATTCATTTGCAATAATATCACACACACACACACACACATATTATCTTATGATCATATTGACCCCATGGTAGGTAGATCCCTTCTGTGTTCTCTGTATGTTTTTGTGGTATTTCCCTTGATTTTTCTTCGCTTGGGGGCATCTCGTAGTGGAAACATAATTAGTGGAGTTGTTTATGTTTCCATTCAATCCATTTCTCTTGTTAAAGTGTTAGCAATGACTTTAACATGGGGGCATATACTCTACTCACTTTTTTCACACACACACTTTCAATATATATTTTTCAAAACTTTTCTCCCTTTATGGATTAGAGACTAATCCTTAAAGCATGGATTTTTACCTTATAGGATCTCTTGATCCCTCCAGTTTCAATTTTCAAAGTTTTGATCCCTTAAGGTCGGAGGTGTCCTTAAGACTGGATCTCTCTTATTTTGGGTTTTCTCTTTTGGAATAGAATATTCCTGAGGGTGAATCCTTGATGGGTTGACTAGTGAGTAGCCAAATTCACTAGGTGGTTCAACTCCATCTTTCTACTTACGCTGTTTCCTTGTGTGCTTCAAAATGGGACATAAGTACTCATTGGGCAAGGTAATCACACCCTCTTCTCTCTTTTTTCTAGTGATGTCTCTCTTATTAATCTTGGGGTTGACAAAGACTTGAGTCCCTGGGGGCTTGAGGATTTCTTTGTCCCTTTAATTTGAATAAGATTTTATTTTTCTTAGTGATCTCCTTTACCAAGAGTTTACATCAAGTCCATACTCTTGCTAAAGTGGGGGCTAAATGTATCATCAAAAAATAGAAGCACTTTCATTTAGGACTGGTTTAGCCCTTTGAGTTAGTGGTTTGGGGTCATGTGAAATGCCATGAATGGGTCTTTGACTTGGATCTAGTTTTTTCCCCTATCCTACCCTATTTTCCACTTCTTTCCTACCTATTTTTGGTATCTTGTTATGATATTTTAAGGTTCTTGATCTTAGAGTCAAGGTCGACCTTGACCCTGAACCAGGGTCAAAATTTCAAATTTCAAAGATTTCCAGATGTCAGGGTTCAGAAGGAATTATTTTTTCCACTTGCAGGTCGGCTGTTTCGGGCTTCAAAATGGTGACTCTTAAAGATATTTAATTTAGGTCCACTCCTAGGAGTATGAGCCTAATGAGAATTTATTTCTCATATGTCAGCTGCTCTTTAAGTTTGTGCCCTAGACTAGTATATAAGGAAGCTTTCTCCTCTCATTTTGGCAAGTAAGAACAAGAAAGGAAAACAAAAGAAGAGAGAGCAAGAAAAGGGAAGATAATCTATTTTAAATAATTCAAGCATTCAAGATTCAATTCGTCAAGGAGATCCATTGATAGCCATTGAAGGATTCAAGCTCTATGGAGCCCTCTTGTTGAAGATTTCTCCATCCATATCCATTCAGGCTTCTTCCTATTACAAGATCCATTCAAGATTGGTATTGAAGATCTAAATTCAATTGATTTTAGATGTCCTACATCCTATATCCTAATATTCTACATCTATTTGGAGCATCCGTACTTGTGGATCAAGGATTCAAATCCTCCATAAGGGTTTCAACATAGGCAAGGTGAATTGTTCTATTTACTTTGTTTATTACTACAATTTCAATTCTATTTCAAGGTTAATTCCAAAACTAGGGTTTGACCAAGGCAAACCCCTCATCCAAACAAAAAACCCATTTTTCTTGTACAAGCAGGTGTGGAACAAATAATTATAGAGTAGATTCAAATACCTGTATTTGGGTCAAGGTTGACCTGGTTCAGAAAGGAAAAAGATTTTTGGGTTTTCTTTGTTTCTATGTTTCGGTTCCAGATCCAATCGCAAAATTTCTAGAAACTCAATACAGTAAAAAAAAAAAAGGTATTTCCAGATCTTCTATACTTTGAGGTTAGTATTTGTCTTCAATTAAGATCTCAACACTCCTCTTCCAAAACAAAAGGTAAGGTTTTCCTCTTCTTCTTATTACTAATGGACTGATTCATTTATGCATTGACCATCTTCTTGTGGTTAATCAATTTGGATCTTTCCTTTGGGAATTTGGGATTAAGAAGAGAATCTTACCTTCCCCAATTTCTTCTATATGTAAAGGATATAAACATCACCACCCTCATACATATTATCATTTTTTTTATTCTTTACAATTAGGAACCACTTCTCCATCTTTATTCAGTTTATTCTTAAAAACCCTCTTTATACCAATCACATTCTTGTCTGTTGGTCTAGGAACAATTTTCCATATGTCATTCTTCTTGATTTGATCGAGTTATTGTTCCTTTTCTTTTTTCTAGTATTTACTCTTCAAGGCTTCATTCAGAGTTTTAGGTTCAAACATTGAGATCAGACATGTACTCTCTCTGATATTCCTTCTAGTTTCCACTCCTACATCTTTAGCACCAATGATCTAATCAACATAGTAATTCAATTTCACATACCATGAAATAATAGGTTTAGGTCTATGTTCTTCTTCTTATTTCTCCACCAGTTGAACCACTTCTTCCTCATTGTTCTATTCAACAATTTCTTTCTATTTTGATTTCACATACATAAATTTTTGATCATTTATTGGTTCTGTCTTTCTCATTTCATCACATTTCTTTGGATATTCATCTACCTTCACATTTTCAATTTTAACCATCTTGTTATTTCTTTTATTGAAACACTTATAGGCCTTTAGTTTAGTAGAACATCCTAAGAAAATACCTTCATCACTCTTAGGATCAAACTTTCTAGTGAAAGCATCTCTCTTGATATAATATCTACTACCAAAAAATTTGAAATATTCAACACTAGATGAATGACCATAACATAACTCATAATGTGTCTTACCGATACCTTTCTTCACTTGTACCCATTTCAATTTGTACACTTTAGTTCTAATATCTTCTCTCCACTATGACTTAGGTACATCACTTTGAATCATCATTGTCCTGGCTACATCCACCATGGTTATGTTCCTCCTTTCAACAACACCATTTTACTATGGGGATATAGGTGTATACATCTAACTTTTGATTACATTCTCCTCGTAGTATTCAAAAAAATTAGATGAAGAAAAGTCTCCTCCTCTATCTAACCTTAAGCACTTTAAGGTTTTGATTGTTTCATTCTCAACAATTACTCTAACATCTTCGAACTTGTAGAAATCTTTAGATTTATCCTTCAAGAAAGTCACCCACATCATTCAAAATTAATCATCAGTAAATAATTTAAAGTACTTACCACCATGTTAACTTCTTTTCCTTATAGGACCACATAGATTAGTATGCAATAAGTCCAATATACTATCAAATGAACAAGACTTTCTACTGAAAGTAGAACTAGTTAATTTACCCAACTGTAATTATTTACATGTCATGTTGTCTAGCTTACCTAGTTGCATGACAGTCCCCTAGCTGCATTCAACTTACTAACTTTGACAAGACTATCAAAGTTCACATGAAAAACCTTCTATGCTACAAAAAATTATCATCAATTCTAGCAACTAAATAACTATTAACAATATTGTTTAGATGAAATAAATTACCTTTATTCTTCCTACCAGTAACAATCAAATATCTTGAGCTTCCAAGTGTCATACATACACCTCCTTTTAATTTTAGGCAATAACCTTTGTCATCCAACTACCCTACACTCAATAAATTATGTTTCAAAAATTATACAAATTAAACAACATTAGCATTTATTTTTACATTTAAATAAATTATACCTTTTCCTTTTACCAAGATGAGTGCGTTGTTACCAAACCTGACCACACCACCATCAAATTCTTTTAGCTTTATGAACTTTCTGCTATTACCTGTCATTTGAGGTGAGCACCCACTATCAATAACCCACTCATTGATGTGTTCCATGTAAGAAACCAATGCCTTTTCTCCTTCTTAAGTATATACTTTCAGTTCAACAAACATTCTCTCTTCTTCTTCATTATTTTCTTACTCTTAATCAGTTACACCTTCATCAACTCCAAGATAACATTGTTTCTTTCCCTTTTCTTTGAATCTTCTAATATTTTATGTCTACTCACCATAAGGACACCTAGCAAAAATATATCCAATCTTATTTGATGCAGGAGCATCTTTTTTTGATGAATAGTGCCTTCTCTATTAATTTAATATAAAAGTTACATATTCACAAAAAAGGGGCTAGAGACATAAAAACCACTCCGCAGAGTTCACACAGCCAAAGATAGAAACAAAAATAACTATTCATAAAAAAAAGGCATAAATACATCAAGAAGAAAGAGCGGTGCTAGAAGGAGGAGAATCTTTATCATCAGAACCCCAAACATCATTGGGATTGACAGGAGGGTCAAGAATCGACCAACCATCATCTTTTGCATCTCTCTTTCTCTTCCACCCGGGGTGGAGAAATGGCCAGATCCAAGCGGGGAAACTTGGAGGAGGTGGTAGGAGGCCAATCAAAGCCACAATAGGTACCCAGAGCATCAGGAGGGGTAGACTAAGTTGGAGCTAGAGACCACCTAGAAGTACAGTGAGGTAGAGAAGCCAAGTGGCACAACCAACCATTGTCACAACCTCTAGGAGAGTGGTGGCGGGGCACCTACGATCATGGGTATGGGAGCAGTGAGCCGAGGAGCTATGCCAATGACGAAGGCCTCTAGTAGGGGTACCTTAAGTAGAAATGACATTAGGAGGGACCTAGGAAATAGTGCAGGGAGCATTGCCCCAATGATTGAGCACCTTCGAAAGGGGAGCCACCTCCAGAGCCACTTTATTAGCTTGAACCTGAATCTACATCATAACATTATTACATATGCAAGCCTTGTTATATAGAGAAAGATTCATATCAAGAAAGATGTGAGAAAAAATAACAACATTCCTATCTTTCCAAAGAGTGAAAAAAATCTCCATCCTGAAAGTATGCCAAATCTGGGTAAACTTGGAAGGAAGTCTAGGAGAATCCCCTAGGACAATCATATGCCAAGAGAAAGGCTCAAACTTGAAGGGTTTAAAAAAATCATGGATCCATTGCCAATACTATTGATATCTCCTACAGAAAAAGAGGATGTGCAAGAAAGTGAGAGGTCTAGTGATAAGTGGAAGATTGAAGATGCCATCTTTGGTTAAGAATGTCCACCATGGGAAGATGGGGAGACAACCATTTATAGCCCAGCTAGCCTCGACTTATTATTTCTAAAAGGAGTGGCATGATACCATTTCCAATCCTTCCACTAGGGTTGAATAGTCTGAATACCAAGCTTATGAAGAAAATGCTTAGGAAGTGTGGAAACCAACAGATCACAAGTTTGACGATCTTTGCAAGCCAAGTGGAATTGCACCTGCATATCCTCCCAAGAGAAGAGACTCATAGTGGCCCTAGAGAAGAGGTCCTTGGGAGTTTGAATGTCTCGTTTGAAAAAATGTAGAGCATTAGCCCCTTCATTCTTAGCCAGAGGGATGCCTTGAATAGAAAACAACATGGACCACTAGAGGTTCTGTTGATTTAAAGATAACCCATTGTGAAAGCCATCACCATCCCATCGAAGCCAGGGCTTAATAACTTCCCAGGCTTTCCAAATGCTTTTAATGATGAAACTACCCTAAATATAAATAGGCTCCTTCATAATGAGAAGGGTCTGTAGACCAATGCCCTTCCAAGATGGCCTATGAATAGGGAATCCTAAAGAGATGCAGCACTTGACAAGGATCTTCTAGGCCTCATCACTAGTAAGAGCATGAATAATCCACTTGGCACATTGAGAAAGACCTTTCTTCTGAATGGAGAGAAGGCCAAGGCTGCCAGAGTCTCTGGGGAGACAACAATAATCCTAAGAAACTCTATGGAACCCATGGCTATCAGCTCCAAAGGCCTAGAGAATGTCTTTGAGAAGGCGTTCCATCTTGAGATATGAGGCTTTATAAGGAGCCCATCAAGAGGAGTAATAAACATGAGTAGTAGCCAGAAGTTTGGAGCAAATATGGAATTTCCCTGCAAGGGAAAGAGGCTTGCAGATCCAATATTGGAACTTTTTCTCAATCTTGGTAATCACAACATTTTAAAGTCCACAACAGATCCATGGAAGGAAAAGGGAATGCCCAGGAAGTGGAAGACTTCCCCATGTTGGACCCATTTCCATTCAAAATTAGCAAGCTAGGGAGGGGCTGGAAGGAAAGAATGTCTGAAGAAAAGGGTCTTATGCCACTGAATTAAAGATCTAGAGGCTTGACAAAAGGTGTCCAGACACTGTAAGGCATTAGATATATTTTTTTGATCCTCAATAAGGGTGAGAAAGGAGTCATTTGTAAAGTGACCATTGACAAGTTGAGAAGAAGAATCAGGCAAAGAAATGCCCTGAACCAAACTAGAGGAAACATAATTGGCAACAAAATAACAAAAGCCTTAAGAAAAAAGCACATATAATGTAGGAGCTAGTGGAAAACCTTACCGGATGGATCTAAAAATCCCAGTGGTATCAAATTGAGACCCATTGATATTAATGAATGCAGAGGCATCACCAAAAAGCATTTCCACAGAATGCAAGAAATTAGGACCAAAGCCAAGAGCATGTAGCATGGAAAGAATGAATGGCCATTCAATGTGGTCATATGCTTTAGCAAAATCAAGATTGAGAAATAAAGTTGGCTGCTTAGACTGACGAGCCCATTCCATCCCTTCCCAGATAGCAATAATGTTGTCAAGAATATACCTGGACTTAATTTAAAGCTAGTTTTCTCATGGAAAATAATAAGCAGAAGGAGATGTCTGATTTTGAGAGCTAAAGCCTTATTAATTATCTTGTAGGAGACATTCAGGAAGGTGATGGGCCTCTAATTGCAGATATCCTCAGGATCACCAACTTTAGGTATGAATTTGATGTTCCCTTTATTCATGATAGCACCTAAACTTTTATTATGGAAGGTCTTGAGGTAAACTTTATGCAGGTTAGGTCCTATAGCATCCCATAAGTGTTTGTAGAACTCACAGGGGAAGCCATCACATCTTGGGGATTTGTCATCAGCCATAGAAAAGACAACTTCTTTAAGATCACTAATGGTAAGAAGTTTCTCACAAAAGGCCCGCTGCTCAACCACTACATGGTTTGGAGTAAGAGAAATACAAGACCTAAGAGCCTCCTCCTGAGTAGCAGAATTTCCCTACGAAGAAAACACTTTTTCATAGTGTTGAACAAAAGCTTGAAGAATGGCAGGAAGCTCAGTAAGGGTTTCAGGTCCTTGTTTGATCTTTTGAATACCAACATTGGTATGCTAGCCCCTGAGAGCATGAAAAAACTCCTTAGAGGCTTTATCGCCCACCTCCAACTAGTGGAGGTGAGCTTTGATTTGAGACCCATGAGCAGTATAGGCATCTGCAATTTTCTTCTCATGTCAAAGCTGGACAAGCTTAAGCTAAAGCTCAATGTCAAAGGGGTTCAACACAAGCACATCAGAAGCATTGCAAAGAGCCTTAGTGTTAGCTTCATATGCACATTTCCTGTAGCAAGCCAACTGATGGCCATAAATGCAGAGAAATATCATAGTACGGTTGATGGCTTCATTCCACCACTATATTGAACCAAGGTGATTGTGGGGCCAAGGCTCTAAATTCTAGACCTAAAGAATGTGAGCAATAGTGGAAGCATGTGTCAGCATAGACGTGTTGAGAAAAAATTGAGTGCAAGTAGCTTGCCTAGAAGAGGAATGCCAAGTGATGGAAAAGGAAATGGGGAAGTGGTCTGAAAAGGTCTGATCTATCAAAGGAGTGACAGGTAGGTCCCGATCTTTAGAGAAAGAGAAAAAAGATTGAGTAGTTATCATAGCATGATCTAATCTCTTAAATATATAGTTAGAACTAGCTCTAAAATTAGACCAAGTATGCCAGACCCCACCCTATTGGTGGTGGTTAGCATTGGGATAAAAAAGGCCCAATTTATTGCACATATGGTACCATACTTCTCTCTCCCTAGCTATCCATCGAAAAGGAAAAATCCCTTCCTTATTAGAGGCCAGCTCAACCATATTAAAGTCCTCGCACATCACCCAAGTAGCAGGAGGCAAGTTATCTACTAGCCAACACCAAAGCTGAGATCTTTCCACAACATCATTGAGAGCATAAACATTAATGATGCCAAAAGAATGGTTTTGAAAAGACAACAAGATCCAAGTGACACGCTGCATTGGATCAGATCCATGTGCAATAAAAAAATAATGAAGGCAAGGTGATAGGACAGTAATGACACCACCCTTGCCAGCTTTATGCTGAGTAGAAAAAATAATGCCATCTAGCCAAATGATGCGACATGCAGAATTAAGTAGGAAACCAAAAATTTTCACTTCCTATAAACACAAAACATCCAGACTATGAAGTCTACGGCGGGTATCACGAACAAAGTACTTTCTAGAGAGGTTAGTTAGACCTCACACATTCTAGGAAAAAAAATTCATAAAAAATCTTGCATGATTTCCTCATCCCTAAGAGAGGAGAAACTATTCTGCAAGAGAGTTGGTATTGAACCAAAGTTGGGAAGTAAATCTTGAGGAGAGATAAACCATCATTTTTCTAGGTCATCCGCACATCCATCAGGGCTACGAGACTAACGTAGAGACTAAGAAGAAGTAGATGGTATAGCTCACGATGTGAGCACCACCTCTAAAGTGGTAGGCCTCACGGCTAGAGCTTTCCCTTGAATAACAGGGTGTGAAGTAGGTGGAGCAATAAATGATGCTTTGATGGAAAGAGGGTATTCTCCAACTGGAGGCTCCAGAGGTGACACAGCTACAAAAGTAGCATGTGCCATCTTAGAGCTTGAGGCATTCTTTCCTTTTTGCATGGCTGTAGTCCATTCTTCTTTTTTCCTAGCTTCCAAGTTTTTGACAGACGCTTCCTTTGGTGATGGCTTCACTTGAGGGGTGATTAGAGGGCATTCCTTAATCTTGTGTTCTGCTAATTGGCACCTATAATAGGTGTTTGGCAGGTTCAAATAATGAACTTTTTGAGAGAAGGTGTGGGAGCCAACCTGGATCTCAATAGTGTCTTTGAGGTCCCTAGAAAGGTCGACTTCAACACAGACGCGCTTCTGAGGGTGGTCATTAAAAAACTTGTCATGCTCCATGACAATAATCTTGTTAAGGGTTTTGGAAATAGACTCAATAAATGACCAGCATGGAAAAGGGAGACCAGGAAACTCAACCCAAATGGGAACCCTAAGTTTCTTGTCATCTGAGATAGTGAAGTCTTTAGGCTACCTTTGAAAAACAAGCAGGGATGACCTAATTGTCCAGGGCCCACACCTAAAAATAGCTTCCGCTTGGGAAGGGTTAGAAAAAGGGTATAGGAACAAACCTTTGGTGAGGTTTTTCACACCGTCAAGGTGGACCCCATGAGGGGTCCAGCTCTTATTAACCCAATCTTTGAGGATACTTTCAGGAGGAGTGCGACCCACAAAATATCCAATCAAAGTATGCTTTTCTAACCATTCACATGCAAAATCAAACTCTTGCAGATTAAGAACAATGTCAGGGTTACCTTGTGAAAGACCTTCAGGATGAACTTGTGAGGAAGTTTTTCCAAAGGAGGCACCATGGATTTCTAAAGCTTCAACTCGAGTAATAGCATCAATGGCTGGGCCGAAGTTGGCCGAAGCCATACTAAAAGCTAACCCTAATGCAAAAATCTCACAGTTTATGGCAATCCTATATTTTGGTAGCTTGTTATATGTGATCGGAAACTACTTTGGAGTTCTTAGTGGAGTGTTCTTGTTTGGTCATTGATGAGCTCAGTTACCTGTCTCTTCTTAGTTCCTTTCACTAAGTGGCTTTATTGTGTTCTTTCACCAAGTTGGTTTGGTGTGTTCGGTGATGCTCGATGGCCTTGTTCATTGACGAGTTTATTCTAATTATTTTGGCTGGTCAACTTGTGTATTAAATTTTGGTTGTGATCTGACTATTGGGATCATTCATTGGGAAATGTGTGGACCTAAATCAAGGTCATTTATTTCTCTAATGCTAGATCTAGAGGATTATTTGGGAAGACCTATTTGGTAGCCTTGAGTATAAATGTAATATTTTGTTATAGGTTTAGTAGCGAAGTTGAGTTAGAAGAAAGATAGGAAGCTAGTGATTGTAGATCTCATATGCATTAAGATTTTAATATCTCTGTAATTGAATTATGTTGTATTGGTCATAACTGGGAAGGCCTCACAACCTAGCATGTATCAAGTTTGATGAATAAATGATATTGATCTGCTTTCTCTTCTTTGTTTCTATGTAATTTACTCCATGTGATTCAACAAGGTGGTCTTGTACTTGGGAGAGTGTTTAGCCCCATTTATCACCCTCTCCTTGCGTCAGGTGGTATCAGAGTGATATTTCATCAAGAGATCCAGGTTTGGGAATCTAGGTCTTCAATAGAGGTTCCTTCTTGGAAAACCCTAGTTGGTTATTTTGTTGTGGGCTAATAGATTACATTATGACCTGCAATTGTAGAGGGTTTAAAGATGGTTTGAGGAGGAAGAAATGCATATCCAGGCTTAGGTGATATGCTAAGACAAATTTCTACTAGATTATAAGCTGTTGAGATAGCCCAATGTCAAGGAAGACATCTTGATGATGTTAGTGATGATGAAAGCAAAGAAGTGTAGGTGGTAGCCGAACCTGCTCTTATAATGGATCAAGGAGAAGAAAGATTCCTGAAAGAATTGACTAGTTTGAAGGATACATCGCAATTTAAACCTCCCGAGCATAGCAAAAAGATGGATTCAGATGAATTGATGGACTAGATTACCAAGATGGAGAAATAATTTGAGTATGAGAACATATCAATTGAAAAGAAGGTAAAAATTGCAAGCAAAAAATTGAAAGGTCACACATCCTTATGGTGGGATAATCTTCAATTGGATCAAAAGGAAAAGGTAAGACCAAAATTAAGGTATGGGAAAAGATGGTAAATAAGTTGAAGGGAAAGTTTCTAGCTTGTGATTATCATATTAACTTAGTTAGGGGAATGCAATGTTTGAGGCAAAAAGATAGCTTGGTATGGATTACACTGAGGAATTTTATAGGTTAAATATCAAATATAGACATATTGAAGATGAGGTGTAAATAATTGCAAGGTACCTAAATGGGTAAAGGATTTCTATTCAAGAAGAAATTATTTTGGTCAAAATGGAGAGTATTGAGGAGGCTTATCAGTTTTCCCTAAAAGATGAGGAGAAATTGAATAAACGACACAAGAAAAGAAAAATAGGAAGAGGTGGTAGATTTCCTAGAGGAAGAGGTATATCCTATGATAAAAATAGTAGATCTAATAAGGACAAGACAAATCAAGACAAAGGCAAGATTGAGTGGAAAGGTGAAAGTTCATTCTGAGGAAGAAGTAATTACTCCTAAGGTGGATATGGCAAGGAGGATTATGAGGAACTTGTTACAACTATGGTGAAGAGGGACACATATCATTTGAGTGTACACATGTAAGAAAGAAGTTTGGTAGCAATAGAAATGATTTGTTGCATGATGATTCACCGAATGAACCTAAGAAGGAAGGAAACCTGATGGTCAGAAGAGCACTATGGAGTGAAAATACTAAGGAAGATCGGCTAAGAAAGAGTTTTTTCAAGACCAGATGTCGAGTTGTAGACAGATTTGAAAGTGATCATTGACACTAGAATTTTAGAGAATCTAGGATCAAAAGAAATGGTTACAAAGTTGCAGTTGGAAAGATTGAACCACCCAAAGCCCTATCATATTTCATGGATCAAGGATGAGGATACACTTATGGTAAGGGAACAATGTTTTATAAATCTAAAAATTGGAAAGTAATATGATAAGGTATTATGTGATATTATGCCTATGGACTGTTGTCATATTTTCTTGGGTAGACCTTGGAAATATGATAGACATGCTATATATGATGGAAGATTGAACAAATCTACTATTTGGGTCAATATCAAGAAACAAATATTATTACCTTTGATTGAAGAATATGTTGGTGAGATATGTACATCTATGAAAGTTTGTTTGATGGAAGGTAGACAATTTTTTAAGGACTTGAAGAAAAATGATGTTTGTTATGTTGTGATTCCTAAAAAACTAAGAGAGAAAATAGAAAATAAAGTTCTTGAAGAGGTTGTGAATTTTCTCACCGAGTACAAGGAGATCATTTTAGATAATGTACTTGATGGTTTACCATTGGTGAGAAGTATTAGTCATAGTATGGACCTGATTCTTGGAGCTAGTTTACCAAATAAGGCACCACACCTATAATACCCCAAATATGGGCTATAAGTTCATTAATCTCCTACATCATTAAATCGAATGAAATCGACATCAAAGTCCTAACCTAAGGCACATCTAAACATCATCGAATCCTAATTGATTATCTTAAATTCTGCATCGGGGAATATTCCTAGCAATATTCCTATTTATCATAATTTTATAATTATTTGGCGATAAATCACATTTATCCTAAAGTTTGATTAATTGAATATTCTCAATATTTAATTAATTAGATTTAATTCTGCCACTTAATTATTTAATTGAATTTAATTATATTTATTCCTAAGTATTATTATTTAATTTTGACAATAAATCCAAAATCCTATCATTAATTGATTAAATTCTTATTTAATTAATTAAAGCAAGTTGTCATATTTGATGATATTATTTTTTTGATTAAATGATTGATTAACCCATAAATCAATTATTTTTCAAAAATTAGTTAAGTTGAGAATAAATCACTTTATTTATTTATTAATTCATAATTATCCACATGCACAATCAAAGAGCAGTTAAACTCCAAATCAGAAAATCAATGCAAGTTATTGAATTTTTGGATCTCAACATCATTTTTGAGTTTTAAAGTTGATCTAAACTTCTAATTTGAGTTAAAAAGCTATTTTTGCATGATTTGCATGTTTTTGTGAATTAAATTATCTTTATTATCAGATAACTCAAAAATCAAGCTGAGTTATTTGAGTGATTTATGGATTTCTTCCATGCACCTCCAAAGCCCTAGATTTCTATAAATTAAGGCCTCAGCTCATCTCAAAGCATCTCATATTTTTGCATCCTCGCGCTGTTGAATTGGAGGACGAAGAATCAAAGCTTATTGCGAATCAAGGCTATTGTGAGATCAATTTCATTTGCATTCATATCATATTAGTTTTCATTTGTTAGATCATTTAGCATATCATAGCTCAATTTTCATATTAGCATAGATTCATATCAGTTTATCATTCTTATTGCATCTAAAATCCAAAAAAAAAGAAGATTACTTTGCATTCATATTTCATATGTAGATCAATTGCATTCAAATCCTTCATTTAGGTGTCGTCTAGGTCACTGATCTCGATAACAATCTAAGAACATCAATCTCAGACCTATTAGAAGGTAGTAGATCGCTTGGTTAGATTAGATTTCAATTTTGCACGATTTTGATTTTTGCTAACCTTTAATGTTTTACTGAAGTGTTGTGTCTACTGATCAGGTACAATTTTCACACATACATTTTTGGTGCCCACCGTGGGGCCCTGAAATGGCTTTCCAATTCAATTCTATCAATGTTTGTCTTTTTCTCCTCGGTTTCTATGCAAAAATATGATTTTTATTTTTTGTCCGTACAATCTTCATACGAGTTTATAACAAAAGTCATTTCGCACTGTGCCCACTATTGTATGATAGTCTATCAGATCGAGAATCATGCCAGGCTATACACACTGTTGTCTGGGAGTTCAACTATCATTTCATCATACACCCAGTGTCGTACGAGTTTCCAAACTATCGTCTGGGAGCATACCCACTGTCGTACAAGTTTTCGGACTGTCGTTTGGTAACAGACCCACTGTCGTACAAGTTTTAGCATCAGGTTTCAACTGTAGTTTCATTTTTCAGGGCATTTTGTCATATTTGGTTTTTAGATTTTGACTAACGGCTAATATTAACAATTGAAATTCTCTATTTTTGATTGACTCCTGCTGGTTTTGATTGGAAAAAGTGCATGAATTGCTAAAAATCAGGTAAAATCTACTAAGCGCGTTGTGAGGATTCTAGGTATTCTCCTTCATCTAATAACATTTTGATTTGGACTTAAAATAAATCTCTCATGTGTCTAGCTTGAGTGCTTCTTTTCATGCTTTTGTTTTACACACTTGCGTAATTGATACTAGGTTGTGACACATTAGGTATTTATTGGCAGTCTTAGATTACTTGTGATTGATCTAGATTGTTATCTTGGGTTATTAGACTCGCTAAATTTTCCAGCCCCTCGTTTTCACCCCGTGGTTACAATATCAATGCCACATTAAAGGGGAGGAGTCTACAGGAAAGAAGCATTAAGTGTTCCACTAGGCAACCCTTTTGTGCCTTTTTGGAACTCACTTGTTTTCTAAGTTGTGGACTTGTTTCTAGCTTGTATGAGGGGTTAATTGCTCCACCTTGTGGACTCACCTCATATTCACTTTAAGCATTAAGTGTTCCTCTTTCTGCTTTTGAATACTTTTGGATAGATTTTCTTTTTGGAATATATCTGTACTCACATAGTAATTAGGCCCCATGAACACTATTTGTGGATCTTGAGAGAGTGGGTTCCCAGTGAAACCCTTCTCAACGAAGGATCCCTTGTAGGTGGGGAGGATACTTAGTGCATCTCACGTTCTACTTAGTCTGTGTGTCTTACCTTATTGATTGATACATTCTCTCTTTGGAGAGGTTAATAGATCACGTGGGGTTGATATCATAGACCTTGGTGAGACAAACTTTGTCTTAGTGTGTCAGATTAATCTACTTGCTTTGTTTGGGTTAAAAGTGAAGAGGCATCAAAACCTTGGATCTGGAGCCAAGTCCCCTTGTGGTATACTATTGTGAGTCACCTTTAGAGAGGGTTAACCATAGCAGACAATCCCTTCACAGGGCAAACTACGTTGATGGAACCTCAAGCGGTAATAGCCATTT
The DNA here is from genome assembly GCA_027943335.1 of Chamaecyparis obtusa. Taxonomy (NCBI): domain Eukaryota; kingdom Viridiplantae; phylum Streptophyta; class Pinopsida; order Cupressales; family Cupressaceae; genus Chamaecyparis; species Chamaecyparis obtusa. The sequence goes on from BSBK01007561.1 coordinate 781,603, forward strand.
TCACCGTGGTAGTGATAGCCGCTATATAAATGTCCTTGTGGAAGAAATATCCATGGGTATGGTTCATTTTTGGGTTGTCAGATCTCCCTAGCAGCTCCTGAAGATTAAGTTCTCGGACTGTGTCAAAACCTTAGCGCACCGGGATTGGAGTTCACCCCTTTGGATCATAAAAGTTGTAGAGTCAAACCATTACTAAAAATCCTAGCGAGGCCAAATTTTCATTTTCTAGGGTATATGTGCATTATTGCAAAACATTTTTGGAACATACACAATTAGCGCTTCTGAGGATTAGGACGAATAAGTCACTTGATTATTCATGCGCAAGGTTGCTTTTTCCCTTGTTCATTATTTTCAGACATGCTTGAAATCACTTGCTTGCTATTTTGCATGCTTGTTTATCTATCTGGTTATTGAAAATGAACAAATCTGTTACAATCCTCAAATTTGGACATTGAAATTTGCAAATAATTCAAATTTGAAAACTCAAAATTTGCAAAATCTAGAGTAAAATCCTTTTCTAGAGTCAAAAGTCATCTCAGGAGGTTAGAAAGTCATACGAGTTTTCTCAAATTATCATTTCATTATAGCCCATCTGTCGTATGATTGAGTACCCCAGTGTCGTATGAGTTTTCATGCCAACAAATTCTCAAAGTCAAAATCTTGCAACTATCGTATGAGATTTTCAACTGTTGTTTCATTGCTACCCAACTGTCGTATGATAACCAACCCAGTGTTGTATGAGTTTTCATGATAGAAAATTCTCAAAGTCAAAATCTTGCAACTGTCATATGATATTTTCAACTGTCATTTCATTGCTACCCAACTATCGTATGATAACCAACCCACTGTCGTACGAGTTTTCATGCCAACAAATTTCAAAGAGTCAAATCCTGCTTACAACTGTCGTGTGAGATTTTCAAGTGTCATTTCATTGGCTACCCACTGTTGTATGGGTTTTGCAACTATCGTACGACTTTTGCAACTGTCGTTTCATAGCATACCCACTGTTGTACGAGTCTGCAGAGTGTCATTTGGGAAATTTTTGAGAGTTGTCAGAAAATTGTCAGAATTGCCAGATATTTAGCTTTTTCAGCCTAATTTCAGAATTTGTCGAATGAATATCTATGTCAAGAATAGAGCAGTAGCTATTGAGAATCCAATCATTTTTCTAAAGTGGCCTTTTGAATCCAATTCAACCTTCTATTTAATTGATTTGAGTCTTTATCATCTCGTGTCAAAACCTTGTCATAACTATCAATCTTCAATCAATCATCAAAATGACTAAGTGTTGTGATATCTTGTCCGCTATCTTTTGGGAACCTACCCATACATCTAGGGCACAGTATCCTTCATCCATGTCTAATCAAATCTTCAAAACAATCAAACCTTGACAAGGTTGCATCATCTGATCATCTTGATTCAATTCATTCTTTGGTTATCTGAATCTTATTCTTTTGTTTCACTTGAGGTTAATGGTGGAGACTAGAGCTTCCACTCACAAGAAATCTATCACCACTCTCCAAACTCCAACTCTTGAGCAACTCATTAATTTTGGTCTTTACGAGGACGACGGTCTTGGCAACTATCGATTGAAATCTAGTTACATACCTCCTCCATCAACTCACGGAGGTACCTAACATACCCCTCATCAATCTAATCTAGGGAGTCCATACACTCCTACCATGTCTCAAGTAGGGACAAACTTTGGCTCTCAAAGAGCTCAATCTCAACATGGTGCAGATTAGGAACCCACAGCTGAAGAAATTGCTCGCTATCAAAATGATGATGAATTCAAGAAGATGATGAGGCATTTCTTGAAAGAAAATAGAGAGACATAATTTTTAGAGCTAGCTCATCAAGGAGCTAACCTTCCTCCTAATTTTAATGTGGAAGACATCATTACACATGAGGAAGAGAATCCACTCATAGCTATGATGAAACAGATGCATGCTATACAAGTTGAACTTAACAATCTTAAGAAAGAGAAGGAACCTAAAGAGTTCTCCATGGAGGCTCTATGTCCTTTTCCATTTGAAAAAGACTTTTACATGCCACCATTTCCAAAAAGAGTGGAGATGCCAAAGTATGATAAATATGATGGGCAATTTGACCCTCAAGATCATGTTAGAGAATTTTGTACACAATCAATGGAGTTCATGCATGAACCAACATACCTTATGCACCTCTTTCCTAGATCTTTGGGAGGAGCATCCATTCATTGGTTTTCAAAATTGCCTTCTACTATCAAAACTTTTGAGGAGTTGATCAAATTGTTTTATCAACAATACTCCTACAATATTCAGCACTCGGTCACCATGATCGATATCTGTAATCTCAAGCAATATCTAGGGGAACCATTCCTAACATTTCTCAAGAGATGGAGGAAGAAGTTCTCTCTATATGCCAGACCTATTCCAGAAATAGAAAAATTGGAAATCTTCATCAACAACCTTGTTCTAGAAATCAATTATCCTCTACAAATGCAAGATCATACATCTTTTGATAAGATGGTGGATAATGCTATCAAAATCAAAAAAGTGCTTGTGAAAAAAGGAGAAATCATACTTCAAAAAGATAAGTACGAATCAGGATCCAGTTCTAAAGACAAGAACAAAAATTGGAACAAGAACAAGGGCATCATCACAGATGGTGTTGTTGACACTGTCCATGCCCCATCAAAGGTACCAGCCTACAATCTCACTCTTGGCACTCAAGCCATTAAAGCTTCAGAGCAAAAGTCTTCTGAACCATCTCAAAAGAAGCCAGAATACAAAAGATGGGATAAACATCAAAAGTTTACTCCTCTGGGAGAGTCTTTAGAATCAGCTATGAAAACTCTACTAGCTGATAACATCATCTCTTTACCACCAATCCAACCAAATGATCAGGACCCCAAATTGAAATGGTGGAGAGAAAATGAATTCTGTGATTCCCATTAGACTAAAGGTCATGAAACTAATAATTACTACCACTTGAAGCATACCATTCAAGATTTGATCGATAGTGGAGACATCACAATTGACAATCCAAAGAGCAATAATGATCATATAGCATTCACAGAACTATTTCCAAAACATGGTCAAGAAGTTTCAACTTCTCAGCCTAATATGGGGGCAAAAGTCAACTATGCCTACCCTAGAAATAATGTTGTCATCAATATGGTTGAGCCATGTCTCTCTGAAAGTTGCAATGTCATCACAATTGTATGAAGAGATAAAGATCATTCCTCAGCTAATGCAGTTACTCGATCACAAGCTCAAACGCATTTGAAAGGACAAATCCTAGATTCATCAAATTTCCCTAAGGTGCCCTTCAATCTTTCATCTGCTTCTAAATAGAAGGCTGCTTCCAAATCTTCCAATCCAAAGGATACAAGGCCTACATCTTATAGCATTGTTCAAAAACTCCAACACACTAATGTGAAAATCTCCATGTTTGAGTTGCTTCAAATATCTCCAGCTCATAGAGCCATACTAGACAAAGCTTTGCTCGGTTCCAATGTTCCTGATGATCTTGATTTAGATAGGTTCCAGACTATGGTTGGACATCTTACATCTCTACAATATATCTCCTTTTCAGAGGAAGATGAAAACTCCTTGAGTCACTTGCATAATCAGCCTTTGCATATAGAAGTCTTGATCCAGAACCGTAGAGTCAAACGTGTGTTGATAGATGGGGGTGCTAGCCTAAACATTTTTTCTTACAACTTGATCACACAATTGGGATTTTCAGAATTGGCTATTGATCCTAGAAAGAAAATAACTATCAAGGCCTATGATGAACAAGAAAGATCTTCTAAAGGCAGCATTGTCTTACCTATCAGAGCAGGTCCAGTTATCAAAGATACCATCTGTCAAGTGCTTGATCTAACTTTGGCCTACAACATTCTTCTAGGGAGACCATGGATACATGAAATGCAAGCTATTCCTTCTACATACCATCAATGTTTGAAGTTTCCTTATGAAGGAGTAGAGGTTACTATCCTCGTAGATTTGAATACAACTTGCAACACCTTGAAGGAAAGTGTAGATAAGCTTGTGCCTAATAACATAGAATCTTCCATTAAACCAACTAAAGAAGCATCCACATCTAAAATGGAAGATCTTGCAAAAGAGGTTAATATCAAAGAAAATAGTATGGGAGAATATATTATCGAGCTAGTCTTATCTTTGACATCTCTCCCTATCTCACCTAAGTCTTATGGGCAATCTTTAAAACCATCCAAACTAGACTCTAAAGAACCTCTTGAGGCATATAAAAAGAATTTTGTAGCAAAACAAGTATCCAAGAAAGAGTTTGAAGAGGATGAAGCTGTGCTATCATGGCTATACAAAGATGAACCTGAATCTCAAGTTGTTCAAACTAGTGACTCTACAGTATCCAACCTCCCTTCTAAGTCATATGGTCTAGGAGATAAATTAATAGCTAAGATGGGATATTCAGGTCAAGGACCTCTAGGAATCAAAGGAAAAGGTCTTGTGGCACCTCTCCCACATACTGGTAGAGAAAATAAAGATAAAGTTGGCTTAGGCTTTAAGAAGAAACCCTATCACCTCAAAGGCAATTGTTCTCATGTCATAGAGCAGATCGCACCAGGAGAACCTCTTCTTAAGAAAGAAGAAACAAAATCATCAAATTATGATTTAGATAGGTCAGACCTCATCCCCTATGAAAAATTGCCTAAGGAAATCAAAGACCTTCTTGATGATAAAGATGATCTAATCAAAAGAATTAATGTAGTAGAAACATAAGAACCTACTATCAATCAAGAGATAGTTGCAACACAAGAACCAACTAATCTTGAAAATAATCAAGAAGAGGGAGGTGGTAGTGATTCTAAGACAGATTCCCATGAGTATGAATTCAAATCAGAATCTGAGGGTAACCCTTCTTGGGGTATTCACCCTGACTTTAGTCATGTTCTAAAATTTTCTAGAGATCATGAATCAGAAGCTAAATCAAATGACTATGAATGGGGAGCTATTCCAAAACAAGATGGAGATGAGCTTATTACAGAGAAACCTATTGATGTTATTCACCAATATACACCTAAACCCAACGTAAGTCTAGAGAAAAATGATGAGCCTATCGAGTCTGATCCACCTATGGCTGAATTGGAATCCCATGATGACATTGAGCCTATTCATGAATTGAATGTCTTAAGTTGTAATATCACCTTTGAACTCAATCATCAGGTTAGGACCAATGATGATAGATCCATATCCGTAAACACTATCTCCCAATCTTTCCCCACTTTGACTATCCAATATCCAGAACTTATCGATCAAACCTCCTCAAATCTGAGCCATGGTATTTATACCTTCCCGAATAATTATGCCCTTGCTTGCTACCTCAATGTAGTTGAGCCTATGAGGACTTCCATCAGTGAATTGAGTGTCAGCATGACCAAGTTGGACATCAAATATCTTAGTCAAAAAAATAAGAATAAAAAGAAAAAGAAAAAGAGTTCTGAGGGTGAAAACCACTTTGTGGCAGTCTCAGAACCTACAAAAGTAAAAATAAAAGACGTATCTGAAGGTGAAAACCTCTCTGAGGTGCCTAAGGATGAGATATTTTATGTCCTTCTGAGTCATTTATAGGACACATCTCCAGTTCTAATTGAGCCCACCCAATCCATCAATTTGGGTACAACAGAGGAACCACAATTGGTACATGTAGCACAATCATTATCCGAAGAAGAAAAGCAACAATTTACAACATTCCTAAAAGAGAAGATGATCAACTTTGCATGGAAATATTCAGATATGCCAGGATTGGATCCTAATCTCATAATGCATCATTTATTGATCACTCCAAATGTCAAACCTGTCAAGCAAAAATTAAGAAAGATGCATCCTCATGTTGCACTCTTGGTAAAAGCTGAATTAGAGAAGCTCCTGAAAGCCAGATTCATCTGAGTTATTGACTATGCAGAGTGGATCTCTAATATTGTACCTATTTCTAAACTAGATGGGTCAATCAGAGTGTGCATAGACTTTAGAGATGTGAATAGAGCATGCCCTAAGGATGATTTTCCACTACCTAACATTGATATGATAGTGGACATGACTACGGGTTTCAAGATGTATTCCTTAATGGATGGTTTCTCTGGATATAACCAAATAAAAATTGCTCCAGAGGATCAAGAGAAAACTGCTTTCACATGTGCATGGGGCACCTTCTGTTGGAATGTCATGCCATTTGGGCTTAAAAATGCTGGCGCTACATATCAAAGAGCAATGACATCTATTTTCCCTGACATGATGCATCGAACTATGGAAGATTATGTTGATGATACTTTAGAAAAATCTATGATCAGAACTAAACATGTAAAGGACTTGAGCATGATCCTAGACAGAATGGAAAAGTTTAGTCTCCGACTAAATCCTAAGAAGTGTGCTTTTGGTGTCACTTTTGGAAATCTCTTAGGATACATAGTTTCAAAGAAGGGCATTGAAGTTGATCCAGCTAAAGTCAAGGCTATAATAGAGATGCAACCTCCCATGAATATCAATCAAATGAGGACGTTGCAAGGAAGAGTTCAATCTATCAGAAGATTCATATCATAGCTAGCAGACATATCACAACATTTTACAAAAACATTACATAAAGGTGTGACATTTGCATGGAATGAGGAGTGCGAAAAGATTTTTAACCATATCAAGAAGTATCTATCCAATCCTGCCATCTTGATGCCTCCTATTCATGGGAAGCCATTGATCTTATATGTCTCTACAATAGCCACGTCACTGGGGGCATTGCTAGCGCAACATGATGAAGACAAAAAGGAAAGAGCCATTTATTATATAAGCAGAACATTGGTGGCGTATGAAAAGAACTATTCTATGATTGAGAAAGCTTGTCTCACTGTGATCTTTGCATCATAGAAATTGAGACACTATATGTTAGCTCATACCACGCATCTAGTAGCCAAAATTGATCCACTAAAATACCTACTAAGCAAGGCTGCCCTCACAGGTAGACTGGCTAAATGGGTCATGCTTCTAAGTGAATTTGACATTGAATATGTTGAAAGAAAAGCTATAAAAGGTCAAGTTATTGCTGATCAACTAGCAGATGCACCCATGTTTGATGACACACCAATGCAAATGGAGTTTCTAGACTCCTCTATTATGCACCTATCTTCTAAAGAATGGCAATTGTTCTTTGATGGCTCCTATACACATAATGGATCTAGAGTAGGCATATTGTTCATAACTCCTCAAGGATACTCCATCCCAAAAGCATTCAGACTAAAGTTCCCCTGCACAAACAATATTGTAGAATATGAAGCCCTTTTGAATGGTATGAAAATAGCAATTGAATGGAGAGTAGCAGAGCTACACATTCATGGAGACTCTCAACTTGTTATTCATCAAGTCAATGATGTGTACCAAACTAAAGATGAAAAGCTCATTCCTTATAAGAGAATGGTAGATGATTTAAAGAAATATTTCATATCTATCACATTTGAGCAAATTTCCTAGAACAAAGAATAAGGCTACTGATGCAATGACCACATTATCTACTTTATTACAACAACCTGAACATGAGCTACGCTATGAGTTCTTGGTGGAAGCACTCTCTTATCCTGCATATGACTCCCCCGAAACCTGCATGATCTGCATCATTGTTGGTCATGATTCATCCAGATACAAAAACCTCTTTTCCTATCTCCAAGACCAAATCATTCCCGATACCTTCAACTGCCATGAAAAGAGATACCTTATCCGTAATGCCTCCTGATATGTCATCATTGGTCATGATCTATACAAATGAGGTCTAGATGGTACGCTACTTAGATGTTTAGAATGGGAAGAGTCTCAGCGTGCATTAGAGGAAGTCCATGATGGTATTTGTGGATCACACTCGAATGGTTTAACACTAGCTCAAAAAATTATTAGGGCTGGGTACTACTGGCCTGAAATGGAGAAAGAGGCCATCAAGTTTGCTAAGAATTGTCAAAAGTGTTAAGTGCATGGCAACTTAATTCATGCTCCAGGGAGGGATCTAATCCCCTTTACAACACAATGGCCTTTCCATCAATGGGCATTTGATCTTATCAGGATGATTCATCATCATTCTTCTAATGGACATACCCATATAATCACAGCCATAGATTATTTTACAAAATGGGTAGAAGCGGTCCCTTTGACACAAGCAACTGGAAAGCAGATATCGATGTTCATCTTGAATTATATAATATGAAGATATGGGATCCCTCATTCCATAATCATAGATAATGGTGGGCAATTAAGGAATAAAGACTTAGATGATCTATGTGCCAAATTCAAGATCACCCAACATTGGTCTTCTATCTACTATCCACAAGGGAATGGCCAAGCAGAGGCTTCCAACAAAAATCTATTGAAGATATTGCACAGAATAGTAAACAAAACCAGCAGAGACTGGCATCTCATGATTAATCTAGCTCTATGGGCCTATAGAACAAGTATCATAATGCCTACAGGGGCTACACCTTTCTCTTTAGTTTATGGGTCTGAAGCGGTACTGCCTATTGAGGTCGAAATCCCATCACTAAGAATCAAAATGCATGGTCTAGTAACTGATGATGACTACAGAGTGTCTAGGTTGCAAGAACTTGAACTACTAGATGAGCACAGACAAGCAGCGTATGATCATCTCAAAGTATATCAGAAGAGAATTTCTAGAGGCTACAACAAGAAAGTCAGACACAAAGAATTTTAGGTTGGTGATCTAGTCTTGAGAGAAAATCCTAAAAATCAATCCCATCGAGAACGCAAGGGGAAGTTTGAACCCAATTGGTTGGGTCCCTTTGTAATCACTACTACTTTTGGCTCTGGTGCCTATCAACTCTCAACGACTGAAGGAGAACAGCTCCGAGAACCAATCAACGTTCTCCATCTAAAGAAATTCTATGCCTAAGGCATTCAGTCTATGAAAAAATGTCCTGAAAAAATCTTAACAATTGGAAAATGTCCTGCAAAAATGAACATCTTGGTGAAAACCTAGCAATAGGTGCCTTGATGATTCACAAAAAAATCATAAAATATCAAAAGTACAAAAAAAGAAAAAAAAAAAGTGCCTTGGTGAAAACCTGGAAACAGGTGCCTTGGTAGCAAAAATAGAATCTCTGCCAAGATGGTGAAAACCCGACAAATGGGCACCACTTGTTTCAATACGCTCCATCTATCAGTGCAATCTTGGTCTTTCCCAGCTTTCAGTCTTGCTTTAGTTTGTATATATCTCTCGGTTTGTTTCTGCATTCCTATTTTCAATAAGTCGGTTTGTACACCAATCTGCTCCAGCATCTGTATCCTATTAATGCTTAACACTTGGGGGCAATCAATGTCAACTCCTATGGTCTCCAGTATATCTTAGACGTATCATATCTAGTCAAAGTCCTTTGAAGCTTCATGTGAGTCAGTCAGTCAGTCTTGTCTCCAGAAAGGATTTTGCATCTACAACAACGCATTCAAACATCAAACGCAAATTGAAAACAATCTGTGCTTTACATTCTCTTATCTCCTTGTATGCTTATTGATTCGCACTAAGATTTCTGCATATTGTGTCCCTTCAAGCTCTTCGATGATGTCCTTTATAGGATTTAGAGAGTGATGACTGGGGGCATAATCTTTTCTTTGTTTTCTGCTTGTATGTGAAAATCTAACAACTTTGGAAATTCCGGATTGAAATGGTGTCTGACTGTAAGAGCCTCTATCTTGAATTGGATGGCCATGCGTACCTCGACCATTGATACCTGGAAAATTCAAGGAAGTTTGATCTAACTATTGTCTTTTTGAGTGAATTCTTTCTCCTACTATGAAAGATGATCTTACCTAAGGATGTGAATGATAAAGGGTCACTACGGGTAATTCACACTCAACTTAGAATGATCTCTTGATTGCTTGATGTGTTTGTAATGCAAGGAGTATTCCGGTCATCTCGAGATTTATGTTTTGATGCTTCTACAAATTTCTATATCAAAATAGACATGATATTCAGGTCATCCTGGCACTTATGTCTGGGTGCTTATATCTAATCCGACATTCTGAAAACAAAATCAATATTCATATATCCATGGTTGTTGACCAGTGGGTGGTGTATTGATTCCTGTGCATACAAATCAATATTCATGTGTCTATAGTTTCATAGCTAGTGGGCATTGTATTGATTTATCTAGTTACCTAAAAGTTCAATGATGATAAAAAATTGACACATGATAAATGACTAGGTCCTAGGTCTTAGGTTGCATTTCATTTTTCATGTTTATTTGCATTTTGTATGTCTGCATGATCTCACAACTATTTGGAAACACTTCAAAGCTTAAACAATTCTTCATATCAATTCTTCACATCTACCAAGAGCTGAGTCTCACTTGAAGGTCTCTTCATCAAACCGCAAGTAGTAACCCTCCTGGGTTAAACATCCTTTTGACATAAGACTGAGTACTTGTCTTCATCAACCTGTAAAAACATATCATGCTTATCATTGCATTTACATCTCATATCATTATCATTTGTTTCATTACATTACATCCATTACATAAGCATAAATCATACATCTTTTCATAAACAATTACATTCACATAACATCGATACATATGAAAGAAATCATTGCATTGCATTGATCCATACATACATTCTACACTACTCATATCATAAGCATAGCATGATATCATCATAAATCCAAAACATGACAAGTACAAATGAAGTCACAACCAGAAACATCGATCTCATATATATATCATAAACTCAAAATGAGTTAGGGGTGCACTATTGGCACAATGTACAAAAGAATGAGCTTTGGAGAGCTATCAGAGTTAGAATAGTATATCAGTGATAAAAAAGAATAGAGTATATCAAAACATAAGCACAGGAATCAACTATCGGCATGCTCCTCGGTATCTGGTGGAGGAGGTGGTGGTGCATCTGGTATGGCCTCTACTCTCGGTGCCCTAGCTCCCTCTGAGGCTACCATGTACTCTGAATATGTAGGTACTCTCTGCATAGTAGGGACAATAACATAGTATGCAGACACATAATACAAATCCCATGAGGTCTGATGGGTCACCTCTGTCTGTAATCTCTGAACCTCCGCATGAAACTCTGCACGAAGCTCAGTGTGCTGCCTATCTACCTCTTGATACCTCTCCTCCCACCTATTAATCTATACCTTTAGGTCCTGGACTTGAGCTCTGAGCTATCTGATAGTCTCTGATGAAGTGAGAGGAACAGTAGGATCTACCTCAGCTACTGGCATCTCTGTGTGCTGTGTTGGCCGCGTTGGCTGCTAGTCAGTGGTATTTTCTCTACGCGCCTTATGGTGTCTAATCTCAACTCCTAAATCAAAAGTGGTATCTACTTGTGAGGGATCTACATCACCACCTACAAATTGCTCAGCTGCCAAAACCTCATCTACGAAACTGACACTGCCCAAAGTACCCCTCTCACCCCTGTATCATCTCTGTGACCCTATGGATGTACCTGCAAAAGAAGTAGAAGGATGAGGGGGCCTCATATGTCTAGATGGTATTTGAAGTGGAGCTATCGCTCTCTGTCTAGGTGGTGTAGGATGCACTACCTGTGGTCTCAGGCCCTGTACCATGGGAGCACCTGTGACATCCATCGCCTCCTCCATGGAGGGTATCAACTCAGTGGGATCTGAGAATCTATGAATGGGGTGATTCGCGAGCCAAGAAATGTATCCATTTGTGACCCCTACATCGACAACCTCTGGACAGTAGTCCCAGTCTCTACCTATGATAGCACTGTACTCCTCTGAACATAGAGAATAGGAGAGCCTCGGTGTCCATCCAAGCCCAATCTCACGCACAATACGAGCATATGTAGTATACTACTGTGGGGCATCCTGTCTACATCCATACTGATGCCACACTTTGCTAATCAAGAATCTCTCCAAAATGGTAGGAGATCGGCCAATCAGTACTCGACTCTGAAAAAGAAAACTATACTGCTCTCTCACAGTGGGCCAGGCCTCTATCTACAAGTAGGGTCTACAATGCACAAATTTTATATCATCTAAGCATCATCGAAAGTACTCAGTATGACCCATGTGGACTTGTGTCACATAACCTGCATACATATATATCACTAGCTCCTGTGGCTACCGCTATGTCTGGAAAATCAGTCTCAACACTGGGATATGCTCCCAGGCCCATATCTGTAATACAAGAGCTCCAAAAGTGAAGCTCTTGCAATCCTGATACACAATTTCATGCATCTCTAAAAACATATGTGCCAAGAGGCACTGACCCCAGGCAAGCTCAGTGGGAGTGGCCATAAGAAGTGCTACCATCGGAGCCCATCCCATTAGAAAGCCATTCTACTGACGACCTGGCATGATGAGCTCACTGATCATACCAGCAATAATGCACTCTAAATGGTGCATCTGACCATATCTCTGTACAAGGGTCTCCCAGGAAATGGACCCTATCAATTGTGTATCATCCCCAAACAAATGCATAAAAGCATGAAGACCAGTCTGGCCAAAACACACATACTCAGGATGCCGACTGCTATGGAATGGAATGCGTAGTATCCTATAAATATCCTCTGGAGTCATAGTCATCTCTCCAGTTAGTAAGTGAAATGTCTGGGTCTCAGAATGGAATCACTCAATAAGTGTAGTCAAAAGGCCATGATTTATCCTAATATCGGGTAAATGGACCAAATACTCGAACCCACATGCAACAAGATGAACCCTCATCAGGTCAGGAAGTGAGACACATAATCTCTAGGTCACTAGGTATGAATGTCAGACATGAACATTTGGATATGTGACCTATATCATACAAAAATAGGGAATTCTATCAAAAATTGGGTTCAATAACAGGCTAATAGTATAGAAATTGGACAGTGGGGTACTTCAGAAGGTAGGTCAAAAGCTCAGATATCAGCATCAGAAATTAGAAAAGTCAAAATTTGGCCCTAAATATCAGTTTTGAGCCCTCTATTTTTCATACGATAGTCCAGACTGGCTCCGAAAGTCATACGACACTCCATAGAAGCCCAAACGACAATCCATGGTCATACGACACTGCGCATGTTGTCATATGAGTTTTCAGGGACCCGATGAAATGTCATATGACAGACAGGTCCCCTTCATACGACATTGGGTTGTGCATCAAATGACAAAGCAAATTCAAATGGAATGTCGTATGAGTCTGGATTGGGACTTGTACAAGTTTTCATACATGCGAAATTAAAAAAGCAAAACGCATATGAAAAAAAATCTAAAATGCTATAAAACATAAAAAATTTGCATTTTCAGAGAGGCACAGAGGTCCACATACTGGATGTCCATACTGTCGAGGTCTGTCATATCTCTGGCTACGCTCAAATCGATGCGAACTCATAGGTACCTTTGGTTCTCGCTATTCTACCATTTTCTTGCTTAGAGGACTCCACAAAGTCTCCAAAGTCAAATGGTTGAAATGAATTGAAAATGACCCTTCAGGCCTTTATATAGCATTTGACCTAATTTTCAAAAGTGCTCCGTTTTTCATGAAAATTGCACCCCTGGCTAATTTCGATGTTCTGATCAAAATTCAAATATGAGATTGTTTATTATGTCAAAATCATGATTTAAAATTTTTGGGCCCAGGATGGTCTACTACTTGCATATTCGACCTTCGATCATCACAGAAATCCAGTATTCAACTTAACTGATTATCTTACATCAAACTATCAAAATTTCAACTTGGTCAACTCATGGTTTCACCTAGTCACACATGGTCTCCAGGACCTCCAAATGATGCAGAATGCATTCTCGGACATGTATAACCACTTCTCAAATCAATTAACATGCTTCTAAACTATTTAATGCTGACTTCTCTTGTCAGATTTCAATTTTAATCCCGAAGGGGGCATGGTATTACACATCATTCAAAGTCTGTAATCAAATTTGAAATCATATCTTTATGGAAATCATATCTTCCTCAGTAATCAAGACAACAACCACGTCTAGTTACTAATTCATCAAAAAAGACCTCATCACTTGGGGCAAATCTATCATCACTTGGGGCATATCAGATTCATCAAGATCCATATCAATCTGGTATTCTCCTAATCTTGTAAACTGTATCAGTTTTTGTAACCATCAGATCATAGTGTTCTTTCCTTGGTTCTTTGGCAACTGAAGGGTTCGGATGTGATACCTGCTAGTTCTGCTAAGACAATCGAGTCTAGAACCGGTCACTCACTTCTTTGCAATCATAAGGTTCAGAATCAGACGTTTTGACACTTTTTTTTCACAATCCTCAGTTCATCGCTGCTACAGTGAACATTATCTTTGGTCATTCAGGACCTATTATCTTCATATCAAATCAATATCAATTAGCTTCTGTCTCATATCAATTATCAATTTCGAATCCGTTTCATATCTCTATCAAACACAAACTGTCTTTGAACCACTGCGCTTCGCACAACAATTCAAAGAGGGGCAAAATGTAATACCCCAAAAATGGGCTATAAGTTCATTAATCTCCTACATCATCAAATCGAATGAAATTGACATCAAAGTCCTAACCTAAGGCACATCTAAACATCATCGAATCCTAATTGATTATCTTAAATTCTGCATCGAGGAATATTCCTAGCAATATTCCTATTTATCATAATTTTATAATTATTTGGCGATAAATCACATTTATCCTAAAGTTTGATTAATTGAATATTCTCAATATTTAATTAATTAGATTTAATTCTACCACTTAATTATTTAATTGAATTTAATTATATTTATTCCTAAGTATTATTATTTAATTTTGACAATAAATCCAAAATCCTATCATTAATTGATTAAATTCTTATTTAATTAATTAAATCAAGTTGTCATATTTGATGATATTATTTTTTTGATTAAATGATTGATTAACCCATGAATCAATTATTTTTCAAAAATCAATTAAGTTGAGAATAAATCACTCTATTTATTTATTAATTCATAATTATCCATGTGCATAATCAAAGAGTAGTTAAACTCCAAATCAGAAAATCAATGCAAGTTATTGACTTTTTGGAACTCAACATCATTTTTGAGTTTTAAAGTTGATCTAAACTTCTAATTTGAGTTAAAAAGCTATTTTTGCATGATTTGCATATTTTTGTGAATTAAATTATCTTTATTATCAGATAACTCAAAAGATGAGTTATTTTAGTGATTTATGGCTTTCTTCCATGCACCTCCAAAGCCCTGGATTTCTATAAATTAAGGCCTCAGCTCATCTCAAAGCATCTCATATTTTTGCATCCTCACGCTGTCGAATTGGAGGATGAAGAATCAAAGCTTATTACGAATCAAGGCTATTGTGAGATCAATTTCATTTGCATTCATATCATGTTAGTTTTCATTTGTTAGATCATTTAGCATATCATAGATCAATTTTCATATTAGCATAGATTCATATCAGTTTATCATTCTTATTGCATCTAAAATCCAAAAAAAGAAGAAGATTAATTTGCATTCATATTTCATATCTAGATCAATTGCATTCAAATCCTTCATTTAGGTGTCGTCTAGGTCATTGATCTCGATAACAATCTGAGAACATCAATCTCGCACCTATTAGAAGGTAGTAGATCACTTGGTTAGATTAGATTTCAATTTTGCATGATTTTGATTTTTGCTAACCTCTAATGTTTTACTGAAGTGTTGTGTCTACAGATCAGGTACAATTTTCACACACACAACACTGACTGACATCAACCAATAATGAGGAACTCAACCAACAAGTTCAAGATTTTTTGCAAAACATTTTGATGAAAGAAAGTTTGAGTCCATGTGTAGTACCAGTTATGTTGGCACCTAAGGAGAATGGAGAATGATGAATGTGTATTGATTTTAGAGATAGCAACAAGATAACAATTAAGTATCAGTTTCCAATACTGAGAATAGATGATATAATGGATTGTTTAAGTGGATAAAATTATTTTATTAAGATTGATTTGAAGAGTGAATATCATCAAATCAGAATCAGAGAAGGTGATGAGTGGAATACTACTTTCAAGAAAAAATTGTTAATATGATTTAGAACAACAGAGAGGGGGGGTGAATTAGTTGTTCTCAGGTCTTGATGTATAAAATAAATTCAAAAACTTTTCCTTAAATCATATCAAGCAACCAAAACAAACTCAGTCATCACTAATTCAATAATAGAAACATATAACTTAGCAGTCCACTACCCAGATGTAACTAACTTGTAAAACACAAAAAAGTTCAAACCAAAACATTGACACAAATATTGACACCAGGATTTATAGTGGAAACCCAATATGGGAAAAACCACTTTGTAACATGCTACTATTATTTTCACTCTTCTGAAGTGAGCTCGGTTAAAAGCCAACCCTGTTAAAGGTTACAATACACACTGTCAAGTGTGACCCAGTTAAAGGATTTCAATCACCCTGTTAAAAGTGAGCCAGGTCAAAGGACTTACATACACTCCATTAGAATGCAACCTTGTTCAAAGGATTTAACATATGACTATTAGGTCAACCTTTATTAAAAAGATTTGACTATTACAATGGTTAGAAAGTAGCAGTAGTATTGATCTAAAAAACATACAACTCACTTTGCAAATATCAAATCCAATTCTGTACACAAATGATGATTTATTGACTTTGAAACTTTGCCATCTCCACTTCTGATTTTCTTGGAACTTTCCTTCAAGCAATCACCACACTTTTCTTCAGCCTTTTCACTTATATAGTCAATAAAACTTACTGTTCTTCTAGTATCTCCTTCACCCATTCCTTCACATACCTAATGCTTTGGTTCCCTTAATACTTTCCTTTGTTAGGTTAACTTATCTTTTTTCGCTTACGCTCCTTCATAGATCTTAGGGTTAGGTCAAATACATTGAATCTACCTGCTTTATGTTCCTCATCTCCTCTTCTAGAATCATCTCAAATCTCATAAATATTTACAATAAAACATTTTACAAAGCATTAAATGCTTCCATACAATCAATAAATAAAGTCAACACATTTTACATAATCCAAGAATTCAACAATGTCGGCTCCAAATCTGAATTCTCTTCAAATATAAAATTACTGATGCTCGGTCAATATTGTGATCATCCACTTGGTCTCCATGTAAAATGCTTGGTCACTACTAAAACTATTTCCTCGACAAATACTGTCTTCCTCAGCAATTTATTGATACTCGGTCGACACTAGATTTTTGCTTAGCATCCACTAACTCGGTCAACTCTGTCATAACTCGGCTTAAAGATGATTTCTTCATTTTTGCTCGGTTAAGCCTACTAGTTTAGTCTTCAATCTTACTAATATAAACAATACATTATCTCATCATTGTGCAACATAATCAAGTACACTTTGCAGTATCGAGATAACTCAACCTTTCCTTAGGTGCTATTGTTACCAACCTTTCTTTCCCTTCTCACCATAGATATAATACTATCCCAAGTAGCAACAGTCTTACCAGTTAAGGTTTGACATCAATGACAATACAACAATTGTTTCAATTGTAGTTTCCAACAAAAATAAGGTTTGTATGAATGGTTGGTAATGCCTTTTGGTTTAACTAATGCACTAAGTACTTTTATGAGGTTAATGAATGAGGTTCTAAAGAAATTCTTGGGTAAATTTGTGATTGTATATCTGGATGACATTCTGATATTTAATAAAACTAGAGAAGATCATTTATTTCACATTAGATAGGTATTACAGAAATTGAAAGAGGAAAAGTTGTTGATTAATTTGAAAAAGTTTTCCTTCATGAAAGAAGAGATTTTGTATTTGGAATTTGTAATTTCAAATAATAATTTGAAGATGAATCCTGAGAAGTTTTAAACTATTCTTGATTGGCCTACACTTGAGAATGTTGGTGAGGTAAGATCATTCCATGGTTTGGAAAGTTTTACCCAAAAGTGCATCATATATTTTAGTTCAATTTGCAATTCTATCATCGAGACAATCAGAGGATATAAAAGTGAATTTAAGTGGACACATGGAGCTGATAAGAGTTTTGAGAATTTGAAATAGAAGGTTGTTGAATTAATTGTATTAGCTTTACCTAATTTCAATAAGGTATTACAAGTTGAATGTGATGCAAATGGAAGTGAAATATGAGCTGTTTTGAGTCAAGAAGGTAAACCCAATGCTTTGTTTAGTGAGAATTTGAATGATGCTAAAAGGGGATATTTTTTATATGATCAATAATTCTATGCTATTGTTCAATCCCTGAAGAAATGGAGACATTATTTGATGCCAAAGGAATTTGTGTTGTATACCGATCATAAATATTTACAGTATTTGGGGAGTTAGAATAAGTTGAATCAAAGACATATGAAATGGGTTGAGTATTTGCAAAATTTCACATTTATGATAAAACATAAGAGTGATGTATCTAAAAGAGTTTCTGATGTATTGAGTAGAAGAAGATCTTTGCTAACTGAAATGAGAATTGAGGTTCTTGGTTTTGATGAGATGAAGAATTTGTATGAAAATGACCCTAATTTTTATGAGCCATAGAGAATGTGCACAACACCTTTTTTAGCTCAACCAAGTAAGTGGGAAGACTATTTCATTCAAAAAGGTATGTTGGTCAAAGGAATTTAGTTATGTATACTGAGAGAATCAATAATAACTAATTTGATAAAGGAGAAACATAGTAGTGGTTTGGCTGGACATTTTGGCATTAATAAGACATGTTTTCTTAAGGAAAGGTATTTATGGTCTCAGTATTATAATAATATTTATAAATTTGTGAAGAGTCATGGAGTTTCTCAAGTTGAAAAAGGAGTAAGTCATAATACTGGATTGTATACACCAATTTTTATTCTTGAGAAACCTTGGTGTGATATAAGCATGGATTTTGTTCTTGGCTTACCAAGGACAACAAGAGGTAATGATTCCATAGTTATTATTGTGGGAATATTTTTCAAGATGGAACATTTCATACCATGTAGGAAGACATCAAATGTAGTGCATATAGAAGATATTTTCTTCTAGGAGATTATCAGATTGCATGAATTACTAATGATTATCATCTCTGACCAAGACAGTAAGTTTGTTGGTTATTTTTGGAAGACTCTTTGGAAGAAGCTAGACACCAAGTTGAAGTATGATACTACATTTCATACACATGGTGATGAAAAAATAAAGGTTGTAAGTAGAGTTTGTTACTATAACTGATGGTGGTGATGATGAAGACTGACCAATATTAGAAGAATACAAGATAGTAGAAAGGTTAGATCAGTTATTGCCTTGTCATTGATGTCAAGAAATTGATTTCTTGTTTATATTGTGTTGCCATAAAATTCAGTATATGATATAAGTTGAATGAGTTAAGAAGATAAATAAGTGAGATGTTATGAAGTTGAAGAACTTAATTGGGAAACTAATACATACCAGACAATGGTAAGGTTATGTAGAAATAATTTTTTTCTAGCTAACTTATGATTATATCAAGTCAATAAAGCATGGTAATAAAGATTTGTCAAGTTGCTAAGGAAAAGAGATTTGGCTACTGAGCAAGAAAAGTCACTCGGTAAAGGAAAATGAACTAAGGACACTGAGTAGGAAAGGTTTAAGCACTAAGTGAAGTTAACCAAAATTCAGAGTTATCTACCGAGCAAGGAACAATAATTAAATACATGGATTGGAATGACATTTAATGATTAGCTATGATGAGATGGATCATCATGATGAAAATGAAAGTTAGGTACAGAGATTGATGATTTTGAAAATACAAGGTGATGATCTATGACTTAGATCTAAATGGTTAAAAGAGAAGGAAAAATTTTCTTGAGAAAAGTTCAAGTTCCTAGGTGAAAAGAAAATATGTTACCAAGATCTAGATTCAAGGTATAATGAATTGGATGGTTAAGAATGATCAAAGGAAAATGTAATAGAGGAGATTAAGAGGAAATAATTGTCTATATAAAGGATGGAATTGTATGAGAAAATGGCTGGAAAATTGAAGATTTGAAGATTCATTGAATGAAGTAGTGAATAAGGAACAAAGAGATTTTGAGTCAGAAAGTAGGATCTGATGAAGTTTTGAAGCTAGTAGATGGTGAAGAATTGAAGTGAACATAGATGAGTGCACAAAGGATCTAGTTATGCAAAGATAGTTGTAAATTTATAGATCAAGTTATAACAGTTTCTTATTAGCATTTGTAATAGAGAAATCTTTTAAAAGAGTGGACTTAACACTCTTATTATAAAATCCTTGAAAAAGGTAACATTCTAAAGAGTGTTTGAAGCCCTTTAATTTGGCCACTCCTAATAGGGTGAAGATCCTAACAGATCTAGGTAAATCCCTTGACCAAGTCACAGATAACAATGTGTTTTGCAATCTTTATCCACATTGGCTCTTAACCAAGCATACTTCAGAAGAATATTTTCTTTTTGGGTGACAATTCCCATAGTGTTTTTTCCATAAGATGGTTTCCATATTAAATACTAGTGTTACATGTGATGAATGGTTAATGTGATTGGTTTACTGATTGTTAAAGTTTATTTACTTCTATTAGCAAATAGTGAATTGTGGTTAACTGAGCTTTCACTGAGTTAATAAAACTTTTTTTTTTAGGTATTTGGAATCAGAGATTATCGATTCACTATCCTCTGTAATCAAACAATTGGTATTAGAGATAAGTATTCTGAAGAGATAAGTTTGAAAGACTTGAGTATAAGATCTGAAGATGTATCAGAGAGAAGTACCTAAGATGAACAAGGAAAGTTTATCAAAATGGAAAAGAAGGATGAGATTGTATCCATCTGGGATTAGAGAATCTACACTGAATCTTTTGGATAATGAATACACTAAACTGCCTCCCAGACCTATGATAGTAGATCAGATAATATAAAATAAGGAGCACAACTCAGTTATAATAGAGATTTTTTCTTACCTGACTGATGTTGAATTTAATGATGTTAAGGACTGTGTTAACTCAAGAGAGATGTGGGATGGGCTTACACTTATATATGAAGGAGATCAACATGTAAAAAAGGCTAAGGTTGATAGTCTAAGAGGAAAGTATGATGAAATGAGGATGAAGGATGAAGATAACATCACATAATATAGTTGCAAAATCAAGGAAGTTATTAGTGCCATCAGAGGTGATGGTAGAACTTTGACTAATGAAGAAGTGGTAAGTAAAATTATGAGAAATATTTCTTGTAAGTATTCTATTAGAATATATAATATTGAGTAATTAAGATCCATACCAAATAATATTGTTACTCTTGAAGCCCTAATTGGTAAATTGACTGCATTTGAGATAAGTAATTATGATAATAGTCTACCAACCATTGAAACTTCCTTCAAATCATCTGTGAGTATTGAAATTTCAAGAAGAGTAAAAGAGAATCATAGTAGTTTATATATAAATGAATATGATAATATCCTAACCGAAGAGAAAGAACAAGAAGAGTTAGAGGCACTAATGGCTAAGAGACTATCGAGAGGTAAAGGAAAGTATAAAGGTAAATTATCTCTGAAATGTTTTAACTGCAACAAGATTGGTCACATTGCATCTAGATGTCTTGACGACATGAATGATAAGAATGACAAAAGAGACTGTAACTTACACTAAAGATTTAGAGATTATAAGGACAAAGGTAAGAAGTCCTGCTACCTAGCTGAGGAAGGTGTAACTAATGATGAATCTTGTTGTGACCTTCACAAAACCACCCATCAGATGGGACCCCATCCCTCTCTCATCAACTTAGCCTATTGTTTTGTCTAAGTAGCTATGTCAAAAAAAGGACTCAAGGTATCAAGTTTAGTAAGAGAGCATATGTTTTGCTACGTCTTGTGTACTCCTCTTAACTCAACCATGAAAAGATGAGGCACAACAATAGAGTCCACAAAGGTGAAAGATAGTTTCTGACATGCAATGATTTCTAATCTTCAATCATAATCCAGGCGAGGAAATGGACTCACAATGTTTAAAATCTTTTGAATATCTTGCATACCGAAATTGGTAATATGAAAATACTCCATGATGATCCCACCCAAACTTTGAATCACACGTTGATGGAGGAATATGGAGGAGCTTTCTGAAGAAGGAATGTGAAATATTTGACATAGAAAGAAGGGCTAGAATCCGTAAATGCCACCAAAATGTGCTCAAGGCACAAATTCCACATAGTGGTGGAATTTTAAATGGAAATTAATTCATGACTCAAGTCAATATGTGCCCAAGGTGCACTTCCTAGGAAGTCACGTAATGTAGATAAGAGAGAAATCCTCCACTCATGCTAAGATGCACCCAGAGTGCAACATAGAAGTAGTTATGGAGAAATGAAAAGAATGAAGTCCTTGACTATAGCCAAGATGCGCCAAGAGAGCAAAAAAAACCCAGTCATGAAGAAGAGGAAAGAAGAAATCCTCCACTCATGCAAATATGTGCCCAAAGCACAATATAGAGGTAGTTAAGGAATATTTGAAAGAACAACATCCTTGATGTGTGTTTAGATGCACCCAGAGCAGAAAATGAGCACAATCATAGAATTATGGGTGGTTGAAATATCCATGGAGGACCCTAATATGCGCTTGGGTTCTATTTCGATAATATGAAGGAATTTTTTGCAATAAAGGAATCCTCAGATCAATACAAAGTGCACCTAGAGCACACATTCATCCCAGTCACATAATAGTTAAAAGGATAAAATCCTTCAATTAAGTCAATGTGTTCCAAGAGCACAAAGTGAAGGTGGTGAATTAAAAATAAATCCTCGACCCATGCACCAGTGTCCTCGAAGCACAAAACATATCAAATCATGGAGGAGATAATGCATTTTGAAGCATGCAAAGAAAAAATTTGATGACTTTAATAAGTAAAATCTCGAGCCAAGCATATTAAAAGATTCGATAAAATGTGAGATTTTATTGAAAATCGGTAAAAAAAAAAAATTGAAAACTTGAAAATTCGAATTGTCAAAATTTTGGAGAAATGAAAAAAAAATCCAAAATCTTGAAATTTCAAAAGCATGAGAGAAAGAAAAAATAAAACTTTGAAAATAAAGCTTGAATTAAATCGATTTTGATTTAAAATTGAAATTCCAATTGAATATTGATTTTTCTATTGATATTCAATTAAAACACAAAAAATTGATAAAAGCAATAAAAATGAAAATTCATGAAAATGGGAAATTAGTTTAAAGATTTTTTGATTTTATGTTTTAAAGTTTAAAGTTAATTAAATATTGATTTCATTGATACTTAATTAATTAACTCAAAAAAATAAAAAAATGGAAAATTGCTTTTGGATTTAAAATCTCAAATTAATTTAATATTGATTTAATATTTAATTAGTTAATATTTTAAAGAAATAAAAAAATGCAAAAGAGGGAAATTGGATAAAACTTCATGAAGTCAGACACTCGAATTAGAAACTATCGAATAAGCTGAGAGAAAAACAGTGACAAATGACAAGGAATCTCATTGAAAGTGGAATCTGCTAAATTTAGTGCTTCATTTTAAAGTAGCTTTCCAGGGTTTCAAAGTCTATAAAAGAGATCCTCTCCCAATTAATTTTTCACAAACGACTTGTGAGAAGCAAGCTCAGAAGCAAGATTGAGAAAGAAAGTGAAAATTTCTTTTTGAGAGTAAACATGTTTTTTGAAGTTGAGTGAATTTTCTTAGAGAGAGAGAAGCATGAATTTTCTTGGGAAGTGTGGAATTTATTTTCAAGAAGGGGATTTATTTTTAGTAAGTGGGAAGGATTATGAAAATTCTTAGGAGAAAGGAAATTCCTATTCTAGGGGAAAATACAGAAACTTCCAAAATTTTGAAATCTTCTTTTTTGGAGAAATTATTTTGGTTTTTATTTTCTTGCATGCTCTTATGTTTGTTTATTTTCTATTTTTTAGGAGAATGAGATGATAGAACCTAGAGGAACAAACATGACCAAAAGGCAGCTGATAAAGAATGAGTAGAGTAGATTCTATCCAGAATCTAAGATCATGTCAAAGTTGTCAGAAATCAGTGATACCAACCTCAGATGCCTGGACCTGAATGAATTCCACAAGAGGATGTTTGGATATAAAGAACATCATCTGACACACTTGGCCAGCCAGATTATGAATAGTGGTATGGTGGCTACAGCTAGAGTCTCTCATGCTTTCCATCATCCTGAATTGATTAGGGAGTGTGCAAGGCACTACCAGGCAAGAGATAGAAAAATTAGAGATGCTGATGGAAACTTACTCGCAGACCTTTCTCTACTAGCTATTTCAGAGGGCTTTGGAATTCCTTCCTCTCGGAGATTGGTAATGAAAAAAAGGAGCAAGAAGAAAGAGTCTTCATGGCCAGAGTCCAGTACTATAAGGAGATCATCAATAACAACTGGTTGATAAAGAACATATCTCATTTTTCCAAGGTACCCAAAGAGCTAGTGTGGCTAGATTTCCACCAAGAATATAGTGAGATGATAATGATGTTGAGAAAGATATTTGGCCTACCTCACTATTATCTCTTTGAATGTTGGATGTGGTACTTCATTGAGAAAGTAGTGGAAGAACATAATAATGTTGATTGGGCAGGGTTGATCAGTGACAACCTGAGTGAGTAGTTAGAGAGCTTGGAGCAGACAAAGAAATTCTAGATGAGTTCATACGTCATCTATATGCTAGCATGCACAACAAGATATGAAGGACTAAGATGCAAAGTAGCAATTGGGAGTGGAACTCAATAGTTGAAAGTATATGATTTCTATCCGCAGTTGCATCTACATGCAATTGATGATTATGTTCGAGTCAACAACGTATTTTCAATGTGTATTGTGTGAACTATGCAAAAGAAGCTACATATGAGATTGTTGGCAGAAGCCATAAAATTGGTAGAAGAATATAGGGCATGGTTTATTTAGTTTCCTAGTTTTCCTTACATTAGGCTTCAAGGATTCTCAATAGAACCATACAAATTTCCTAGGCATTCGATAGATAAAATGGTCCTACTAGAGATCACTCGACAGCTGATTGTCTACAACAAGATTAAGAAAGGAAAGAATAAATCGGGACTTGATTTTATGATTTCCATAGGCAGAGATGAGGCTGAAATGTGCACATGCCTAAAGGTGGCTGAGAAGTCCCATAAGGAATTATCATTCCTCCATCTTCCACTATATACAGAAAGGATAAAATTTGATCCTTACAACAAGATACGGTCAATGGAAAGGATCAAATATTAGCATATGTTGCACCTTGAGGATTTTTGGGAAAATTCTACAGATGAACACGAAGTGAAGAAAATGATGCACTCCAAATTTCCACTGAACTTGATTACAGCATGCAAGACTTCTCATATTCCTGACTAGATGGAGGAAAAATTAAATGTGGTCCAAAAAGGATATTGCCCCGAGAAGAGAGAAATTAGTGCCTATTATTGGTCAAGGAAAGAAGTTGTAGACCTTGACACGTTGTCTAGATTGGTCTTGGATTTCACTAGGTACTAGATTGGGAGGCAATTGAGATAGGTGGTTGTACCAAAGGAACAATGGATATACCAACTGATGGTTCATCAGGCATTGAGGAATGAAAGACTGAGGTAGCCACAAGGAAGAGTGATGGAAGAGGGAGAAATTCTATCAAGTAGTGTAGAGCGCATAAAGGATAAGGTTGTTGCTCAAGAAATACACACAAAGAGGTAGTTGGACCTCCAAATTGAAGAACCACCATAGAAAAGGAAGAGATATATAGATGTTCCATTCTCGCCTAGCTAGACTCCTAGTGTGGGGGAGATAGGAACTTTCACCAGGGAGGAAATAGATATCACCAAGATAATGATGGAGCAAGACCACATAAATAGGTCAGTTTAGGATAGACTGAGTATTAATGCTAATGAAAGGTTTCCACAAAGAAGGAGTAGAGAGTAGGATATCACCACTAAAAATAGCCTTGACACACTTCTAGAAAGAGGAATGATGGAAGAGGAAGTTTCATAAATAGTGATAGAAGTTCTTGTAGTAGAATAAGGATTTCATATAGTTGAGGATGTAGCCCCTATGGAAATAAAAAAAGTCCAAGGGATGATGAAGAAATTGATATTAGAACATTCTAAGGAAAAGAACACTTGGTAGTGCAGAAAGATCAAGATGCAGATGTTCCAGAATGGCTAAGACAGAGGATTCAAAGAAGCCAAGAAAAGGAGGTTGAATCAATGGCTAAATTACAAAAAATACTAGATTAAGTCAACCAATCAGATGAAAAGGGAAAGGAAAAGAAGTTCACAAAGATTATCAGAGGAGAATCTAGATCCAGGATCCTGCAGGTTGCAACACAAATGGTAGATAAAGAAAAATATCAAATAGCTCCCGAATAATATAATATAACTAAGGTTGAGTTAGGTCATGCATCCAGGGCATAGGTCATGGAGGATTTTTATGACTCCATGCAGGCATTGAAAGAAAAAATGAAGAAGCTTGAGGAGAAGTATTAGAGGTAGAAAGGTGAAATTAAATCCCTATGTGACTACATAAGTAGCCTGTCTCATCTAGTTAGTGAGAAGGATCCATAATTCATTGCTCCTATTGTCCCTATCGATTTTGTTGAAGGAATAGACAAAATTAGGCCGATTGCACAAGGGGTAGAGGTTTGGATGGAGGGAATCTAGAATGAGGCTTAAAAACATGCTAAGGATTTGGTTAAGATACATGAAAGAGAACTTGCTATCCTTTCCCGAATCTAGTGTATGGAGGGATCTTGGGAGGATGAGCACATCTATAGGGATGAGATAATTATAGAATTGCACGAGCTAATGGAGGTGCCTAGCGAGAAACTAATAGATGGTGGGGAGGTCAGAGAGGGTGAAGCGTATGACCTTTCTAGGTGGTATGGAGCAGTGTTGTTGGCCAAGGAGATGTTTGAGAATTTCATTAAGGAATCCACTCGATTGAAGGAAGTAGCTAATAATATCCAATAGGAAGTATCCAACAATGTTGCCCCACTTTTATCACAAAGGCTCACTGAAGAAGAGATAACTCTAGGAAACCAGAGAAGAAGCTTGGAGGAGTCCTTTTAGATGATATTCTTCATGAAGGATGATTATGAGAACCTTTCCATATTCTCGAATGATATGCATTTTGCTCAAGGATTGGTACCAAATTGGGATGATAGTTTGAAGAAGTCTGAGCGAGCAATGGTTGCCTTGGAATTTAAGAAAGAGTCAGCACCCAACATCAGCATGGAAGAATTAGAAACAGTGCTAGATAGATTCTAGGCATTGAAGTAGAGAGGTCAAAGATAGGACAATAGATGCATTTAATGCATAGTGGGAGCACATAATGGTCATTTATTACACCCCACATTCCTTCAGAGTGTGCACGCATAGTGGGAATTTATTACCCACTATAGTAGTGGATTATTTTTTGCATTAATGTAGATTCCTTTTTTGTGCCCTAATTCTAATTAGGTTTGAGGTGGCAAAATCTGGGCAATCAGTTATTGTTTTTATCCAGCCCAGTCATTGTTTTTGAGGACCTATATAAAGGCCTCTTCTTCTCATTTGTGGGAGGTGAATTTTGAGATTGTTGCTTATGAGATATTGAGACAATATAATTTTCATTGAAGTGTGGTGATCATTTTATGTTTCTTGATACTTTCTTGGTTTCATAATTCTCTCAATTAGATTAAGTTTAGTAGATAAAGTGTTATGATTATTTTGGAGAATATGATGATGTTTTGATGAGTTCCTATGGTTCATACTTTTGACATTTTAGTGATTCTAAATTGTTGTGCAAAGTTATCCTGAGCCCTTATCCATGTGCGTAAATTCAATCATTCCTACAAACCTTTGAAGATTGCACCAATCTACGTGTAGTTGTAGCTTGAGTTGGCAAAGCGGGACTTGGTAATTGAGGAACTTGTCCATCTGAGTACTTTCATTGCTATCATAACCCTTAGGAGTAGATTAGAAATCACTGAATGTAAACCTCCTTTTATTACTGCATATCCAGTAAAACCCTAAAAGATGTACTTCATTGAAAATCTTTTGATAGTACCCATATTTATCATGACATAAAGGATTGAAAACATAAGGCCCCTTATGATCATCAAAAAATCACATCAACACTAATCTTATCCATGATTCGAGGAACTTTGGAGTTACCGTATGATCTTATTAAAATCTTAGCATACATGGTATTTTGTTCAAGAGAGGATAAGATATCTCGATATTTTGTTCTACTTTTTTGAGTCATAAAACACACATCAACAAAAACTGGTGCTAGAAGGAGGGCTTATACTGCAAGACATAATTTTGTATGCCATGAATTGATATGGTGCTTCTACATAGAGACATCATACCAGTCTTATAGCATAACCTCAAATTTGGGGATGACCAAGAAGACATCATTGCAGGATTGAACTCACTCACCTAGAAAGTTAATAGAAGTGTAGTTGAGTATATACGAGTGAGATTTGTGTTAGAAGAAGAAGAGAAAGATCAAAGGATTGAAGAAATTATTTGAAGAGCATTGGTCAATCAGGGGAATCAACAACCTCCAACACCTATAAGAAGGGATTAAAATAGATTTCACATACTAGAGTGCATTAATTCATTCTCGCCTAAGGTATATTGAAGAACCTTGAGATCCACTCTAGGATCAAAAGAACTAGAAGAACTAAATTTTGATCCAAAGCCTAGGTGAGGCAAGAAAGAAGCATCTATGAGTTAGAACTCACCAAGTGTAGCTGATCTTATGAGACAATTTCAAACTCTGCCACAACATCAAGTTCAACAACGAGCTACACAAATTCAATAGTTGATAGTATAAATACCTATACAAGCTATTGTACCTACAACTGTCCCACAACAAGTTCCAACGATGGCACAACAATGGTGACCGTAGAATGCATCACCTCTTGCAACATTTTCTTCTTATAATCATATGCCAAAGAACCCTAAGTATTTCTTCTCTAAGTTCTTTGTCAACGATGTCAACCGCACAGCTGATGAACATGTAAAGATTTTTGAAGATGCTCTACAAAATAGAAATGTTCAAGATGAAGATGTGGCATGCCAATTGTTCCCATATTCACTGGGGGAAGAAGCATTTTATTGGCATATTAATTTACCCATGAATTCAATCTGAACATGGAAAGAGCTGAAGGATGCATTCTTGGAAAAGTTCAGATTGCCTAGATCACCCATGCTGAATTGTATAGGCAATTCATTAAGATAAGAAGACAAGAGTGTGAACTGATTGGTGCCTTCAACAATAGATTTCATAGGGCCTATTCACGACTGCGTGATGCTTTCTGCATAAATGATGATGCTTTTAGACCTATTTACTATGTAGCCTTGGATTTCTTCACATCTATGTTCATCTAGAAGATTCATCCGGCTCCCACCAATTTGATTCAAGCATATGTTGAGGCCAAGAGAATCAGTTTATGTAGTCACCAGAAACTGCTATTGGAGCACTTGGTTACTTTGGGAATGATAATAAATTGAATTAGGGGATGTTGAGCTATGCTCCTACTCTTAATCCTATTCTTGCTCCTTCTAATCAGCTAGTTCCAGATATGAGAGCTCCGATATCTCATGCACCACTCATACAACCTGTATATCTTCAGAATATGACCACTTCCACAAGGACTCAAGAAGAAAAAGATGAAATGAAAGAATTAATAGAACAGGTCAAGAAGTTATCTACTAAGGTTAATTACAGGTCATAAATCAGAATAATCAATTATAGAACTCACAAAGGAATTATGAATTGCATCAAGAAAATAACTTAGGGTATCAAGGATATCCTCTGGCTCACTATGAGAATCACTAAGATAACAATCAAGGATACCAGAACAATAATTAAGGTTATCAAGAAAATAGTTCTAGGTATAGAAATAAAAATCAAGGATACCATAAAAGATCATGGAATGCAAATCCAAATAATGGTGGAGTTCTTTCACCACTGGACAATCCACCAGCTTCTGAAAGTTGACCCGCTAACAAAGTTTTCCTAGCAGAAGTAGCATTGTTTGGATGGTGTAGAATGCATGAAACTAATCAACATTCTGGGTTACAATGCCAAGAGTTTCTAAGAGAAACCAATATCTTCAAAGGAGTAGTAAGAAAGACTACTGCACCTAAAAATCCTCCACCTACAGGCTATGAGTTAGTGCCTGCTCCCAGATACAACTAGGCACTAGTCTTTAAAGATTTCAAGTTTCCACCTCCTGATTCTCAGGATTACATGCCTAGAAAAACTAATAAAAAATTCCCACCTACATCAGAAAATGGTCCTGTGGAGGTGCTACAATATCAAGTTCCACTAGAAAATCAGCCTCCACCTATTTCTCCAAATGTGATACTGCAGAGGGACAAATTTATTTTCCGTCCACTTTACAATAGTGTCTTAGTGGAAGGAGTAAGCGAAGTTCAATATTTTCAATAGACATATGGAAATGTTGCATTGAAGACTTATCAAAGAAATTACAGAAATCATGAGCCATTGATGACGTCTACTCCTCCAAACAACTTTACAACTCCTCCACATCCTAATGCAAGTAATACTCTGAGTCCTCTTAGAGATTTATTTGAGTATCAATAGCCTGGTAGTGCACAAGGAGAAAGAAGACAGTCTGTCACTACCAATGCTACACAAAATCATAAAGGGAAACTTGTGGCATAGTCTACTATAAAAAATGGAGGACAAAAAGAAATTCTAGAATAAGGGCAGAAAGAAAATCCTCCTAGGGAGGAATTCAAGAGGTTGAGCTCTTGAGTACTGGAGGAATTTAAGAAGATAAAAGTAAGTCTACCACTGTATGAACTGATGAAAATTCCTAAGATAAGGAACACATTATTGGGGATTTTGAATGATGTACCTCCAAAGATCATCTTGCAAAATACTTCATAACCACCTAAAGGTCCCCCTAACAATCATCAATCTAGTTTTACACAAAACATGAATGTTGTTGAAAATATATAGACAAGTGCACTTGACATCTCCCAAATTTCAAGCTTCATTAGGATGGTGTAAAATTTTTGTGAGGAAGGAATCTTGCAAAATGATCCTTTGCTTCGAGGAGAAGAAACAATCAGATATCCCACCGCTCTTGTAGAAAAAACAAAAAGTACTATTAAAAATGGCATCAACACACTACAGAATGTAAACAATGGGGAATTTAATCCTAGAGCACAAAAACCCATGGTTTTCTATGAGGGAAAAGAAAAGTCTGCCCCTTTCCTTGTGTGAGTCCAGATATTTGGAAAAATGTTGCATAGCTGTCTAATTGACTATGGAGCATTGAGTAATGTAATACCCATGGACATATGTAGAAAATTGGGATTAGTCCTATTACAAGTAGATAAGAAGGTAACTTAGCTCGATAAAATAGAAGTTCTAGTTCTGGGAGAACTAAATAATATTCATATGCAATTGGCTTCAGATCCACGAGTTCAGAGCTATATCGATATATCAGTTGTGGAAATTCTAGAAGGATATGGAATACTTTTAAGTAGAGAATGGGAAAGGAAATTGAATGGATACATAGCAACTGAATTTTTACACATGTGGCTCCCATGGAGAGGAATCCCAAATCAGATAAGGATAGAGAGAACGCCAAGGCTCCGATTGTTGATAACTGAATACAAAGAGGATAATGAGATCTTGTTCATGGAAACAAGTCTAGGATCTTATGCAACTAAAACTAGGGAAATCTTGATGTTCCAAGGTTGTATTTAGGGAGGATGTCCCGACATAATTCCCAAGTTTACAAAGGAACCAATTGATGATAATTTAGAATCATCAATAATTGAAGGATTATTTTAAAATTTTTGGAATTTTGTCTTGAAAAGTGTTAAGCAAGAAGTTGAGCTCAGGAAAGATGCTCGTATTCAGAATCTATTGCTGCCTAATTAGTGCAGAATACATAATGATTTTAATTCTAAAATATCATGCACAATGTGTAGAGTTGCAGTTGTACAAGTTTCAAAGATGGTCCCACAAGTATGATGTTATCACTGTTATAAATTTGTCCAGCTCCAGGCTAGTATTTTTGTAAAATAATCCAATTTTGGGGGTCTGAGGGTTAATATTCATGCTAGAAAACCCTAAGTTTTAACAAGAGCCCTAGTTGAGCTGTGACTTTGTTATATTTTAGAATTACCTTTTTTGGTTCACTAAAATCTCTAAATGAGCATGTGTTAATTTCCTCCCCTTTATTTATCACTTCATGTGTTGAGTGGTTAGGTTATGATATCGGGACCCTTTTTAATATTTGCCACAAAGCCTAAGTCTCTGATTAAATATTGCCTAAGTATCCCCCCTTTTTAATTGTGTGGCTGTCATTGTTTCGCAAGACTGTTTGCTGTCAGAATCTCTGACATGAGATATAGCAACAAGGCACCACCTATCCTGGTGGGCCCGTCCTCAAGGTTTGCTGGCAGATAAATGATGGATTGATTCAACGGCTATCGCTATACCGTTGGACCAAGATAATAACCTTTTAAGCATCATGGTATAGCAACAACCATCTGATGTTTTAAGGTGGATGAGATGGTAGTTGGGACCTTGAACTTCCAGGTCAGTATGACATGAATGTTTATGATTGGTTAAGGTACAGTGATGTGGTGGTTGACTGAAATTTAAAATGATAAAAGGGATTTCAAGAAAGGGGCCCACCCATTTGTAAATGTGGCATGTTATGATTCAAGTACAGACAAGTGATGTGTCAAGTTGTGGGGTCGGACTTCTCAAAGGGTTAATCATCAGATAGATCTAACAGTTGTTGTTATACCATTGATGAAAGATGTGAGGAATTTAAGCTTATGATATAGCGATGACTGTCTGATTCTCTTTAAAGATTGAAGTGTGAAGTGGGCCCTAAAGTGCCAGCTCACTATGACATGCTCACTTTCTATTGATGCAGTATATTGTGATCTGGCTATTGTCAGGGTTTTCGGTGCCGAGAAAGAAAAGTAAGAGGGGGTCCACTTACCAGTTTTTGCAACATGGCATCTTTTGATTTGATGGAAGTACAATGATGTGTCATGTAGGGCCATTTTTTCTTGGGTGGTTAAAGTGCAACGTGATCTAGTGGTTGTCGTTATACCACTGTGATAAAGTGCTTGATGTTTAAGGTCACGGTGTAGCGACAACCATTGATCTTAGAGATGTGGATCTTGGGTGGGTCTGATTTTCCTGTCATGTAGAAGTGCTGGTTGTGCTGAGATGTCACTTTTTCATTGGATGAGCTAGACCATGACGGGATGTTGTTAGTGGGGCTGCATTTTTTTTAAAGGAGATAAAGAGCGCGCAGGTTCATGAGGATCTTATGGCTGTCGTTACATTGCTGGGTGGAGATGATCGAGTTTTATGCTTGCGCTTTAGCGATAGGGTGACACCTGTACACTCAGATCAAGATAAAGTTAAGTTCTATTTTTTCCCACATGATTAAATTGAAATGTTCTCATTGGTCGAGAACTAACTTGGGGAAAAGTAATACAGGGTTTTGTTGTTAAGACTTGTCAACCGTCTGATGTGCCAGAAAAGGAAGTAGATCTATAGTTTAAATTCAAATTTTTCTCTGTGACATTTTTTACGTCTTGCGAATGCTAAGGCCGCCAACTTTCAGTAATGGTGGTTTAATGAGCTATGTGTGGATGGGCTGTGAGTAGTTGGCGACATTATATATCAAAATTTGATCATTGTCTCTCTTTATTGCTCTCGTAAACCTTCTGGCAATCTGGATTTTTCTTCAAGCAATGATTTCAAGTAAGGAACTCGCAGGTTCTTGGTAGGTCTCTTTCTGCATTTGAAAATTGCTTAAAATCTGTGAAGGTGTTATAAACAAAATTGTGTTGCCAGTTGCAAGGTTTTTAGGGTTTTTTCTTGGGTTTAGATATATTATTTTAGAAAGGCCCTAGTTTCAAAATGCCGCCAAAGAGGAATTTGTTTGGTCAGATAGAGTATAGCAAGAGAGGGGTCTTTGAAGATTTGATGCAACTACTCCCGCATTCTGATAATGGGGTTGCAAGGATGAAAGAGCTTGTCCCAAGAAACCTTAGGGACTCATTGGTTGAGGCGCTCCATGACAGAGGAAATTGGATGTGAGATGCTAGGGTGGGAGAGGATCATAATGGTCTAATCTTATTTAGGGCAGCTTACTCACAAAGAAATTCCTATGCCCCCCTCAACAACGTATGGTAGTTTGATATTGGGAAGTTAGTATGCCCTAGAGTTTTCATGGATACTGAGTTATTGATTCAGGTTGCTAGATGCTATGATCCTGTGACAAAGTGTGTCAAGGATGTAAATGGTAAGGACTTAATCAGCATCACAGAGGATGAGATTAGGGAATTTCTTTCACTAAATGATCCTTTGGTAGGGTTAGAGAAGATAGATTTCAAAGAATTTAGAGAAATTTATGAGGCACAGAGGGATTATTTGAGAACAGGGCCTCTGAGGGAATTTTTTGAAGAATTTGGATCTATGTGTGTTGTCAGTTCAAGCATGATAGAGCCTTTTAGGCTAGATTTATTTAGTAAAAGAGCACTGGAGGTCTACAAGTCATTAACTTTAATTTTAGGGCATGATCAAATAACTCACATGCCTATACCATACATGTTCATGATGGTACAATCACTGCATCCTCAATCGGCATTGATTTTTGGTTTTGCATCTCATTTGGCTGACCTAATCCATGAGGGATTGTAGGAAATTAAGAACATGAAGGTTACTAGGCCATTTGGATGGTATTCAATGCTTATGCATATGTTCTTATACAAAGGTGAAATTTTTTTCAGTTCAACAGTGAATATTGTGAAAGAAAGAAATGGAGAAACCCTTCTAGTACAACTATGGACTACAGCCCTATCATGGGACATAATTGATGCTAGTTACATTGCTTTTGATAGAGATTTTGCTTCTAGACTTAGGACTTTGCTATTTTTTGACAATCCTAGAATCCCAAGGGAGCTATTGAGACTTATTAGACCAAAGGAGTATTGTCAGGACATCACTATTGTCCACAATTTTGGGGATATAATTTTATATCCAGTTTCCATAGTTTTCAGAGTGTATGGTTGCAGGGTGGCACCATATATTTTACCTTATTAGGTCCCGTTGAAGTTGGGATATGCTGAGATTTTGAGACAAATTGGTGACTTGCAAGAGTTCAGTCTCACTGGTAAGGGAAGGGGAACTTTCTTCCTGGATATAACTATTGCACACCAATATGTGATTACTAAAGGAGGATGGGTGCATTTAAATAAAGTCTTGCAACCCTACAGAATGTCCAAAGTAGTGGTTAGGTGTGCAGATATAGAGGGTTTTCTCTTAGGGATGTTCAAAGATAAGATAAGGTGTGCTCATATTGAGCATCAATTCAATTTCCCTAAGGACATAGTGAGGAATGAGTTTGATCTTCAAACTCAAGAGATCAAAAAAGAGAAATGGATCATCTTCAGGAAGACTCTAGATTTTATTCAAAATTTTGATAGAGCCTATGATCCATTAAAGGGATTTGAGCCATGGGAAAAGAAAGTGGATGCCCTTATGGAACATTTTGAAGGCATTATGCATGCAATAAATGAAAAGAGGGCTGCTATAAGCAAGACAGACCCTGAGAGGGCCAAACACATTTTGAGCTACCCTAGATACATGAAGTTAACCCCAAAAGGAGTTTATACAATGCAGAAGAGAAGTGGGTACATGGTCCTTGTACCACCACAACAGAAGGGTGATGATAATCCCTCTACTTCTAAAGGGAAAAGGCCTATAGATGATCCAACAGGGAAACTATCCTCTCCTAAAAGACAAAGAAAAGAAGATTCAAGGCCGAGAGAGGAAGCTTATTCTCCTTCCCAATCCCCAATCCAATTGGATGAACATGGGGTAGCAGAGCAACTTGTACAACTAAGAAATGAGGGAAACATTTTTGTTTCCAATGATGAGTTGCAAGAAGGGATGCTTGAGGCACCTAAGGAAGTGGCCATGGACTTAACTATAGATGAATTTGAGGGTAAACAATTGGACCCTATTTTAAAACAAGCAAGTGATTCTTTCCTGGCTAATGATAAATTTGTTAAGACTAGGGCATTCTCCCAGTTTCTTTGGAGAATGAAAATAAATCAATTTAAGGAGATATGTGAGAAGAAAAAAGAGGAGTCCCCTAATAAGGACATAACAGAGATAGAAAATGTGGCCAAGGTAGAAATGGTCAAACAATTTGAGAAGATTACTCTTGAGGAGGGAAGGGCTATGGTCCATAATGCAGGGGTATTAATTCTGCCAGAGTGGGACATTACTAATGCAATTGTTTTTGATCAGATCAAGAAAAGTAAGGTAAAGACTCTTACTACAGCAGAGCAGGCCAAACGGGCTGCTAGGGGTATTGCTTTCTCAAAAGATCATGCATCTTTGGTCATGTGGTCCCTAAAGAGGGAGGAAGACAGAGGAAGAAAGGAGGCTCTCCCTATAGGGTATACAGGCAGTTTATTAGTGCAAAGAGTAGGAGAAACTTCTGGTGTAGAGGCATCAAATTTGATCCTGGAAACTGCTAAGTTCAATGTCAAAGTGGCAAAAAAGGATGCCCAAGAAAAGGAGGAGCTCAGACTCAAATTTGAAGTGGTCCTTAAATCTTACAATGAGCTCAAGACAGAGCTAATTCAAAAGGACAAGCTGATTGCACAACTATCAGGGCCTCAGGATCACAGATCTCCCTAATTGGCAATTTCTAATAAGCCTGTAGTGGCTTCATTCTCAAGCCCAATTGTTGAGTTACCACCATCCCCCTACCCAGAGACAAGTATGGATGCAAGGGTTAGTTGGGAGAAACAAAGATTAACATAGGAGACAAATAAATTGAGGGAAATAAGAATACAACTGGAGAAGGAAAAAGATGAAAATGTGAAGGCCACAACTTTGGCAAACCAGGAATATGAGGAGAAAATAATAGATGCAATCATGTAGTTTTCTATTGATTTAAAGCCCTCCATTCTCCATAGTCATGCTAGTAAGTTATATTCATTACTTGAAACTTTAAATAAGGAGAAGGTGGAATTGTCACCAATTTTGAAGAAATGGATTGAGAGGTCTCCTAATATAAAGTTATTTCGTATGCTATCAAAGGGCCAAGAGGACACTGATCCATTGATCAAGCCAGTACATTAGATTGTCAAGAAAATGGTACAGTATGGCATCATTTTGGATAGTTTTATCAGAAAATCAAGTATGCTGAAAGCTGAATTAATGCTTTCAAACTATGAGCTGGTGCCTACCATTTTCACAGATAAGGGAAAATTTAAAGAAGCATATGAATGGAGAGAAGAAATGGATGCACTTTTGTCAAAAAGGATGACTGGTGTCCTAAATGGCACTTTTTCTATTAGTAGTGTTATCAAGTTGTTAATAAATGCTAAATCAATGTTTGACAATATTCAACATAAGGTTACTCAGATTGAAAATGAATGGGAACAGTTATCAAGTAAGAAGATTGAGTTTGCCAATTTTGAGTTCCCAAGCAAAGAGGTGTACAATAAATGGAGGTATCAGTACATACCTCATGTTGAAAAAGTTAATGCTCCGCTAGCTTCCTAGAGAAAGTAAAGGCAGTTGCTTTTGAGTCATAGAAGTTGTTGAGATACAGGAGAGCATTCATTGCATAAGGGGCAATGAGATGTTGCAAATCAAATTTGTCAAAGAAAGCCAAGGACAACATTGAAGATGAAAAGAAAGGTGACTCATTTGCAAATATCCCAACTGCCTGATCAAATATCTCATCTATTTCATCAATGTATTTATTGTAAGTCTTTGGAGGTTGTTGAAAAGGTTTTTTAGGTTAGAAATTTTGTAAGCCCTAGAATGATCGGTAGCTTGTTGCATCTCCTTGTATATAAAGGATTTTCCACAATCATTCTTGGCATTGAGAGTTTAGGAAATGAAAAGATAGAAACTCTGAAACCCTAACCCTCAGTCGAGGATTGTAAAATCTTGTATCATTTTATCAAGGAAATAGAAAAGAAGTACAGGTTGCTGCTGCTATTTTGTGAGCTTATTGATTTAGAGTATGATGTATGCAACATTCAATGTTACACTTAATACAAATCTCAAGTCTTTGTCTCTCCTGTGAGTTTATTCAGTGAATCTTTAAGTCTTTTTTGAAGGTTTATATATATATGTTTAGCTCTGAGTTCTGATCTAGGATTAGATTAAATATTGCTCTAAGTGGGATACATGTTTACTGAATCTATTTAGGGATTCTCTATAAGTAGGAAAGATTTGGGATATTTTGTATTTATGTTTTAAGACCAGTTATCTTTCAAGCACTATTGTATTCATTCTATCTTCTGATATTTTGCCCAATGGATAGGGCACTGGCCTATATTTTCCCATCTTTTCTTTGTATGGAATGATTGAAATCTTGTAATCCTAAAAATATTAAATCATTACCAGTTATTTTACTTTTATTTACTTTATATGTTATTCTACCCAGTGATGGAGAGTCAATGAGTAATAGGTTGTTACTTAGTACTTTCTCACTGTTATTTGTTGTAAGATCCTATATTAGATAAGAAACAGAGTTAAAACTATTGGATCAGGTGTACCCGCCTTGGTTTTGCAGAGCCAGAAGTGAAGAGGGCAGTCTTGTCCCTATAGTTGGTCTAGTTGCCTAGAGATTTCTCATATTTGGAATTAACCAATCCTTAACATCAGTCATAGGCATATTGGTATCTCTTGGAGTATAAAATATTTTGAAGAACCAACATATGAGAGGCACAAAATTTTGAAGAGAGAAATTAGTTCCTATGACTAGTCAAGGAAAGAAGTTCTAGACCTTGACACATTGTCTAGACCGATCTTGGATTTTACTAGGTACGGGATTGGAAGGAAATTAAGCCAGATGATGGGTCATCAGGAACTGAGGGATGAAAGATCGAGGAAGCCACAAGGAAGAGTGATGGAAGATGGAAAAATTTCATTAGGTAGTGCAGAGCGCATAAAGGATAAGGGTTTTTCTCTAGAAGTACACGCAAAGAGGAAGTTGGACCTCCACATTGAAGAACCACCATAGAAAAGGGAGAGATATATAGATGTAACATCCTCGGCTAGCCAGACTCCTAGTATGAAAGAGGTAGGAACTTTCACTAGGGAGGAAACAGATATCACCAGGAGAATGATGGAGCAAGACCACATAAATAGGTCAGTTCAGGACATACTGAGTATCAACGTTGATGAAAGATTTCCACAAAGAAGGAGCAAAGAGCAGGATATTACCACTAAGGAGAGTCTTGGTAAACTTCTAGAAATAGAAATGATGGAAGAGGACATTCCAGAAATAGTGACAAATCCTGCACCAAAAGAAGGATTTCCTACAGTGGAGGCTGTAGCCCCCTATGTAAATAACAGAAAGTCCAAGGGTTGAGGAATAAATTGATATTAGAACAGTCCAAGGACAAAAATAGTTGGTAGTGTAGAAAGATGAGGATGCATATGTTCCAGAATGGTTGAGACAAAGGATTCAAAGAAGCCAAGAAAATGAGGTTGACCTAGCAGCTGAATTGCAGGAAATCCTAGACCGAGTCAACTGATTAGATGAAAAGGGAAATGCAAAGAAGTTCACAAAGATTATCTGAGGAGAATCTGGATCCAGGATCCTATAGGTCGCAACACAAATGGTAGATAAAGAAAAATATCAAAGAGCTCTTGAAGAATATAATATAATCGAGGTTGAGTTAGATCATGCATCCCAGGCACAACTCATGGAGGATTTTGATGACTCCACGCAGGCAGTTAAAGAAAAAATGAAGAAGCTTGAGGAGAAGTACTAGAGGTAGAAAGGTGAAATTAAAGCTC
This sequence comes from Chamaecyparis obtusa, assembly GCA_027943335.1. Lineage (NCBI taxonomy): Eukaryota > Viridiplantae > Streptophyta > Pinopsida > Cupressales > Cupressaceae > Chamaecyparis > Chamaecyparis obtusa. Next base: position 821,384 of record BSBK01007561.1, read on the forward strand.
TATTTGACTACATAAGAAGCCTGTCTCATCCATTTAGTGAGAAGGATCCATCATTCATTCCTCCAGTTGTCCCTATGGAGTTTGTTGAAGGAATAGACAGAATCAGACGGATTGCACAAGGGGAAGAGATTTGGATGGAGGGCATCTAGAATGAGGCTTACAAATATGTTGAGGATTTTGTGAAGATACATAATAGAACACTTTCTATCCTTTCCCGATTCTAGTGTATGGAGGGATATTGGGAGGATGAGTGCATCTATAGGGATGAGATAATTATAGAATTGCACGAGTTGATGGAGATGCCTAGTGAGAAACTGATTGACGATGAGGTGGTTAGAGAGGGTGAAGCATATGAATTTTCTAAGTGGTATGGAGCAGTGTTCTTGGACAGGGAAATGTTTGAGCATTTCATTAAGGAATCCACTTGATTGAAGGAAGTAGGTGATAATATTCGACAGGAAGTCTCCAATAATGGTGCCTCACTTTTATCAAAAAGGCTCGCTAACGAAGAGATAACTCTAGGAAACCTGAAAAGAAGGTTGGAGGAGTCCATTTAGATGATCTTCTTCATCAAGGATGATTATGAGAACCTTTCCATATTCTCGAATGATATGCATTCTGCTCAAGAATTGGTACCAAATTGGGATGATAGTTTGAAGAAGTCTAAGTGTGGAATAGTCACCTTAGAATTCAAGAAAGAGCCAACACCTAGCATCAGTATGGAAGAATTGGAAACAATGCTAGATATATTCCAGGCATTCAAGCAAAGAGGTCAAAGATAGGACATCATGCACATTTAATGCATAGTGGGAGCACATAATGGTCATTTATTACACCCCACTTTCCTTGTGAGTGTGCATGCATAGTGGGTATTTATTACCCACTATGGTGTGGATTCTTTTTTGCATTAATGTAGATTCCTTTTTTTTTCCCTTACCCTAATTAGGGTTGAGGTGGAAAAAGCTAGGCCATCGATTATTGTTTTCATCTAGGCCAGTTGTTGTTTTCGAGGACCTGTATAAATGCCTCTTCTTCTCATTTGTGGGGGGAGAATTTTGAGATTGTTTCTTATGAGCTAGTGAGATGTAATAGAATTTTCATTGAAGTGTCATGATCATTTGATATGTCTTGATACTTGCTTGGTTTCATAATTCTCTCAATTAGATTAAGTTTAGTAGATAAAGTGTTATGATTGTTTTGGAGAATAAGATGATGTTTTGATGAGTTCCTATGGTTAATACTTTTGATGTTTGAGTGATTCTAAATCATTGTGTAAAGTTATCCTGAACCCTTATCCATGTACCTAAATTCAATCATTCATACAAACCTTTGAAGATTGCACCAGTCTACATGTAGTTGTAGCTTGACGTGGCGAAGCAGGACTTGGTAATATAGGAAATTGTCCATCTGAGTACTTTCTTTGCTATTGTAACCATTAGGAGTAGATTAGAAATCTCTAAACCTAAACCTCCTTTTATTTTTGCATATTTGGTAAAACCCAAAAAAATGTACTTCATTGAAAATATTTTGATAGTACCCATATTCATCATGACATAAATGATTGAAAATGTAAGGCCCTTTGTGATCACTAGCAAATCACATCAAGACCGAGCTTATCCACGAGTCGAGGAACTTTGGAGTTACCATATGATCTTCTTGCAATCTTAGCATACGTCGTATTTTGTTCAAGAGAGGATAAGATATCTCAATATTTTGTTCTACTTTTTGGTGTGTCATAAAATACACATCAACAAATTTGATGATACTGAAGAATGATATGAAGTTGTTTATGTTGTTGTAAAGGAAGACTCAGATGACGAAAAGTATGAAGATCAAAAAGCACTTATTTCTCATGTAAGTAAAGCTGACCCATGGATAATAGATAGTGGTGTTCACATCATATGACCGATGAAAATGATAAGTTTTATAACCTAGAAGAGTATAATGGAGGATTTGTTAGATTTGAAAATGACGTTCCATGTCTTGTGAAAGGTAAAGGATCCACTATATTGAATGAAAAGATGGAATGTAATGATGCATATTGGGTTAAAGGACTAAACTAAAATCTATTGGGTGTTGCACAATTGAATAATACTGTCCACCGACTAGAATTTCAAAATGTAAAGGTGAAAATTTATGGTAGTGATAGAGATCTAATTGGAAATAGTGATTAGATATGTGAAAAAGTGTCAAGGATATGATTGAAGGCCAATTTGCCCTTTTCATGTTGCTCGTTCCCAAAGTGAATGCAATGGAAAAAATGGTTAATTCACTTAAATATAGTGTTGATTAGGGCTAGGGTAATGTTACCCAGATGATGACAAATATAGATAAAATTCTCACCTAATCCAAAACCTTGGTAAGGACATCAAGAATATGAGGAAGTGCATGAGGAAGGAGTAAAAAATTTAGAAGACTCTTTTGAAAAGATGTAAGAAAAATTAAAAGATGTTGTGGCAATTAGTCACATATCTATGCATAAAAGCTCATAGGAGATTATATAAGTGAATACTTAGGCTAATGAAATCTAGGTTCTCTCTAAGGACACTTTGGGATTTCTTGTAGAGAGCATGAAGAGAAAAGTAAAGAAGGATGTGGTGGCTCCACAAAAGGTGGGCATGGGTCCTATTCCTAGTCTCGAGATAAAGGTACACGTTCACTTGATAATATTATCCATAAGATTTGCAACATTAATGCTGATATTATTCATAAGAATGGAAAGTTAGGGAAAAGTCTATAGTTTTTTTGGTTTTGGGTTCTTTTGGTTAGTAGTTGTCCAGTTGTTGGCTATTGTCTATTATTTCTTGATTAGTTTTCTTTTTTGGTAAAGGGTTTTAGGGTCAGGCTTTTAAATATGTTTTCTCCTAATAAAAAGTTGAATAAACCAATAAATTTTAAGAAAAAGCTAATTATTTGCACATTCCTCAAAAGTCAACCTTGAACAAAACTCCAAATTTGACACAAATCTAAATGCACATAGCTTTAAAAATAAGATTGATAAAATCTCCACCCTTCATCTTTCCTTCATCCTTTCTCTAAACAAGTGCATCTACGATAATATTCTAGTAATCACTTGCCTATTCTCTCTTATATGATGGTCAATTCCAAACCCCAGCTACGATATCAAGTCATATACATCTATTAATCAAACAAAAGATTGATAAATGAAACATTTCAAAAATTATTTTCAAAAAATAGAAAATACAACAAAATTATACTATCAAATTTTTGAACAAGCTAAATCAAAATCAAAATGTTACACAAAATATCATCAAATGTTTCTATTAATAAAAATCCTTACCTTAATATTTTTATTCCTTTAAATCTAATGCAAAGTAGATACCAATATAAAATAAGATTCCCATTATTTTGATTTATTTAATTCTTATAATCCTATTCTAAAATAAACATGATTTGCCATCTACAATTATTCCTATGCTTTGATTGATGAATACGGAAATAGTCTCTTTCAACATACTAATAAACATTTAAACCTATGATTTTGCCTATACTTTTTTAAACATTGGACAATGCCCTTTCCAATAATAAAATTTGCATAGAGGCTTTCACACACTTAATCTAATAATAAGATGTTTATGAAATGCATCAAATATAATTTAATTGTTATATGTACGTCGACATTATCTGACGTTTAATCATGATATACTAAACAAATAAGTTAAAAAGATTTTAATAAATTATTTTGACGTGGATGCCAAACGATGGCAAGGTCCTTGGAAATGCTTGGTAACATAACTTTTGAAAATTATGTTCTATATATTGATAAATTTAAAAATAATCTTTAGATAATTATAATTTGATTTCTTCTCAATATTTATTAAATATAATGTTATCAAAACATATGTTTAATAGATAGATTTATTTTTATCTTTATATTTACATAAGATCGAATACCATTCTAACATTTCAATCTCTACCGGTCTATGATCACAAACAGGAGCCTATTCTGAATAACAATTAACTATTTTTACTAAAACATGCAGACTGTTTAGGTTTTAAAAAAACAAATTTTATATTAAATAATGATGTGTATAATACCACAGAAACAAGGAGAGAGAGAGCATGAGAAGTACCAGATTAAAGTCAGGATTTGATTCCGAGGATTCCCTCTGAATTGCTTATTTCGCTTGTGCTCCAGAAACCAAACAACAGCTTCTGTGAATAAAAAAAATGCAAAAGTAGTTATCCACATGGCTGGAGTGAAGGGGCGCAGGAAGGCCCAAGGGTCACTTGATCCCTCCTCTGAATTCGCCACCACCATTATCAGTCCCGTCTCTGTGTAAGGCTGTGTGAAATCCACATACTTGCTTCGATTTGCAATCACTGCTACATTTCCCACCACCGCATCAAATTTCTGCTTCAGTTTTCACATTTTATTCCAGTCAGTTGGTAATATAGATTTACATTGCAGAAACGAATTAAAGAAGTTAACTGACCTTGAGATAGACCTGGTAGACAAGGTCATCATAATAGCCTTCAGGGATATTGCCAGTTCCATAAGGTACCAATTCATAGGGCAACCCATAATCCAATCTTTTGAGCACCGATTTGAACACATCAATACAGAAGCCTGTAATCTCATAAGTCTGGTTGGGATGATCTGGTTTTACGCTGACGAATTGTGCAAACCCTCGCTCCCAAGGCACTGCTATTTTCAGTTTCTTGCCTGGCAGAGGTATCTGCCACCCACGTGGCGTCTTTCTTGATCCACCGCCCCAAGTGACTACATGTTTCGAAGACATATTCAGACCCTTTTCTGTCCATGACCCAATTACCTTAGAACGACCGCCAACAACATTTATTATATCATATGAGCTCTCCGAAGGTTCTCCCGTTTCACGACTTATGTGAACAAGGTCGACGAGGCCGGGAAATTTCGTCTCTAGGATCTGATTACGCAATTGCTCTCCACCCTCAAAAATCGGGAAACTAAAATTTTTGATGCTATCAGAGGCCTCTGAGAAATTACCATTAAATACTTAGATGCGCAGGAGATGATCGATTGCAATAGCAACTGCCCACACTGTATCATATGCAACAAGCGCGCGGGTATTTAATTCCAGACTTGGTATTGTAGGGTTCTGGGCTTTAAACATCTGCTTCCATCGTCTACCGAATTCATTCAGCCATGGCTCGTTGGTTGGTTTGAATTTTATTTTGATCCCCAACACACCATTCATGGAGAGGCGAGAAGTATCGTTGAAGGAATACAATAGACTGGCAAATCCGTCCGTTATGATCCATACATAATCACTGCTTACCATACCTAGTTTGTGCGCCTCGGAAAACAGGATAAGGGACAAATCAGGATGCATATGCACAATGAATACTCGAGACTCCAGCTTCATCAGCTCATCCTTAAGAACCCTTCTCATTGCGGAGATATCCGGCTGAGGAGAGAGTGCAGCTTTGTAAACAATTTTTGCCTGGACATCTCGTAAGGCATCGTCTAAGGCGGGGATGGCCCTCGTCCCCAAATCGTCATCGACATAGACAAGCGCCACATCCCTCCATCTGTAGTTTTGTATCAGCTTTGCTATTGCTGTCATTTGTGATGTATCGCTGGGTACCATACGAATGAAGTATGGATATCGATGCATGGCGAGAGAAGGATCCGTTGCAGCAAACGTTACAATTGGAACGTGCGCTGCAACCCCTAAACGCGCTACGAACTCAGCTACAACGGACGTTTGTGGGCCGACTATGCTGACACATCCTTTTCTTATCAGATCCAACGCTGCAGTGAAGCATTTCAAGGCAACCCATAAGTATTCTGTTTTACTCCCACGGGATGAACTGATTGAGAAATTAATAAGAAACGTACATCTTCATTTAAACATAGTATTCTGGTGCGCAAAGGAGGAGTTGTTTACCTGCAGAAGCGCCTGTGAGTGCATCTTGTGCGGAGTCTCGGATATCAATGTTTCTGTTTATGTCTTCAACTGCTAATTGAATAGAAGTCCTCGCTATTTTTCCGCCAGTTGTGTGAAACGCCATTACAGTACCTATGTTTATTGATGGAATGTCCATTTCCCCAAATGAAACCGCACACAACAAAAGAACACCCATAGCAATCTGCAACACTGGCCATCCAAAAATGGGTCTGCTGCCCATACCTCATTAATATTAAATATGCGAATAGCTTCCTTTATTGATATATCAATTGCGAAATCATCAATCCTGGAGGAGGAGGAGGAATGGCTGTTGACCAGTGTCCACGCCTAAATTTGATGGCCATATTTAGGTATTTTGGATATATTCAAAATTGTAGAGGAATATAGGTATGTCTAATACATACGATATTTTATTTTTAAATAACAGATGCCTTAACATTCGGCACACCTCCGAAGAATTTGCCGACTGTAAGTAAGGCTTGTATTGGTTTGGCTCATTTGTGTCAAGAAGAGGAAATTTCATGGAAGTTCCCGGCTCTTGCACGAGTGACAAGAACTAATTCGCACCGAGTATACAGCTCGCTGAACAAAACATTATCACAACATAGAATTAAATAAAGTTATTTTTCTAGCTAACTATGAAATATGGGTTTTTAAAAAATGAATAGGTTATTTTTATTAAAAGATTTTTAAAAGTACACTGTTTAGGGAAAAAAAAGGAGGATACAATATTCAAAAGAACACACCTACTTTTTTTATTAGTTGATTGTTTAAATCTAAGATTTCATTCAAGCTGACTGTGATATATGAGTTTTTTTTAAGATGAATAGTTTATTTTTATTAAAAGATTTTTAAAAGTACACTGTTTAGATAAAAAGAGAGGAGGATACAACATTCGAAAGAACACACCTACTCTTTTTATAAGTTGTTTGCTTAAATCTAAGATTTCAAGTCATCATAATCACTTTTGATACATCAAATGCATGTAATCATGAAAATATCACATTTTGAACCTCCTGTTCATTGTAATCATAGCATTAACACTCAAATTCATAATATAAAATCATAAATAAAAATTAATCAATATAGTTAAATTATACAACAAAGCATTATTAATTCATACTAGTTAAGGGATTAACAATTTATTTGTACCATCTATTAAATGGCGAGCGAGCGAGTGAGAGTGGGAGGTTTTTCGAATTTGAAAACGGGCAGGATTCCAGGGTTGCAGGCTGGGGGCTCTGCTAGCAATGGCTTCCCTGCAGATCTGGACCCTGAGGGTCCAGAGAATAAGGAATGGGTCCCATGGGAAAAGAAGAAAGATCCAGGAAAGGAAGCAGGGGTGGAGGACGGGAAGACCCAGGTGAGTGATCAAAATGGAAAAGCCATCAATCGCCGGTGGTCAACCCTCTTCGAAGAAAAACCTACAAGCAAGTCCTCTTTCCCTTCTATTAAGGATTTATCTGACAAGGAGAAAGGAAAATATGCCATAGAGATCCCCAATGAACTGGTTGACCACAATATAGCATCGATGGACCACACCCTTGTTGGTAAATTTGTGGGGTCTAGACCTAACATAGATATTGTTAGGATTTTTGCTAAGAAGAAATGGGATTTAAAGGGCCAAGTCCTTGTCAAAGCTATGGCTAAGGGATTTCTGTCCTTTGAGTTCTCATGTAAGGAGGACTTAGACAAAATCCTTTGTGCGGGCACCTGGTCTATAGGAAAGGCAACCCCGACGTTGCAAAAATGGACTCCTAAGCTAGATCTTAATGATTCTTTCTTTGTCCAAGCCCCGGTGTGGGTTAGACTCCCAGAACTTCATCTGGAATTATGGTTTGAAGATGTCTTCGATGGAATAGCCAACTCCTTCAGCTCCCTTCTTTCGATAGACCCTGTGACTATTTCTAGAAGTCGCCTAACCTATGCTAGGATCTGCATAGGGGTGGAAGAGGGTCAAGACATGCCAGAAATAATAGTGCTCTGAGCCAAAATAGGTATACATGTGCAGAAGTTGGATTACGAAAGTGTCCCTTTTGCTTGTTCCCTCTATAAGAAAGCAAGACACAAAGCTAAAATGTGCCCTGCATTTCTAAAGTCAGAGAAAGAAAAGAAAGTTATTGCTGAAAGAAAGAAAAAATCAGGCAATAATACTTTAGGCGATAATGCTAACCCAACCAGGGAGAACACTATTTCTCAACATGGTATAGAGGCCAACACTCATAGAGTGTGGAAAAAAAATGATCAATCAGAGACCACTCCTGAGATCCTCGACCCTAAGGAAGATAAGAATAAATCTACAGAAGGGGAGTCAAGACAACATGATAACACCAAAAAGATGACTAGCCAAGACAAAATAGAACTCAGAGAGGAGTTCCCCCTGCTAGAAGGCTTAGACTTGGAAGTCAATATTCAACAAGACACCATGGAAGAAACTAAAGAAAAAGTCTCGGCGGAAGGTGGAGACTCGTGCCCTGGGTCTATCTTCATCTCTATCATTCCAAACTCTCTTGAACCCCCATTGGAAGATAGCTTCTCCAGTCTGAGTAGGGACAAACCAAAGTACATCCCATCTCAAGAATCTTATCCTTGCTCCGAGACACAAGAAGCTAACAAGGTTCTACAAATGAAAGAACTATTGGGCACAATCTCCCCAAGGCCACTTTCATCACATGTCAAGGTATGCCACCTGGGTCATTGACTAGATTGCCATTCTGGCTATCAACAAGGAAGCTAACATGAGTTGGATCCATACCGAAGATCTCTCTAGTGATGCAGAGGATTCTCTCAATGTGGACATAATCCAAAGTAATGAAGTTATGATTAAAGATAATAATGATAGAAAAGGGGTCTTTTGGAGGAGTAATTTCACTAATGACAAGTTGCAGAGGGACAGTAAGATTAGTTTTTACATGTGCTCTCTGCATGCTTTCTGGGTCTCCCTTTCCAAGAACTGCAATGATCTCCAAAGGCATATCTCTAGAAAGCCAAGAATTAAGGCAACTAGAAAGATGAAGATCATTAAGGTTTCATTGAACCAGAGAGAAACTAGAGCCCAAACTATAGCCATGGTAGGGGAAAGACACAGAAGGGAGCTGGAGAATGATAGAAAGAAGTGGAAGAATCAAACTAAAGTATGGAATGCCCTTTAGAAAGGAGAAATCACCACCTTCATTGAAAGACTCCATGGTTACAGAAAGAAGATCACCAAAATTTTCATAAAAAGATGGAACGAAGGGACGATGGAAATAGAGGGAAAGTCTTTCACTATCACGGAGGAGGTGATCTCAAAGGTTACTGACATCCCCATTGTTGAAAAAAAAATCTACAGAGACCGTAAAATTTTAGACAATGCTATCAATGATTTTGTTAGGAACGACCAGGAGAAGAAGGCAATCACCAAGACTGGAACTTACTACCAGCCTGCGAGTTTGAAGATGAAGTGCTAGTTTGTTCTCAAGGTGCTGATTTCTTACATCACTTTGGATACCAGGTTTGATAGAATTCACACCTACCATTTTGTCTTTCTGAATCACTTTACGCATGAAAAAAAGATTTCCATTTCATTTTATCTCAACTCCTCTATAAATGAGAATATTAATGCCTTTAGAGAGAAAAACATAGCTAACCCCACACTGCATGAAGGCTTGTTACTTTTTCTTTATGATTACTTCAAATCCCAAATTTTGGGAAAGGAAATTGCGGACAAGAAAGCTATCAACAAAGATTCAAGTTCGGACTACATCCCTTCAGGCAACTCTGAGGATAATCTCTCTGTGGAAAGTGAGGAAGAAGAGCAACATAATTTGAAAAAGGGATCCACATCCAAGAAGAGACCTTTGAGTGCTGTCAAAATTGAAAAACCCCCAAAAAAGTAGGATAGAATGGAGATAAACTTGGATGATGAGTACAATGAAAATGAGGAAAACATGGATACTAATGATGAGGAGGGAAACCAAAAAATGGAAGCCACATAAATGCTGGATTAGGTCAAAGGGGAAAACCTCAACACCTTGAGGGATCACTCGGGTCAACTCTATGTTGACCTCATGATCAGTGATGATAACTCCCTTCCTCCTCAGATCTGACCTTGCACCAAAAATGAGACTCAAAACCCTATTTTCGAGGACCTCAAAGATGAACAGGGTAATCCTTCCACTTAGTCTCCTATAAGGCTTGAGACCTCTAAAGATAATTCCAGAGGAGTATCACACTTCTGAAAAAGGGAAAAAGTTCTGGAGGAGCTCTAACATCAACACAGTGAAAATGGGGATCATAAGGGAGGTCATTTTCCCCAAAATTATGGAGGACACTGAAGGAAATCTCCACAAGGAGGAGATGATTGATCCCACTCTAGTGGTCCTAAGTGATAAAGCCAGGGAAATGGATTTGGACTTCCTCAACAACACTAAGAATAGCATGCTGGATCAGTATAGGTCCTTCAAATGGCTCTTCCATGAAATTGAAGACCTCAAAGAAAAAATTCATAGTACTGATGATAAGGATCACTAGACCACAGAGTAAAAGAAAAGCCTGGAGGCAAGGGTTTATAACCTAGAATAAAAAATGATCAGCCTAGAGGAAACCCAAAAGGGTATTGCTGAGAAAAACTTTGACATTCTCAAAGCGTGCAATGACCACATAAAGCTTCTAATCAACAAAATGGAAGAAAAAATGGACATTAGGGATGATAAGAGGACTTCAGAGGAAGGGAAGAAGAAGCCAAGTGAGGGCCCAGGTAAAAGAACTAGAGCCAGGACAAAGCAAAACAAGGAGAAGGAAGGCTCCCACAGTTCCCAAGACATCCAGAATGTTAAAGAGGTAGCAGAGTTGATGGAGGCTCTCAAATGCAATGCTGTTGTCATGCTCAGGAGCCTGGCTTAACTCGTTCCCCAGTGCTTGTCTTTTTGTTTTATTCTGTCTTTCCTTTTTTGTGGTTGTTTCATGTCTGGCCTTTCTATGGCCTGTCCCTTGGATTGCTAAAACTTTAGCTTTGAACTGATCTCGTTTATCTATTTTTAATTACTTTGTTGTGGGTTTCAAGTACCTTATAAAACTTGTTTTACTTAATAAAAAAAAAAGCATTATTAATTGAATGGTTTAAACTATTCTTATTATAAATATACTTTAAAATTTATTTAAATAAAATGCTATCGCTAAAAACTCATTCATAGATAAACCCTAATTTTTTTATCTATTTAATATTTATTTTTTCTTATTATTACATTCCCATGTTATAACATCCACTACGTTTTAGGATACCATGGGTACATGTCTACCATGAGTAGAAACAAAAGGCAAGATTTAGCGGTTATGATGTTTTTACCTTCTTAGAATTACCCTCACTAATTTCGCTAGCCATTTTATGTTGTCTTTTATTTGTGTAGTTAAATATTATTGTTAACATTTTAGATCTAGCTTATACTTCTCACTATTAATGAGTGATGGTCGGGAGGCAGAGCGATTGCAACTAGAAGAGTAGTTTGAAAGCTAGATATTCCTTTGTGGGCAGGGGTATTTCTTTAGTAGTGGGAGATGGAGATGGGTTTGTTACTGCTATTTGAGCATTAGTGGTTGTCATTAGTATTAATCAACTATTCAGTTGGTAAAGGAGACAAACATGACTTTCGATCAACTACATTAAGCCTACACACTAGGAAAAGACAAGACAGATCTCTAAGTTAACCGAATAAGAGTTTGACTGAGTACTCTCATCGAGCGACATAAAATTAATGAGTACCGAGCATAGTGATCACAGAGCATTCATACAAAGTGAGCACGAGTTAATTACTGAATGGTGAATGTAGTGATTACTGAGTAAAGCAGGAAATGACATAGTAATTTGTAATGGCACAAACAATAATGCAAACGATTGACACCGATAAGAAAATGGTTCACCAAGATTGACATAGAATTAAATATAGATGTAATCATTAATTTGTTGATGATTCCTATGTAATGTAGATATAGGTTAGTTTGTTACACCATTTATCTTAGGTTTTCTAAGATATTGTAAAAGCCTAATTAAGTCAATTCAGTTTGATATAAAAATGAAAAGTTGTCATTATGTTTATGTATCATGAAGGAGTAGCCACACTAAGGACATTAGGAGATCAGACAAAGGGTTTTTGACAGAAGGTCTATGAAAGAAGCATTCAATTTTTTAGAATACACACAAGGCTACTGAGCATAATAGAAGTACACATTTATCACTAGAAGGTGATATCTATTTGGTATATTATAGATCTAAATTAGACAAGATAGAGTTTCTAATTGCAGATACATTTTACTGTTACCTTTTAACCATTGTAGCAGAATTAAAATCTCTTAACAAAGTGGACTTAACTGTTCTTATCTAAACATCTTAACCAAGTACACAAATGTATTGTGTTGTTAAAATCCTTTAACCAGGTAGATCTAGGTGATCTAGTTGTTACTCCTAACAAGGTAAGATCATCAGAAGTGATCACAATTATAGCCTTAACCGACATACTTTTTACCGTAGTAGTGAAGCTTTGTGGGTGTCATCCCCACCATAGTTATTACATTCTTACAAGGGTTTCTATGATACCAAAATATCTGTGTTATGTGTATGGAGTTTCATGAATGATTTATTATTTATATTACATGCTTGAGTTACATTTTCAGTTATATTTGAATGTATGTTTTAGACAATAGAATCAGTCAGTTAAAAGCTATCTATATCTACAAAGTTTTAGTCTTGAAATTTTTTTGAAGGTACTGATTCAACCCTTCCCTCTTAGTACTTATCTCTCTATAATCCTAACAATTGGTATCAGAGCTAGATCTCTTGTTAAGGAAGTCTAATCACTGAAGAGGAAAGATCTAAAGATGGAAAGGTATAAGCTGAATACAACAATTGAGAGTCAAAGAATACAAATGCAAATCTTTATTGTGCAATTAAATAAGCCAAAGAAGAACTGAAGAAGTTACTGATCAAGAGGAAGGATATGGAAATTACATTTAATGAGACTAATTATCATGAAGAAGAGATAGATGATCCATTTGAAGTATCTGGATCTAGATCTGGTAGCATATCTGATGCATTTGAAGGAACCATATCAGATCTATCTAAAAAGAATCTACATCTTATTGAACAAGTGAAAGCTCTGCAGATCGTTTAAGAGACACAAATGGTTAGAATGATTGATGTCATGAACAATGCAAGGCATGCATAAGAAGAAAGAAACTTGGCTATTGAAGATAGGAGATAAATGATTGATAAGTTGCAAGAGAAGGAATCTGAGATACTAAGACTCACCAAGCATCACTTTGAAATCACTAATTAGATGGTTTTCATAAATTAGGAAGTCAACTGAGTAAACAGTGACCTTACAAGGAAACTAGAAGACATCGATGAATTAAGAGAAGAGAATGAAAGATTGAAAAATGAGATAAAAATGCAACAACAACATAATAATATGATCACATCTCACACCCAAGTATGGCGAGAGCGGGAGGATTTTGAATTTGAGAGTAGGTGGGAAACCTAGTTTGCAGGCTCTGGGTACTTTAGGGGATGCCCATATCGATGAATTTCAGGCAGATCAAGACATAGAAGACCCAGAAAAAAAAGGATAGGTCCCTATGTGACAAAAAAAAAAGATCTTGGAAAAGGGGATGTGGGGATGGAATGGCCTTCTAGTATTCTTCCCCATCCAACCTCAGACACAAGGACCCAGTCACATGAATAGGAAGGGAATGCTTTGAACCACCGATGTCAACACTATTTAGGGTAAAGCCCTCATGCAAGTCTTTATTCCCAATAATAAAGGACCTATCTGATAAGGAAAAAGGTAAATACACTATTGCGATATCTAACAAACTGGTTGACCACAATATTGCTACCATGGCTCTCACTCTAGTTGGACAATTTATTGGGTTGAGGCCAAATATTGACATAGTAAGGGCTTTTGCTAAGAAAATATGGGACCTGAAGGGTCAAGTTCAAATCAACTTTCTATGGTGAAAGGTTTTATGTCTTTTGAGTTTTCTTGGCAGGAAGATCTAGCCAAAATCTGATGTGTTAGAACATGGACTATAGGGAAATCCTCTTTGGCATTGCAAAAATGGTCTCCTAAACTGGATCTAAATGATTCTTTCTTTGTTCAAGCCCCTGTGTGGGTAAGATTACAAGAACTTCCCTTGGAATACTAGTATGAAGACGTCTTTGATGGAATAGCTAAATATTTTGGAGAACTACTATTGATAGACCTTGTGATGGTGCCAAGGATGTGTCCGACTTATGCCAGGATTTGTATAGGGGTGGAAGAGGGAAAGGATATGCCAGAGACCATAGAGATTCACTCAAAACTGGGTAAAAGAGTGCAAAAATTGGATTACGAAAGTGTGCCCTTTTCCTGTTTTCATTGGAAGAAAGCTAGACACTATGCCAAATCATTTCCAATGCTCTTGGTGTTGGAGAAAGAAAGGAAAGCTTGGATGGCCCTAAGGAAAGATGGAAACACCAAGGATCAGGAATCGCCGGGTCCAACAAGGGAGAAAAAAAAGAAGCCACAAGGAGGTTTCGAGGCTAATAGCCAAAGAGTTTGGAAGAAAAAGGATTCAATTGAGGTGAGCCCAGAAATAACTAAAAACCAAGAGGGTATGGTTGAAAATAACAATAAAGACTCTGGGGAGATGATTCGGCTTCAGAATGAATTTTTAGGGATAGGGAAGAGTTTCTTCCCTTGGATGGGATTGAAAAGGTTCTGGAAGTTAATATCCTAAAAGATGACTTTGGAGAGGTTAGTGCTAGGGAAGAAATGAGATTGGCTAAAGGTGGGGATTCTTGACCAGGGACGACCCATCTTTCTTTTGTCCCATATTTCCTAGAACCTTCTTTGGAGGATGGGTTATCTAGTCCTAAGAAGTACATGCAGAGAGGCATTTCCTCACATGAATCCAACCCTAATCATAGCTCAGAATGTGCACCTTCTAGAAATGTATTCAAGATGGAAGAAGTGATAAAATCAGCTTCCCTAGGGCAGTTCACAAAAATGGAAGAGGTCTTTGCAAAATATAAAGGGGAGCAGGGAGAGTGGACTAAGGTCCAAAAGAAGAAGAAATATAATAGTAGGGATCCTTCCCCAGTCTCCCCAACATCAATCAGAAGTAGTAATAAAGCTAATGTAGGGGCCAAATCCAAAACTCCAGGGAGAACGAAAGCTAGCCAGGTCCTGCAAGAAGAAGCCAATAAGAATATAGCATATGAAATCTAGGAGACCATCCAAGAAGCTTGTACATCTTAGAAAAAGGGAAGGAAAATCATCTCTTGGAATATTCATGGGCTAAATGGTTCGCATAAGTAGGATGTTATAAGGAATATGATTAGGGATCATATACTAGATATTATGTTAATCCAGGAAACCAAGATGAAGAAGGATAAATGTGAGGGTATTAGATTTTGTAAATCTACGGAAATAAGTGCTTCTAGCTCTAAAGGAGCTTCAAGAGGTCTAAGGACTATTTGGAACTCCTATCAACTTAAGGCTGAAGTTGTCCATGAAGAAGGTATTATGCTTCTCATGAATTTTACTAGATTGAAGGATAAGGAAAGCTAGTATATTATGAATATTTATGCTCCTAATTCCAAAAAGGTAGAAGATCTTATTGGGAAAAAGTTAAAATCATTGTTTCTTGTTGTAATCTTTCTAAGGGTATTATCTTGGGGGACTTTAATACCCACCTCAAAGAAGGGAAAAAATAGGGTGGTATTTCCCCTAATTTGGAAAGTAAGGAAGATCTCATGGACTTCATCAAAGACCAAGCCCTCTTAGATGTGGACCTTCAGGGTTCTAGCTTCACCTAGTCTAATAGGAGAATTAGGTGGGAATGCATCCAAGTCTAGCTAGACCGTGCTTTGATCATTGTTGATTGGCTGAATTTTTACAATTGTAATTTATCTTCTTTGGTGAGGATTGGATCAAATCACTCTCCCATATCTCCTTTTATGGATCTAATTGTTAAGAAAATGAGTTTCTCTTTCAGATTTGAGAAGATGTGGACTACCCATCTAGATCTGATAAATAAAATAAAAGATTGGTGAAACATAGATGTTAAGGGTTCGACCATGTTCATGGTGGCTAAAAAACTTAGAAATATTAAATTTAATATCAAACTATGGAACAAGGATGAGTTTAGTAATATCTTCTCCTCTAAAGACAAGGCTATCACTGATCCTAACCTTATTCAAGAAGAAATCTAGAGAGAGGGGTATGATGAGAATAGGCTACTTAAGGAGAAATCTCTATTGTCTGAGTATCATAATATTATAGGGAAGGAGGATATTTTATGGAAGTAGAGATCTAGATCAATTTGGTTAAGGGAAGGAGATCAAAATACTTGGTTCTTTCACTTATCTAATTTGAAAGAAAGGGCTGCCAATAGAATTAGTAGTATAAAGAGGCGAGACCAGATGCTACAGGAGGAAAAGGACATAACTAATGAAGCTATCACTTTTTCCTATTCTCTCCTATCCAAAGACCATGAGCTGTTAGAGGGGGATTAGGATACTCTCTTGGATAACATTCCTAAAATTATCTCTAAAGATCAAAACAAAGTTTTATTTTCTATTCCGAACATGGATGCAGTTAAAAAAGATTTGGACTCTCTCCCTAATGATAAAGTCCTAGGTTTGGATGGCTTCCCAATGTTTTTCTTTCATCTTTACTTGGAAGGGGTTAAATTTGATGTGGTCAAAGCAGTATAGGAATTATTTGGATCAAAGAACCTCCTCAAAGAACTTAATGCTACTTTTCTTGTTCTTATCCCTAAAGTCCCGAGGGAGGACTGGATGGAGATTTTTAGACCTATTAGTTTATGAAACTCTTTCTACAAGATAATCTCTAAAGTCATCATAGCAAAAATTATTAAGGTGCTCACTTCTATTATATCTCACCAGTAGTCTGGATTCATGCTTGGAAGACAAATTCTTGATTCCATAATGGCGGTCCATGAAGTTATCTATTCCTTAGATACTAGAAAAAGGGAAGGTTTCCTTCTCAAGCTTGACTTGTCCAAGGCTTATGACCATGTTGACTGGTTGTTCCTACTTAGGGTTCTTGGAGCCTTTGGTTTCAATTCAAACACCTATAAGATTATTCATCAATTCATTTCCACTCTTTCTCTGGTGGTTTTGGTCAATGGCTCCACATTGGCTTTTTTCAAATCTTCTAGGGGTTTGAGACAAGGGGACCCCCTTTCCCCATTCTCTTTATTATTCTTATTGAATGCCTTAGGAGACTTATCTCTACCACTAGGATCTCTATGGTTTTGAAAGGTATCAAGCCCTCTTCTAGAACCACTGGCTTTTCCCACCAACAATTCATGGATGACACCATCTTAGGTGGGGAGGCTTCGGTGGGTGAAGCCAGAGTGGTGAAGAACTTGCTCAACTCTTATACTAGGGCTATTGGCCAATCCAAGAATTGGACTAAAATCTCTATCTTCTTTATTCACACTCTCAAGGAGAGATAGAGGAGAATTGTAGATATTCTAGGCTACTGTATTGATTCTCTTCCATCAAATTATTTAGGCCTTCCTTTAGGTGTTAAACCCCCTGAGGCTTTTTGGAACAAACTCATTGATAGATTTAACAAGATTTTGGCTGGTTGGAAAGTGGTACTCTCAACCAGGTTAGAAAAATCTAGTTGGTTAAATCTACCCTACAAAATCTTCCTCCCTATGCTTTAAGTCTCTTCTCTATACCAGCTAAAGTAGTGGAGATGATGGAAAGAATTCAGAGAATATTTCTCTGGTCAGGGAATGAAGATCATAAGAGCCTCCCTCTTATTTCTTGGGACAAAGTTTTTCTTCCTAAAAGAGCTGGAGGATTAGGGATTAGGAGGATTAGACCTTTCAACAAAACTCTCCAAAGAAAAACAAATATGATACATTTTCAATAGCAAGGGGGAATGACGTGACACTTTTGAATATAAATATCTTTCTAACAACTCCATTAACCATTTATTTGGTTCAAATGATATTCCAAAAGGTTCTTATATTTGGAATGGCTTACTCAATGCTAAGGATATTGCTAAATCTAAGGGTAAATGAAAAATTGGGAATGGTCAATCTATTAACTTCTGGAATGATACTTATCTTCAGCTAGCACCCTTGAGGGACTGTGAGCCTTTAAATATTAGGATGGATGAGTGTATCCAAAAATATGGTTCCTGAGTCTGTAATTATAGAGTGGGTAATGCCTGGGTGAACCTTTCCTTTGTTTCTTGGGACCTGATTCCTCTTCTGATTATCCTTAATGCGGTTTCCATATCCCCATCTCAGGATGCTCTGATTTGGGAAGGCTCTCCCGATGGGGCTTTCTCAGTTGCTTCTGCTTATTTTTTTTTAGATGTATCAAGAATCCATACCTATTTGGGATAAAGCCCAGTTCCCTGGCCTTATTCTTGAAATTAATGTCTTCTTCTAGCTTTTGCTTCAGAACCACATTCTCACTGTTGATAATCTTATTAAGAGAGGTTTCCAGATCCCTAATAGGTGTGTGCTATGTAGATGCCAAGCTTCATTTTTGGATCACCTTTTTATCCATTTCTCTTATGTCATAAAGATTTGAAAGTATCTCCTTTCTACTCTTGGGCTGTCCTGGTGCTTTCCCTTGTCTTTTCAAGACCTTTTTACTCAATGAGCCCTTCCTTTTAAGAACACTGATTCTCACAAATTTCTCTCTTGGGTTCTCCCACATCTCTATTGGGGAGTGTGGGAAGAGCGTAAAAATCATATTTTCTATGATTGTTGTGCTCCCCCCAAAATAATCTTTGAAAAGATCCACCATGCTTTAAAAGAAAACTTTATTTTCTGTGGCAGAACTAAGCCTTTTGTAGGAAAAGACCAAAATTATGACCCTAAGAAGAGTATAAATAAAAGATAGAATTGTACTTGGAGCTTTCCCCTAGAAGGTTGGTCTAAGGCTAACTTTGATGGTGTGGCCAAGGGAAATCCGGGAAAGGAGGGAAGTGGTGGAGTGATCATAAATTGCTATGGTATTGGGATAGCTTCCATCACCCTCCCTCTTGGCACTCAAACTAACCACTATACTAAAGATACCACTACCCTCCAAGTAACTAAACTTTCCCTTGATACCGGTGTGAAATAGCTTTGCTTCGAAGGATATTCAAAGAATATCATAAATTGTTTAAAATCTAACCATTCCCCTTCATGGACTATGTCAAATATGATTGAAGAAACATGCGCTCTCTTAAACTAATTTGATAAGGTACCCATATCCCACGTGTACAGGGAATACAATCAAGTCGATGACTATTTTTCCAACTTGGCTGTTAAAAATGACACAATGATTAGATGGTTACACGGTGGAGATTTCCCTCATGAGGAGAAGGATTTAGTTGAATGTGATAAATATCAAGGAAAGGAGGGAATCATAAATTGAAATAATGTATCTTAATATTTCTTATTGGATGTTTCATCCCATAAATGGTAAGTATCAGAATGGTAGGAAGGGAAATTAATATGTGTCCCTCTTGCACACTTTCTAGGTGTCCATTCCTAATGTTAAAATCTACCTTTTAAGGCAAAACAAAAGAAAGATCTGGAATACCTTGGCGAGAAAGAATCAGTATAACTAAAATTTGTTAAACCAGAGAATTTGTGCAATGGGAGGTGAAAGATACAAAAGGGAGCCCATGAATGACAGTGGGAAATGGAGGAGATGAACCAAGGTTTGGAAGGCATTGTAAAAAGGGGGAATTTTGACTTTCATTGAAAGGTTACATGGAAGCAAGCTGATGATGACCAAAATGTTTGTGAAAATTTGGAATGAGGGTTATGTGATGATAGATGGGAATAATTTCATTGTCATAGAGGAGGTCATCTTGAATATCACCAACATCCGCATTGTGGGTAAGAAATTTTATAGGGACCAAAAAATCTCAGACTCTGCGGTCAATGATTTTGTGAGGGATGAGGACGAGAAGAATTCCATCATCGAAGTGGGTACTCACTACCAACCTGAAGGGATTAAAATGTTGTGGAGATTTTTCTTGAGAGCTCTTATCTCTTATGTGACACTAGACACTAGGTTTGATAGGATAAGAACCTATCATTTCATTTTGCTGAATCACCTTAGACATGGTATGAAGGTCTCCATCTCTTTCTACTTGTATGCTTCTATTAATGAAAACATTAACAACTATAGGTATAAGGATATTGTTAAGGTTTTTGGATCATTGCAAATGTAATAGCACTACCTCATTGTAAGTGTTTTCCAAATGCAACAATCTCTTGCATTTATATTGAGAATGAGCCAAGAAGAGGCATGTCCCTTCATGGGACATGTTTATTCATTATTATGTAATTAATATAATGAAAATTATGATTATATATATACATACACACACATAGACATATATATAATATCTCTTGAGTATTATATTAATTTCTCTAATATTTACATTTTATATATATATATATATATATATATATATATATATATATATATATATATATATATATATATATATATATTAGTATATATACATCTCATATATATTATATATATATACATATCTTTACTAGTATTGACTCATAGTGTTTATTCGACTAAAGCTAAAAAATGTCAACACTCCCTCTTAGATAGGGAGGATAAATCAATCCAATGTCAACACTTATGATCCGTCACCATAGCTACACAAAACTACTATAATCATTAACACTCCCTCTTAGCTAGGGAGGATAAAATATTACCTCAAGGTAATATGTGAGTATAGATAATCATTTAAAGTTTATATCATTTTACTGATATTACAAGTAATGGCTCTTCAATTATCAATTACATGATACTTACCAAGTACTCAGAGAAATAGTCTCCAAATATTAACTCACAAGATATTCACCTAATTGCTCTAAATGATTATCATGAGTAATGGTCTCCAAGTATCAAATCCATGATACTCACCCAAGTACTCAGAGTAATGGTCTCCAAATATCATTTCCATTATATTTACCAAGTACTCAATGTGAGTATAGATAATCATTTTATATTTATATCATTTTACTGATATTATGAGTAATGGCCCAAGTATCAAGTCCATGATACTTACCAAGTACTCAAAGCAATATTCTCCAAATATCAACTCACAAGATATTCACCTAATTGCTCAAAGTGATTATCATGAGTAATGGTCTCCAACTATCAAATCCATGATACTCACCCAAGTACTCAAAGTAATGGTATCCAAATATTAAGTCCATGATATTTACCAAGTACTCAATGTGAGTATAGATAATCATTTTATATTTATATCATTTTACTGATATTACAAGTAATGGCCCTCAGGTATCAAGTCCATGATACTTACCAACTACTCAGAGCAATAGTCTCCAAATATCAACTCACAAGATATTCACCTAATTGCTCATAATGGTTATCATGAGTAATGGTCTCCAATTATCAAATGCATGATACTCACCCAAGTACTCAGAGTAATGGTATCCAAATATCAAGTCCATGATATTTACCAAGTACTCAATGTGAGTATAGATAATCTTTTTATATTTATACCATTTTACTGATATTACGAGTAATGGCCCTCAAGTATCAAGTCCATGAGACTTACCAAGTACTCAAAGAAATAGTCTCCAAATATCAAGTCACAAGATATTCACCTAATTGCTCAAAATTATTATCATGAGTAATGGTCTCCAAGTATCAAATCCATGATACTCACCCAAGTACTCAAAAATATCTAGTATGGTATGTGCACTAGTATGACATATGTGATACTTACCATATAGACTTATCATGGCATGTCTACAGATATTACACCACATAATATCTGCCATGAAGATCTCTAAATCATCTATGGTTTATTTAATAATATCAGCCTTATCATATCTACCATGATGTCTAAGAGATCCTAACCATCATGACATGTCCACAGATATCAAGTCACATGATATCCATCATGATGGAGATGTTGCAAAGTTGTCACCTCACAACATCAATCAAATACAAGTGTTCATTTTTGAAAAGTCATCACCTTTCTCCAATGTTCACATGAGGGCCCATAATTCCTATAGTTACACACATGAAATCCAACTTGACTCATCTCAGAGGGTGGATCCATCATGGCTCATCCAAAAGGGGGAAACAAGGGATTTCACCTTAGAGTTCTCTCTCAAAGAGAAGAATGCAATAACATACAAGATAATAGATCATAGATGTTGAAACTCCTTTTCATCTAAGGCTTCATTCTCCAACATACCAAGTTTATCTCGAAGGTACACAACCTTCCCTCTAGAAAGAAACTTGATGAGAATATAAGCCATATGTTCTGTAGTGATATTGTAATGTGAATAAAATACTTATGCACTATATCTTTTATATAGTTTGCATCTCTCTAGGTGAATCCCACGTTATGGAGGAGCTAGCATAAAGACATTTCAGCCAACACACATGACACTCAATCTCATGATCATAGTCCTCTAGATACTTCTTTTAAGGTCTTGTAAACAACTCCCCACCTCCTTATCCAAGGTTTTTTTTAGATGAACTATCATACTCCCTCTGAATCTAATATCAACCTTATATGAGCAAGTAGTGTCTTTGTTCTTTAGTCTTTATTAAGCTCTTTTCTTGAATGCCCAACCATCTATCTCAGAATATCATGACCTAGATATCTTCATAAAATTCTTCTAGCTCACTTACATGGAACTACTCTTATACACTAAGTTTGCACCCTTGTTTCAAGCTCTCATGGTCTTGATAACTTAGTACAACATGTGAATCATCTCCAGGTTGTGGGACCTATGCTAACTAAGATGAGACCTCTAGGTTCTAGGCTGGTTCCTCTTGGATAATCACCTTAATTTGCTTCTAGACATGAAAAGTAAAACTTTTGAGGGAAAGGGATAGAAGAAACGCTTGAAAGGGAAATGACTGAAAGCAAACTACCTACTAGGTTATGTGCCAAAATTAGGGTTTTGATCTCAGTATAGAGGATGAAAATAATGAACAACTCAGGTCTAGGAGATCACAACTCACTAAATAGACTTGCATAAGTATTTCATAGAAGGGTTTGCAGTAGAAAGAGGCTATTCAGGGAAAGAAAGGATTTAAAAAACAATAGCATTCCTAAGGGATTTAGACACAATTTATGACCTACAAACAAACATTCACCTCTACAACTTAGTATAGGAATGAGACAAATAGTCACGGGGTTGAGGTATACCCACAAGAGTATTCAAATAAAATCACCCACAATAATACACAAAATTGTAGAAAGAGAGAGGGATCAAGAACCCTAAGATACCACCAAAAACATCATATACTTTGATTCAATAAGAGATAATTTAGACAAGGAAGCATAGGGACATGAAGGATTGTCACAAAATACCTCTGCAATATCTAAATTATATATGAAAGATTTACAACTGTAGACGCTAGAGGGCAGAAAAAATGCCACAGGTAACTCTCAAGAAAGGTGAATTTCTTTTTACAATTGTCCCACTCTAAGCTCAAAAGCTCCAAAAAAGAACTATATACCTCTCATTGCACGTAGGCAGGAGTCAAAAAACTAACTAGGGTTACATAGGTATAGCAATACAATATCAAACCCTAGCTATATTGATGACCCATCATCAAAACTTTGAGAACACCGGCAATCAGATCAAATCTTCCCTTTGCGTGTTGATCTTGTTGTACCGAACTCACCCACAGACACAACAACCTCAACTCATCTACCCACCTACAACTCCACTAAGCCATGAAGGCTCAGAATCTGATCATATTTCCCTGGTAACAGTACCATTCAAAAGTTGGCACCAACTCTTTCTAGTGTCTCCTAATGTGAAAATGTGGCACAGTACCCTGCAACATCGGCCAATAGTCATCTCCATCGACTTCCCCACCCACAAATGTCCTAAGAATTAAATTCCTGAGCTACTCGACATCATGCATGGCCAAAAGAATGCAAATCCCTAGCAAAACTAGCAGAGATCATTTAAATTTTTGAAATATAACAGATAGCGACAAATTTAAAACATCACTGTCGATGAGAAACCCCTCCCGGTAGATGAATGACTATGATGCACTTGAAAAATAACCTAAACTTCCCCTTCTGATAGGTCAACTACCACCTGGAAGTTAGCAACCAATGAAACACGTGCAAATCAACACGTCTAACAGACTTGGACCTAGGACCTGTAGAAAGAGCATCAGATGGTTGTCACTATACTGTGATACTAAAAGTCGAGCATCTTGGATCCCTGGTATAACGACAACTGCTATATCAAACTGAATGTTAAGCTCTTTAGAAATCCCTGACCCCACGGACCCACTGACAACCGCCGTGTAGCATACCAACCAACCAATCACAAGCTGCCAAACGAGACATGTTGTAGACCCTTCTGACGACAGGACCCACAATAGACTAAGATTCCAATCTAATGGCAGGTGCATGATCTCAAAGCCCTTGAATATTCCTTCCGATCATGCGCCAACCATAGATCTATCTTTGACCAGGACCCTCTGACAAATGGACCCACTACAACACCAGTCACCACTACGTGGACCAATCAAATGCGAGCACATCAATAAGAAAGGACCCACCATCAGAACCTCAACAATAAAGCAAGATCAACAGTTGGCACATAATCTCATGTGTCAAAGAAACCCCATGAGATTATACGCTAGCCATTGATCTAAAAGGGACACAATCTACCGGGCCCGCTCTGAAAATTGGACAAGTCACCACCTCTCGACCAATAGGAAGCCTCCATGTAGGACAATGTGGCAGTGGACCCACTTGACTTTGAAGCACTGCAGGGAAATGAAATCTACAGTCGTTGCAAGACCTCATACCTCTGACACCACCCTTGTGAAGTTACGACACCCGTAGATTCTTTTAGAACTGGGACCTTTTGAAGATGAAGAATGGGCCCGCCAAGAAAGGTGTCATCCTGTCACATGATTGCAATGGAAAAGAATATTCCTTGCGAACATGTGACAACCACTAGTTTAAAAGGGAAGGTCGGGAGGAAAAAAAATAAAATTGCCAGGAAGACTTAGGCTTTAAAGGAAATATTAAAAGGGACCTCGCCTGGCAACCTAGAGACTTAACACATGAAGTGGTTATTTTTAAGGGCACGTGCATTTTTGGGGATTTAAGTGGCCAAAAAAGAACAATGAAATAGGATGAAAGCTTAGGGTTTTCAGGGTTCTATGCCTCCAACGACTACTTTTATGAATTTTTAGACCTGTAGACCAGGGGATGAAACAAATTGCAGAGGCCAGAGAACAAAACATGAAGCCATGAAAATTTAAAGGATGCTTGGCAGGGGTAAAACACAGACCTTGGAATAGATTTTAGCCAAATTTGCATGCATATGAAAATTAGGGTAACATTTTGGCGATTTCTGCTAGATGTCAGCCTGCTATACATTGAAACCAGTGGTGTTGACGCAATCCATTGGGCATGGGGTCAATTCCTGAGCATAAAACTTTGATAGAGACAAACTGCGATAGAACTATGCATGGGCACTTCTCAAAAAATAGGGAAAACTAACCTAGAAAGTAGGGATAGAAAGCAGGAAAAACTTAACCTATCCTAAACTAACCAGTTATAGAAACCTGTTCAAACAAAACCATTCACTAGTTGTGAAAAATAGCTACCTTTCCTTATTAGGATGTTTTGTATTAAGCACATAAGGGTAGCTATAGAGACATGAGGCACACAAAAATTTATCAAATGAGGATGAATTTCCTCTTAAAATTTTAGATCAACCTCACTCACCTAATTTTGAGCATATGAGGGTGTCTCAGTAAACTCCTTTTGGGCCAAGTATTTGATGGGGTAGCCCCTTGAAAGTCTGAAGGCAGGACTCTCCTTGATCGCTTCTTCTTTATCTTCATGGTTGCCCTCCATCATGGACAGCCATGTCAACTCATCATATGTGGACAGGGGACTATCATCCTCTTCTTTTAAACAGGCCAAGAGCTCATCAAAGTTGTCAACATCCTGACAATCTCTAAGAATGACTGGCTTTATACAATCAAGCTCCACATACAAGCCTTCTATGATGTTTCCCAAACAATCTTTGTCAAGGCTCTGGTTATCCTCTACACATTGGGAAGTCTCCTCCTCAAAGATGAGATCAAGCTCATGAATTAACATATCCTCAGGATCAATCTCCTCTAGCTGTTGCAACTTCACAGAGGTGGCTATGATCACATCCTTATCATCATGCTCAACAAAACCAGGAAGCTTATCAAATAAAAGCATAGCATCCCCTTTTGTATCAACCTCTTGTTGATGGTGGACCTTTTGTTCTGATTGACCCTCACCCATAGGTAATGGCATGGTCTCTTCTTCATCATCAACAAAGAGGGGAAGCTCATTCAACAAATCAACCAAGAGTTTAGGCTGGGCATCTATTTCCACCTCCTCCTCTTGTTGCTCCATTTCATCATAGTCATCATTCAGCAGTGATACCTTAGATTTTCTCTCCTCCTCTTCAAATGAAAGCTTACTTACCATAGGTCCTTGCTTAGACACTAGACTAGTATCTTTGAAAAGATCTAGCATTTGACAGCCAAGAGGCAGAGTCCATTGGGGTATCCACAACACTTCATCATCCTGAGAGACCAGAGGGGCCCCTTGGGATAAATTTTTTTCTTGAACAGGGTACTCTTGCAGAGTGGTAGGCTACATCTGAAATTTAGGCTCTTGGAAGGAATTTTTTTCCTTAAAACTTGGGATATGAAATTGAGGGGGCTCAGAGGGAGACATAGAAGGCATACCCATCTTGAAGCTTGGAAAAATGAAGGCCCTATCATCTTGGTGTTGGTCCCTTGTAGCTGGCTCTATCTCAATATAGTCTTTAGGCTATTGTAGACCATAATAAGGTTGCAACTGTTCCAAAATAGGCTCAAATTTTTGAAGGGTGCTCCTAAAACTTGGAAATGAGTGCTTTGTATGCTCTTCAGGTGTAGGCTCTTGAGGCAAATGGGTCCTCCAGCTTGGGATTTTAGGTCTAGGAGCCTCTTGTTGAGAAATTTGTGATCTCAACCTTGCTGTTTCAATGTCAGCTTAGTGTCTGATCTCATCTTGAAATTTTTTTATTTGTTTCTCATCAACAAGAGCCTTTGCCACTTGGTTGGAAATGAACCCTTGCTCATAACTTTGAGCTTCCATATCCTGCTGCTCTCTGATCTCAAACACTTGCTTAATTAAATCAAGCAACAGGTTCTTTGTCTTATCTTGCTCCTTCATTGAGTCTGGGCTCTGAATCTATTGCCAATTAGGCTGAGAAAGGGTGGATGGGTGGTAAGCATGATAGGGGGGCTAGCTTTACATTTTTTGTTGTGCGCTTTGTGCCCATGATCCTTCTTGGCGGAGGGCTCTTTCATAATCTTGCACAAGGGCAAAATCATTTGGGGCATGCTGGATATAATGATAGCCTTGTATTGTATGGAAGCTTGGGATAAAAGGAGGCTTTAGGTGGCTCTCATATGGCTGATGAATAGCCCATGCATTACTCTCATAATAGGATGGTGGGTAACCTGACTATCCATAATAACTTGACATGTCTACTCATGCAATTAGCTAGAATTTGAATATGAAGGATCTGAAACATACTAGCACTTGATCTTTGAAACTAGTAGACTTTCTAGAGCCACCAGATATGCAACAAAATGACCTCTCCTAGGTCTATAGTATGTTATCAGCATATCAGAGATAGCATACCTTGAACATGAATCTAAACTTTGGTCCCATCGGGCATGCCAAAATTGTTATACACTGGCACCAAGGTGGGGAATCCTTGAGCTTAAGCCTATACTGATATTCCTTGTGTACTAAAATTCTTTGATCCTTTTGCAGATGAACCAACAGGAACACCTTTGAACATTAATCTAATCTTTTACTGTCCCATCGGGCATGCTAGAATTGTTATACACTAAGTTTGCACCCTTGTTTCAATCTCTCGTGGTCTTGGTAACTTAGTATAACATGGGAATCATCTCCAGGTTGTGGGACCTATGCTAACTGAGATGAGACCTCCAGGTTCTAGGCTAGTTACTCTTGGATAATCACCTTAATTTTCTTCTAGACATGAAAAGTAACACTTTTGAGGGAAAGGGATAGAAGGAACGCTTGAAAGGGAAATGATTGAAAGCAAACTACCTACTAGGTGATGCACCAAAATTAGGGTTTGGATCTCAGTATAGAGGATGAAAATAATGAACAACTCAGGTCTAGGAGATCACAACTCACTAAATAGGCTTGCATAAGTATTTCATAGAAGGGTCTGTAGTAGAAAGAGGCTATTCAGGGAAAGAGAGGATTTAAAAAACAATAGCATTCCTAAGGGATTTAGACACAATTTATGACTTGCAAACAAACATTCACCTCTGCAACTGGGTATAGGAATGAGATAGATAGTTAGGGGGTTGAGGTATACCCACAAGAGCATTCAAATCAAATCACCCACAATAATACACAAAATTGCAGAAAGAGAGAGGGATCAGAAACCCTAAGATACCACCAAAAACATCATATACTTTGATTCATTAAGAGATAATTTAGACAAGGAAGCATATGGACATGAAGGATTGTCACAAAATACCTCTACAATATCTAAATTATCAATGAAAGATTTACAACTATAGAAGCTAGAGGGAAGAAAAAATGCCACAGGTAACTCTCAAGAAAGGTGAATTTCTTTTTACAATTGTCCCACCCTAAGCTCAAAAGCTCCAAAAAAGAACTATATACCTCTCACTGCATGCAGGAAAGAGTCAAAAAACTAACTAGTGTTACATAGGTATAGCAATACAATATCAAACCCTAGCTGTACTGATGACCCATCATCAAAACTCTAAGAACACCGACAATCAGATCAAATCTTCCCTTTGCGTGTTGATCCTGTTGTACTGAACTCACCTGCAAACACAACAACCTCGACTCATCTACCCACCTGCAACTCCACTAAGCCATGAAGGCTCACAATCTGATCATATTTCCCTGGGTAATAGTACCGTTCAAAAGGTGGCACCAACTCTTTCTAGTGTCTCTTGACATGAAAACATGGCACAGTACCCTGAAATGCTAGCCAACAGTCATCTCCATCGAATTTCCCACCCACAAATGTCCTAAGAATTAAATTCCTGAGCTACCCGACGTCGTGCATGGCTGAAAGAACACAAAATCATGGCAAAACCAGTAGAGATCATTTGAATTTTTGAAATATAATGGATAGCGGCAAATTTAAAACATCACCATTGATGAGAAACCCCTCCCGACAGATGAATGGCTACAATGCACTCAAAAAATAGCCTAAACTTCCCCTTCTAATAGGTCAACTACTACCTGGAAGTCAGCAACCAATGAAACGCAAGCAAATCAGCATGTCTGACAGACTTGGACCCACGACTTGCAGAAAGAGCATCAAATGGTTGTCACTATATCGTGATACTAAAAGTCAAGCATCTTGGATCCCCAGTATAACGACAACCACCAGATCAAAGTGAACGTTAAGCTCTTTAGAAATCCCTGAGCCCACAGACCCACTAACAACCACCGTATAGCATACCAACCAGCCAATCACAAGCTGCCAAATGAGACACGTTGCAGACCCTTCTGATAATAGGACCCATGATAGACTAAGATTCCAATCTAATGATGGGCGCATGATCTCAAAGCCTTCGAATATTCCTTTCGATCATGCGTGAGCTATAGATTTGTCTTTGATTGGGACCCTCTAACAAATGGACCCACTACAACACCAATCACCACTACGTGGACCAATCAAATGAGAGCACATCAGCAAGAAAGGACCCACCATCAGAACCTCAACAATAAAGAAAGATCGACAGTCGGCGCATAATCTCATGTGTCAAAGAAACCCCATGAGATTATATGCCAGCCATTGATCTAAAGGGAACACAATCTGCCAGGGCCGCTCTAAAAATCAGACAAGTCACCACCTCTCGACCAATAGGAAGCCTCCATGTAGGAAAACATGGTAGTGGTCCCACTTGACTTTGAAGCACTGCAGGGAAAGGAAATCTATGGTCATCACAAGACCTCATACCTCTGACACCACCCTTGCGAAGATATGATAGCTATAGATTCTTTTAGAACTGGGACCCTTTGAAGACGAAGAATGGGCCCATCGAGATAGGTGTCATCCTATCGCATGATCACAAGGGAAAAGAATATTCCTTGTGAACATGTGACAACTAGTAGTTTAAAAGGGAAGGTTGGGAGGAAAAAAAATAAAAATTGTCGGGAAGACTTAGGCTTTGAAGGAAATATTAAAAGGGACCTCGCTCGACAACCTAGAGACTTAACACATGAAGTGGTTATTTTTAAGGGCACGTGCATTTTTTGGGGATTTAGGTGGCCAAAAAAGAAACAATGAAATATAATGAAGGCTTAGGGTTTTTAGGGTTCTATGCCTCCAATGGCTACTTTTATGAATTTTTAGACTTGTAGACCAAGGGATGAAACAAATTGTAGAGGCCAGAGAATAAAACATGAAGCCATGAAAATTTCAAGGATGCTTGGTAGGGGTAAAATAGAGACCTTGGAATAGATTTTAGCAAAATTTGCATGCATATGAAAATTAGGGTAACAACTACATCATTTTAATTGTAATTCTTTTTTCCTCTACAGTTTCCTGGTCACTAGGGAAACCAGCTCAATATGGTTTAGTCCCTCTAAATCAATATGACCAAGATCCTTTGAAATCAAATAAGGTAGATCCTCTACATATTGTACTGACTCCCTTTGTATCTTTGATTACTAACATCAATATTTAACCTTCTCATCCAAGGTGGCCTCTAATGGTTCATCAAACTTCTTCTGAATGGGATATCAACCTTATGTCCTTCTTGTCCAAGGTTGCTTCTCTAGGTTTGTCCCTCTAAATGATATTTTCTTTCTTTGAAGAAATGTTTCAGGCATCAACTCAATCCCATGACTACAAGAATTGAGCTCTTTCTCTCTTGAATTAAATCACATATGTCTCTTGATTCATCTTGAAGCATTTCAAATAGAGGTTACAAATAGTTCATAAAACTAAATTATCCCAAAGAAATATTAATGATAAAAGCATACATGATTTTCTATTCCAATGTTGTAGTATGAATTGATAACTACATAGAAATTTTTTTATGAACATTAATCAACATGGAATACTTATCTCTTGATTAATGTAACGATCCTTTTCTTATTTTCTCTATAAAAAATGTTTGTAGCTTTTAATCGAAGAACTCTCTTTGTTCATAAATTTGCATAGACCCGTACACAATCAATCATAACTTTTGAACCTGAAATTTTATCTTGGATCGCTCCAGTGAGATTATTCTAAATTTGATTATCACCAACATATCCAAAATTTAGCAAAATCCAATAGTGCATTTGTGAGATATGGTCCTCGTATTGAGACTATATTTTCTAAGACTGTCACACATTCATCGTCAACAAACTACTCTCTTACATTTGAAACTTGGCTTTGATACCATGTTAAGGTTTTGAGATCATTGCAAATGTAATAGCACTATCTCATTGTATGTGTTTTCCAAATGCAACAATCTCTTGCATTTATATTGAGAATGAGCCAAGAAGAGACATGTCCCTTCATGGGACATGTCTATTCATTATTATGTAATTAATATAATGAAAATTATATATATATACACACACACACACACACACACACACACACACACACACACACACACACACACACACACACACATATATAATATCTCTTGAGTATTATATTAATTTCTCTAATATTTACATAATAATAATATTTGTAATATATATATATATATATATATATATATATATATATATATATATATATATATATATATATATATATATATATATATCACACACACACACACACACATATAAACACACATATCTTTACTAGTATTGACTCATAGTTTTTATTCGACTGAAGCTAGAAAATGTCAACAGATATTTCTAACCTTGCATTTCATGATGGGTTATTACTTTTGATTTATGAATATTTCAAAGCCCAAATCTTGGGGAAGGAAATTGTTGTTAATGAGGAGAGAGGATGTTTCTGGTTTTGACTATGTCACCTTGGACACTAAAGATAGTGTGGGTTTTTACTCAGATGACTAGGATTATGGTGAGACAAAAAGGCAAAAGCAAGGTTCTTCCTCGAAGAAGAGAACTTCTAGCTCTGTTAAAAAAGAAAAACCTTACAAAAAATAGGAAAGACCTGTTATTTGTAAGTTAGAAGAGGATTATAATGACAATGGGGAAGGGATGAATACAGATGATGAGGAGGAAATTTCTAGTCGAAACGACAAGAAGAAAAGGGAACTAGCTACAGTGAACAAAAAAATTTAGTTCAGGGGCAAAAGCTCTGGCCGCTCATGTCCTGAAGAAAGGGCTATGAGTGACAGAAATAATCCCCCTTCTAGTTTCCGTGAGAAGATCCAAGATTCTAATCTGGATGAGCCAAAAGATTACCAAGAAGGCCCTTCTACCTAGTCTCCTTTTCCCCACTACTTGGTTGAAGATAAGGACTAGATCAATGAGGAGTATCACAATAATGATTCTGTCATGGGGAAGAAAGTTTGGCGTAACTTCAATTTCAATACAGTGAAGATGGGGATTATTAGGGAAGCCATTAATCCCAAAGTTCTTGAAGGTGATGGTGGGATTCAGAAGGAGGAATTGATTGATCCGGATCTGGTTGTCATGATAACAACAAAGAAATGGAGCTTAACCTCCTCAATAATGCCAAGAACAACATGCTAGACAATTTTAGGTCTATTAAATGGCTTTATCATGAACTGGGGGATCTGAAGGATAGAATGCATGTGGCTAACAACAATAAGGATAGTAGAGCTACTAAGGATTACCAACGCCTGGAAACTAGGTTTATCAAAATGGAGGAGAAAATGCAGAGCCTTTAGGATACTCTCAAAGGCATCGCAGAGTAGAGATTTAATATCTTGAAGGCTTCTAACATGCACATCAAGATGCTCATAGAGAAAATGGAAGATAATCCTAGAGGTAAAGAAGTGCAGATCATAAAAGAGGATAAAGTGTAGAAGCCAGATGAAGGACCAGGAAAGAGAACTAGGGCCAGGTCCAAGAAGAACAAGGAAGATAAAGAATCCATGGACATCCACAAGATCAAGGAGTCTACTGAGAAGATGGAGCTCCTTGAGTCTAATGTAGCTACTATGCTCAGGAATTTATCCTAACTTTTTTATCTGGTGTTGTCTGCCTATCTCTATTTTTTGTTAGCTCTATCTTTGTTTTGTTTATTCTCTTGGCCTTGATAGTGGCCTATTTCATTTTTAGTTTCTACTGTCTTAAGACTTGGAATTTTATTGCTATATTTTAAATACATATTGGGTTCATGTACCCTATAAAACTTGTTTTACATAACCAAAAACATAATGAGATGATCAAGAAAGATGAAGATAGTACTAAGAGAATGGATGAATTTTTGATTAGTCAGAAAAGACTTAATACCACAACTAGTTTAGGCTATACCGAGTAAGGAGAATCATCAAGATAATTTGAATAGAAGAATGCCTATGCTAATCCAAGACCAAAGAAGATATCATGTTATCATTGTAGAAATATGGGCCACACATCAAATGTTTTCCAAAGCAAGGAAAAAGGTATTCCTAAATCCATTCCTAAATTTAATGGTTATTGCTATAATTGTAACAAGTATGGACATCATGCATATGAGTGCAGATTAAATTTGAATAGGACACCCAAGAAACCTTACATGGAGAAACATTGTCGCACTTACAACATGCATGGACACATATCACAATAATGCAAGATAAAAATGAAGCAAGTCTAGACACCAAAAGATTAAAAAAAATCATATCAACTAAGAAGGAAAGGTAATACATATACTTGGGATTACAACACATGGGTTAATTGGACAACATGTGGAACATATGTACATATAGTAGAAAAATACATGAGAAAGAACTAGAGAGGAAGATCTCGTACTTGGAAAAATACTGGTATGGCATGTTTGCACTATCACAAGGTCAGTCACTTAACAAAGGATTGCAGAGACCAAGCACTAGAGATACATACAAATGAAAATCAAAATACAATTGAAGAAATCATGAGGATGAGAAATCAAATGTGGAGAAAAGCGTTAAATGATAATGATGGATCAAGCACTGTAGTTGGTGACACCTCATCCATTGGATTAGGTGATATCATCATCTCCACCTAATCAGTAAAGGTATGTATGGAACTAAATTTCAAATTGGTTATATTACACAACAGTTCCTTATATCTAGTGAATGCACACCAAATTGGCATGAAATAAGATGCACCATGGGATTACATGTTTAGAACTTAAACTGTGTACAATTAGTAAAAGAATGACCATGTAAATGTCTGCTAGATGATCAATATTGGTAAGGTTAATTGAGTCATGGTATCAAATGATTAATATCTAAGTGTTAACTAAGCTAAGGTCTTTTAAAGTGTAAACTGAGTGCAACTATGTTTATCGGGCTATGGTAGCTAAAGCATTAAATGAAAAACTTTAATCAAGAAATGAATTTTTTAGTATAAATACATGATGGACTTAGTCATTTTTCACACAATGATTACGAAGAACAGAGTGACTTGAAAAAATTTGAGCGAAGAAATTCCAGAGCATTTTTACAGATATTTGAAGGATTTTCGAGCAAGTTCATCACGATTAAGAGCAAGTTGCACAACTACTGAGTTATTTTATAGTATATTTGTGAAGCCCTAAATTTTAGAAATGATGGCATCCTCATCCAATTTTGTGAAATCCAAGTCTGAAAGTGATAACAAGGTCACTTTGATAAACTTAGCAACCTGTAATGAACTGAAGTACAAGTAAGCACCTGATATTGTGTCACAAATTGATTAAACCAGTGTATTTTTAAGTATTCCACCTAGGGTTTTTCTAGTTCAAGAAATTCATGCGTACATCCACTATAAGATTGGTAAAATAGGTGATTTTGAGCTTCAATCCACCTTCTAGGAGCTAAGTGTAAATAGTAAGATCGAGAATGAGCATAAACGCTTGGAGGTGAAGGGTTTAATGAATGCCCTGTATTTCCTAAGAGAGTTCAAGATAAAGTGGATTAGGATTGTTTTGAGTTGAGTACATGAAGGAAATCTATGAATGGATGAATCGATAAAAATAACAAGGGACATTATACATGTAGTCACCGGTTACCCTATTATCGACAAAAGAAAAATCTATAAGGAGTGCACCGAGAACTGAGATTGACAAGTTAACCAGAGAAGAATGGGATGACAGAGGAATGAGAATCAACACAATTGTTGATCCCAAGGCAAGGTTCTATGCTTATGCAGTCAGTTATAAGTTATTTCAATCAATCAGGACAAATAGTGTACCTTGTGGAATGGTGGACATTGCCTACAAGATTGTCAAGAAAGGTTTCCAATTCAACCTAGTTGAGCTTCTATTGAAATAGTTGGATGAAAATATGAGAACCATAATGTCAGAAAAGAAAAACTCCTCTAAGTTTTGTTCCCTATTGATTTATATATTTTTCTATGTATAAAACTTATTTCCCTTAGTTGGTAATTTTCACTGGGATGTCGACTGACCGACTATTATGCAAATACGTAATTTTATTCAAAGTTTGGGTCAGAATTTTGTTAGTGTCATGGATGTTTACTTTGAAAAATTTAAAGAAAGAATGCATCAAAGGAGAAGGATACCCGGTCATCTTGTAGAACAATATAAGGATCATATCTACTTCCTAGTGGAGACCGACACCACTTTAATCAAGTTAGTTGAATCGAGGACTACTTGGTTACCCCCTATGGGCTATGAATTAGATATTGACTTAGCTTCCAAGTCACTAAAAGCATTATTAGCCAAGCCCAAAGATCCACATGCAAGTAGGTTTGGTACCTATGAAGAGGCAAAATTAAGAATTAAGATGGATCTAGTCGGAGTAAAGGTAAGTAATAAATCCAAGAAGATGATGGATACCTTGGTAAAATAGTTTGGATATGAAGCAAAAGAAGATGAGGCATCAAAAAATAATCCAATTGAAGAGGAAACTAAGGAATAGTTATTAATTGGCAATAGTGAGCATGAGGAGGAGGAGGAGACCGGGTCAGATAAAGATATCCAAGCTTCACCGGTCAAGGCCATAGGGAAGAGAAAACAAGTAGAAGAACCTAAAAGAGTAAGGAAAATGTCCACAATAGACATTTCTCCACCCCTGAAGAAAGGAATAGTGAAAATATCAAGGCCAACTCCTACAAATACCTATCAAAAGAAAAAGAGAGGTGCCTGAGTCACCTCTGAGCTACCTAAAAAGAGGAGAAGAATAATTAGAGCTAAAGATGATGTTGATGAAGATGATGAATAAGAGGATCTAGGTAAATTTAAAGTTGTTTTGAATAAAGTTCAGTTAGTAGATGAATTAGTTGAAACTATAAAGCCAACGTGTGGACCTGTAACCCCAAAATAAGTCAATATTTACATATGACTACCAAGGACCAGTAAAATATTAAAGAGGCCATCATACAAATGATGATAAAATTTGAAAAGGTACCTATTGAATTTTGTAGGTATGTACCTAAAGAATTATATGAGAAAGTGTCATCCAAGTGGACATATGCCTTGCACCCCGAGAAGAAAATGAGGAAACACTCATTGATTTTGGCTATGCCTACTCTATTAGTTCCCTAGATAGAAGAATTAATGAAGCAATATTCTAAATGGTTTCTAATGAAGGGTAGAGCCCTTAACATAGTGGAAAGTAACCTTGAAGAAGTTGATGAAAATAATAAGCTTCTATGGACCACAATTTTGAAAGCCCAAGAAAAATCTGATCAACCTGCATTGGCTATCATTCCCAAGAATAAGAACACAAAGAAAGGTAAAGGAGTTCACTTGGATGATGCAAAATTAGCCACCAAGGAGCCAATTGACTTATCCGATACCGAGGTAGCAGATGACACCATTGCTATTGATTTTTACTTGGCCAAATATAGTGAAGAATATAGGCATGATGATCCCAAAAAGTTAGCAACAAAAGGGAAAGATAATGTTTTAATTAAGGACATAACCAATGGAGATCTTGATGATATAAATAATGATGAGGATATTAACACTGCTACAGACACCACCAAGGAGAATGCACCTAGTGAGGTAGCAACAAGTGAAATACTAGGTGACTTACCTATATTGGTACAAGCAATTGACATTGTCACATAGAAGGAACCTGAAGGCTTAACCCACAAACAATAAAATGATATACCTAAGGGACAAGGTACAATATAGAAGAAAAATACAAATGATCCTGAGAATACAGAGGCATAAACACAAGGACAAAAAACTAATACACCAGTATAATCAACTACTGTAGACACCACACAAGATGCCTGAGGTCAAGCCACCGACACACAAGTAACTAGGAAAGAAAAGGAGGAAAATGTGTCTATCGAGTTTGAAAAGACAAATTTGGAGACTAAAGTTCTCATTCCTTACACCAAGTCTCCTACAGTAGAGAAGAAGAAGAAAAAGAAACATGGTAAGGGTCCTATCACACTTGATGAGGTTCTTGAAATTCTTGAATGTGACCCTAGGACATTAGACCCCAAAGCATTGAGAAGATATGGGGAATTGTGCACATGGAAGGCTTCACAGGAGAAAATGAAAAAGGAGAGTAAAAGAAAACAAGTGTTAGAGGAAGTTAGAAACATATTGATGCAAGTAGTACCCAACATCAATGTTGATGAGGCAACTCCCATCATTGATCAACTTGTAACTCTAACTGGACATATAAATGACCCTGATCTAGATGTAGAAAAATTCATGGAAGAATGGGTAGAAGAAAAGATTCAATGTAAATTAGTAGAGAAAATAAACTAGGAATTGGCAATTAATAAGGTCAAACTTTCAGAGGTAGTTACCAACTTGAAACCATTATACAAAAGGTAACTCAAATTTTGTTTAAGTTATGCACTGTGGGCCAATTCACTACCAAGATTAGTGAAAATCTCAAGAAACTTGATGAAGACATAAAGGTCAGTGAAAATAATTCTTTAACTAAGCCAAATTCTTTTCATAAGCACATTTCAAAGGTTCAAGAACTACAATGGTTAAGGATTGATTTGAGGAAGTAGGAAAATACAATAAGTGATCAAATCATCGAGCTCCAGGCTGAGTTGCTTCCCCATCTTAAGATCATGAAGTGACATGTAAATAAGGAAAAAGATCTTTTTGTCACCCCAGAAATTGATGTATTAGAAAATATTTTTGACATGCATGCACAAGTTGGTTTAGAGGATGTATTGCTCTTGAATTCACTCAAGAAAACCCATCAACATATTTTTGATAAGTTGTAAGTACATTATTTTTTGTTTGGCATTAATTTCAAAAAGGGGGAAAGTCTCTCTCTCTCTCTCT
The DNA here is from genome assembly GCA_027943335.1 of Chamaecyparis obtusa. Taxonomy (NCBI): domain Eukaryota; kingdom Viridiplantae; phylum Streptophyta; class Pinopsida; order Cupressales; family Cupressaceae; genus Chamaecyparis; species Chamaecyparis obtusa. The sequence continues at coordinate 859,774 of BSBK01007561.1, forward strand.
CTCTCTCTCTATATATATATATATATATATATATGCAACTATGTACTTCACACTGAGAGAATGCACAACGGGGGAGTTAGTATATTTTTTTGGAGTTTGTATATATTTTTGTTTAGAGCAGTCGATGCCTATACATAAGGTTCTGATACTAATGCCAAAGGGGGAGAATGTTACTCCTATTTGAGCATTAATGGTTGTCATTAGTATCAATCAACTATTTAGTCAGTTAAAGAGATAAACATGATAGCTAGTCAGCTACATTAAGCCTACACACTGAGAAAAGACAAGGCAGATCTCTAAGTTAACCGGACAAGGGTTTGACCGAGTACTCTCACTGAGCGACATACAATTATCGAGTACCGAACATAGTGATCATCGAGTATTCATACAAACCGAGCACCAACTAATTACCAAATGGTGAATGCAATGATTACCGAGTAAAGAAGGAAACAACATAGTAATTTGTAATGGAAAAAACAACAATGCAAATGGTTCACATCGATCAGAAAATGATTCACCAAGATCAAGACATAATTAAATATAGATGTAATCATTAATTTGTTGATGATTCCTATGTAATGTAGATCTAGGTTATTTTGTTACACCATTGATCTTAGGTTTTCTAAGATATTTTAAAACCCTAATAAGGTCAAGTCAGTTTGATATAAAAATGAAAGGATGTCATTATGATTATGTATCATGAAGGAGTAACCACACTAAGGACATCACAAGATCAGACAAAGGGTTTTTGGCAAAAGGTGTACGAAAGAAGCATTTAGTTTTTTAGAAAACACACAAGGCTACTGAGAAGAATATAAGTACACATTCATCACTAGAAGGTGATATCTATTTGGTATATTACAGATCTGAACCAGGAAAGATAGAGTTGCTAATTGCAGATACATTTTACTATTACCTTTTAACCATTTTAGTAGAATCAAAATCTCTTAACAGAGTGGACTTAAGCATTCTTAGCTAAATATCTTAACCGAGTACACACATGTATCATGTTGTTAAAATTCTTTAATCAGGTAGATCTAGTCGATCTATTTGTTAATCCTAACCAGGTAAAATCATCAGAAGTGATCACAAATTGTAGCCGTAATCGACATACTTTGTTACTACAGTAGTGAAGCTTCGTGGGTGTCATCTGTACCATAGTTTTTACCTTCTTACAAGGGTTTAGATGCAATATCAAAATATCTATGTTATGTGTATGGAGTTTCATGAATGATTTATTGTTTAGATTACATGCAAGTTACATTTTAAATTATGTTTGAATGTATGTTTTAGATAATGGAATCAGTTCGTTAAAAGATATCTATATCTACAAAGTTTTAGTCTTGAAAATTTTTTGAAGGTATTGATTCACCCCTCCCCTCTCACTACTTATATTTCCATAATCCCAACAGAGTCCAATGATGATGCTAATAGAGGTAATGTGGTTGGAATGGGGGTCATTTTGGAGGGGTGTGTCCTTTTTTTAGTCACCGATCTCCTTTGACTCTAGCTTTGTTGTGCCAGACTCCCTTAACTAGACCTATTGGAAATTTTTCAGATGTGGTTGTGGCTTATGATCTTTCCCCTCCTAATCATTGGGGGTATAGGCCATTTTTCCATTTCATGAGGGGTTGAGTGCTTTTTTCTACAAGTGAAGTTTTTCTTGCTTTGTATTTACAGGGGAGGTGGCTTTAGTGGTTATTTCTAGTGTGATTATGGAGGTGGGGGCTTAGATTTTCTTCCTGGAGATATTTGTTGTAGGGGATGCTATTTTCTTCATGGACAAGTGTTGCTGGGTCATTTGTCTCCATGTTCAACTAGGCTCTAGGGTATTTGGTCTCTCTATTTGTGGGCCCTTTTTTACTCTTTGGCTGTGCCAGTTTATTGATCTAGGTGGTTATCTTCCTATGTTTGATGTTTGTGTACTAGAATTTGTACCTTCATAGAGTTAGTATTGTAAAATAAATCAAATAGAAACTAAGTTACCACAAATAGAAAATTTATTTAACAAATAAATGAGCAATTAAGCACTCTATGGCTCTCTAACTAAGAGTGTTAATGGTGAAGCTCTCAGCAAGCCTCCATTAATGACAGTCCTAGAATGAGAAATGAATGATAAGCTAAGATAATTAATTCAATTCCAAATTGAAATGATCAATTAACTTCTAAATTTCCTTTCTAGCTATAATTCTCAAGAGGTTAGATGCAATTCTCAGATTTGTGGATGAATTATGAGTGAATTTAGCCTTGCTTTTATAGGATTTGGCAAGGGTAGGGGGTGTAGTTGAGTTGAGTCTTTGGTTCCACCCTTTGAAGATAATTTAAATATTGTGTCCTCAAAGCTTGGGACAAGAAGACAAGATGAGTGGACAAGATGTCCTTCAATTTGAGTGGTTGAGACTCATTTTGGCTTGATCCATGTGAGTTCTTTCCTTAAATCCTATTGGTTGTATCTTTTTCCTCCCATGTGGTGTTGAGAGAAATTAGGATTTAATCAATTTATTTTAATTCATTTATTTAACCAAGTGCACCCCTTGAATGGGTTGAGCTTATTTAATTCCAAACTATACAATTAATTGAATTAATTGTACATTGATTTGATTTAACTTGATTAAAATGCTCTTGATTTTGATTTAAATTGAATTGAAGCTTGATTTTAATTTTGATTGGCTAAATGCTTGTTTCGATTCAATTGTCTTGATTTTGGCTTGATTTGCCTTGATTAATCGCTTGAATGATCATGTCCACTTTTAGGTGATTACAATTATCTTCCTATGTTTGATGTTTTTTCTATTGTGGGTGTTCCATTGATTTTGGCGCCTTGTTCTAGTCTATGATGAAGGATTTTCTTCATTTTTTTATTTGTGGGTTTTTTGGCTCCAACTGGGCACCTCTCTGTGGTGACCATTGTTGTTCTGTCAGTGTGCTCTCCTATGAAGTTGTGGTCGAGATGTTTATCTATATAAAATATGTTTGGTGCTTCTTCAAAGTTTTTGGTTGTTTGTTCCCTATCCTTGGGGTCTTTGGTGGAGGTCTTTCTCTTCTAGAGCTCGTGGGTGGGTGTTTCTATTGTTGGCACCTTTGTTGGTATTCTAGGTTGTTTGTCTTTATTTTTGGTGGGTGTTGTGAATCTCAATGACTCTATTCTATTTGTCTTCCAAGTGATGGCTATAATTTTTCAAGGGCTCTTCTTTTCTCTTTTTGTATTTTTGGTTAAGAGTGTGTGGTGTGTTGGTTTTTTGTGGTCTTTGTATTTATCTAGTGCTACAATTTTCTTTTTGTCAATGAGCTTTTGCTTCTAGTGAGTGGATTCAACCTTATATGTTTCCTATTGAGGTGAGGTTATTTTGGGTGGTTACAATTTGGTTGTGTCTATCTACTCCTTTTCTTTCATTTTCCTTTAGGGTTATGGATATGATGATGTGTCCTATTGAGGTGGATTTTGGCTGTAGGGTAGGTGTGAACTAGGGTTTGTCTTGGGATATACTTTTTTGTAATTTCTTGATGTCGGGATTCAATTCTCTTTTGTTCCCCTTCCTAGTTTTTCCCTTCTCTACTGATCCTATTGAGGTGGGATCCTCTCATGTTGAAGTGGAGAGGAGTTTCTTGGAAGAGTTGTGGTTGAACTAGGGGTGATTCACTTGTGGGAAGTTCTTTGGTTAAGGGAACTTAGTCAAAACCATTGTTCAAGGTTTGGGGATCCTTTCAATACCCTTTTTTGGTTGCAGGTTCCATGTTAATGCCCATTTTTTACTTAGTATACTCTCCACTATGCAATCTCTTAACACTATTTTTTATGGTTGTGGGAGCCATGTCAAAACCCATGGAGGCTTGGGGAGCCTTTTGAAACCCCATATTATCAGTTGGTTTTTCTTTGAACAAATCCTTGAGGCTGGTTATTTATGTTTGGGGAGCCTTTCAAACCCCTTGATGGTCTTGGGAGCTTGGTCAAATCCCATTGACTTTCTAGATGGTTCTTCAAGGTGTAATATTCTCAGTCTATTTTTTATGGCTAGGGTAGCTTTCCAAAACCACTTTTGTTCATTAATAAATTGATGGTGAAGTTTAAGTTTGTGGAAACTTTGATAAAACCCATATTTCTCTTAAGTTGTGGGTGCTTATTAAAACCCATGTTTTATTGTGTTTAAGGTTTATGGAGCCTTGTAAAACTATTCTCTATGATTTGCTAGGCTTAGGCCTAGTTCTCTTCAGCTGGACCTTTAGTTGTTGATTCTTTCAAGGCTTTTGGTTTGGTACTTTTGGTTAGCTATTGTTTTGCAACATGTAATATATATTTTGCAACTACTAGTTTTAGGTAGATTTGAGATCACTCTTAGAATCTAGGTTGTAATGGGTTTTACAGCCCCATCTAAACATGTTTTTTCCCTTAATCAACTTTTTTTTGTATAGCTTATTTAGACTTTATACATGTTTAATTTAAACGTATCTTTCAACACTAAATAAACAAGGCTTTGTAATTTCATAGGGCTTTAAGATACTAGAGTGGGTAAGGGCATTTTTTTAATGTTAGCATGACTGTGATCTATTTATCAGTACTTTCTTAAATATTAATGTGTACTTTACATTTATTTTTGTTTGTTACTTTCTAAAATTATAGAGGCAGAAACTTTGTCAATAATGTGAGAGATTGTTTAATTTATCTATGATTAATTTTATTAATAATTTATAGTGGCCTTAAACATAGTTATCTATTTTAATATTTTTTGGGGATTTTCAAAAGATTTACATCATTTTCATTTCAATTTCCTTGTATTTGTAGTAGTTATGTTCCTCTTTTTGTATTCTAGATTGCTACCTAAATCATAGTGCTATGGTTATATCATAGAAAATTCTAGATTATTATTATATTTCTTTAATGTTGTTGAAAACCTTCAGATACTAAGAGTGTGGGGTGAATCAACATTAACTAAAAATTAACCATTAATTAATATTTTAATTGTTAAAAATTAAATATTTAGAAGTAAATAACAAAAATAGAATATTCACCACACAAGAGCACCAAGGATTTTATGTGGAAAATTGGAGGTAAAAACCATGATAAGGATTAACTCACACTAAAAAATAAATATTATAATTTTTTATTTTAGGCATATTTCCAAGGAAGCTCAATGCTCCCTAAATGGATTTGTGGGCTAAGGAACATTTCCCCAAGGAAACATACAATGGGCTTGCAAGCTAGAAATCACTTCTCTAGATCAAGATACATGAAGATGGAAATTAACAATATAAGTTGAGCTTCTATAGAGAAAGAATCTAACTAATAATAAAGTTACAATCCTCTTTGTAGCAAAATCTCTCCATTATATAGATTTTTAATAGCTTACATACTCAAATAAAATATTACAATAATATTTCACACATCACATCAATATTTCCTCTTAATATTTTGATAATTTGCCAATGATCTATCCTTCATTATATATATCCCTCTCAGTATCCAAAAAAATCAATTAGAACAACTCAAGAGGACCTATCAAATGAATCATGTGCCCTAGAGTAGGCTAGATTTAAGCATATATACCAGTCACAAAATTCTATCGTGGATCAAGCTAATGAAAAGAAAAAATTCAAACAAATCTTAAAAATTTGTTCAAGCGAATATAATATATCAAATTTAATTGCACATGATGGAACCCATCTTGTTGTCTCAAATAACAATGTTTCTTATCAAAAGCGTTGACTATTTTCCTCCAAACCATCAAATAGAAAATCAAAATATTATCAAGAGAAAGATGAAGATATTGGATACCATCTAAAACCTTACTATAATTATCTTTTAAAGGAATCAATTATCAAATTCTAGTGTAAGATAAATAAGATACTAATCAAAATGAGACATGGAAACCCTAATAAACCATTATATTTCATCATAAAGAATATTATACTACTTGTTGTGATGTGAAATTGCACCTAGTGTAAATTACCATTAAGTGATGTTCCTACATTAGCCAAAAAATAAAATTTCATGCAAGCCTCCATGCCCCTCCATCTCCCCTATCCTTTCCTTCTTATATTCTAGATCATGGGGTGTAATTTGCATACTCATGATCTTCACAATGTACATGTTTCATCAACATTCTCACTTTTCTTTTGAACTCCATTGAGCACTAACCCTGTGGATTTGAAAGGGAGTTCCTCACCACATTTCAATCCATATTTTTAAAGCATATTATGTCATTTTTATCATAGTCTTATTGTTTTGATTATCCAACATTTTCTATTATCTGTATATTTTTATCACTTATTATCTATTTATCTGATCATTGTAAAGTGGAAACACTAAATTAGGGACTTGATTGAGGTGAGTCTTCAAATAGAATCAACACTTTTATTTCTTATGTGTGTGTAGGTTTAATAGGCTGAGTAAGTAGAGCAATTGGTTTGATTTTTAAATCTTCTTTATTATGAATGTACTTTCCCTCTTTATCCTCTTGTATTTCTTTTATTTTCATAGCATAATCATTTTCTTTCATAATTTATTATCAATACAGTTTTTTTTTTCTATTTTTTATTAGGTTAGCGAGGATTGAAAGGGCCCAGATCCCTTTTATAATGAAATATATTCAATCAGTTCAGAAAAAAAAGAAATAACCAAGGCAGTGAATCTAACTCAAAAAAATGATAGAGAATGTTTCCCAAACTAGAACAATAATAAGGTTTTTTAAAAGGACTCCAAACCTTCTTGGGTTTTCAAAAGGACCCAAAACCTTCACTTCTAGGAGACCAACTAGACAAAAATAAAAATGATAATAATTAAACTATCTAACCATTGCAAATCAAATGCACTAGGAGAAGGAATTTTTCAAGGGTTCCAAACCTTTCCTTATAGAATTTGACATAGTGACTAGAAGTAGCCAACCTCTCTTAACAAGGATCTTCCTACATCACAACATCTCCCCAACACCCTTCTTACCAACCAAAAATAATCTTGAACCAAACACGACCCTTTAAAACTGATAGCACTCATTCGACCTTCACAAATAAAAAATCTTTAACTAAAACACTATTACTAGCACCAAAGCCCCAAATAAGTTCGGGGGTAGGAAAAAGAAATCCCAAAAAATTACAACCCTACTGGGGATCCTAATAGAAAATCTAACCTAGAAAGTAGGGTCATCAAGAAAATTCACCATAGAAATGAAGGAGTAAAGAGAGGAATGCATTCTAAACCCAACTCTACCATCCACATGAGAGAAAAAAAAAGTACTATAATTATTCTTCTTAACTATCATATCCTGAAGCTAAACCAAGGAAATAGGTTTTTTCCTTAACTTCTTATGTAACTTCATGAGGGAAACATACAACATACCCATGTACTAGAATAATCACAAGGAACTTCAAGAACATAACACATTTAAGCCTCATTAGATCATAGAAAGAAAAGGGTCAAAGAGATCACCCAAAAATCCTCACCATTAGCATCCTTCAAAACCTTCAAGCCTAAAGGGGGATAGGAAACCCCTAAAATAGACTCGTCAAACCAAATAGAAACCAATATGCATTTATCTTGGGCTCCTAATAGGGGATAAATGATCCCTAAAATTATTGAACAAGTCCATGGATAAACTTGAAGACCCCAATAAACAAAGGTACCAACCAATCAGGGCCATTAGTATTGCATGATGAGATCCATTTACGACCCATTTTATACCATCTTTTTATCCTTTTTATATATGTTTATACTTTTTTTTTGTACTTCATTTCCATTCTATTTTAGCCTATTTTACCACTTTATGTTGCATATGGTTCAATATATATAAGCTGTATTAAATATAGTCTTGAGATTGAATATGAAAATTAGTTATTGATTATTTTTATTTAAAGTCTTCACAAATATATCTTATAACATGTCAATTTCCTATCACATATTTTATAGGAAGTTCTGGTCACTTTTCGGTCATCAATTTTTGTGTATTATTTTGTGGTCAACAAGATTATTTCTATCATAGTTCTCTACGGTGGTTGTGCTTCTCAATGTGTGTCAGATCAAAAATAATAATGAAAAGCCCAACCAATATTGTACACCAATTATTTCTATGCTATTTATACAATCGCTAGAAGTTTATGATTAAGAAAGCTCGTAGTGAAGATATGGTATCGGAGGAACTCACAGATCATATTTTTTTATATACTTGGTTACAGTTATAACGAAGTATTTTGTGCCAAAGGAACAAGCTATAAAAGGGGCTTCAGTTCCTTATTTAAAAACGTGATTTTTTCTCTTGATCACCACCTCAGCACAGTCATTTTGTATGGATTTGTGATAACATATTTATCATGAAAAGGAAACCGAAACATGTTATTTCTGGTTGTTGTTATAACAAATCCATTTCTACTATGTGGCCATGGTTTAAGGCATTGTGCAGATCATCGATTTTATGTATATGAACCAAAATAAAAGGAGTTTATTTTTGTACGCAGTTGTTATGAACTGCACACACACACATATATCTACTATGTGTGTGTAGAATAATGTAAGGAGGAGAGAAGATTGATATCAGTCTAAAATAAAAACTTTTGTACCTGCATTTCCAGTAGCAGAGCATTGAATGTAATTTCTGTAATCAGTTTGGAGGAATAAAATAATGTCATTTTGATCAAAGAAATGTATAAGAGCATTTATTTTCATCACCAGACGTAGTAAGGAGGCATGATCCACTTCTCAGAATGACTGGTGGTTTGTTTTAGATTAAATGTCTGTTTCTTATCTTCTATGTGTTGTTATTTTAATTTGATTTTATGCATATAATTATTGTAATATAATTTATGTAATTACAAATAATTATCACTATTTCGTATTTTTTAGATTTAAATATAAATTCAAATTGTTGTGGTTTGTTATTTAATTTCTACAATATTGTGTTCTAGATTAAAATTTTATGCTTTATATTTCCTTCAGATTCTTAGAATGGTTTTTCTTTAAGAGTTTTAGTTTAGCTCCTATTGCCGGGAAATGACAGTTCTTGTCACCAGTTCTATTTTGGTTTGTTGTAGGCTTATTTCCATGTGATCTAGCTACATTCATCTCCACTTGGCATGCTATCTTCATCCCTTGAGTAGACAACCACTATACCTTTCATCAATCTACGACCCCTAGATTGACATTTCCATGCAAGATGAATTGGCTCATTGTCATGTCCCCTTGTTAACTCTCCTAACCATAGTAATAAAGATAAATAGATAAATAAGATAAAATAGTTATAATAATATTTTTAATGAATATATAAATAGATTCACTATATATTATTATTGAATTTATAATCTTACATTATTATAATGAAGAAATTATTAATAATATTGCGCAACCATAATATTAAAATGATTAAATAATTAATAATTAATAAATAATTTATATGTTAAATATAATCTATTATTATAATAACTGACAATAATATATTATCAATATATTATTTATAATATAATATTAATAAAATAATATTATAAAAATATTAATAACATATATTATAATTTACAGATAAAATTTTATATTGATATTTGACATATTATATATAATCATCTAAAATATATATTTGAAAATATAATGATATAAATTCTATTTCTAAAGTATTATAGATTATGCTAAGACAAAGAAAATAACTAGGCAACTAAAGGTCACGACTTCAGTAAAGTCACGACCTTCCCTACTACATAGGTATATAGTTTGTCCAGCGACTGTTTCACAGAGAGCCTGGACTAGGATTTAGAGGAGGATGTGATATACATTCCGGACTGGAGCAGAATCAACCCACCATGGACGAGACCAAGTGCATAGGGAAAAATAGAACAAATAATATAGACAATGCATTAGTATACAAAACAGATAAAAAGAAATATATATACTCAACGGTGAATAAGGAATTCATTAATAGCATAATTCTGCTGCTAAATAAGGAAGGGCAGACACATATAGATCTGACTGAGATGAATATAAAAGACAGAGGAAAAGGTACGTACTATGGCTTCCCTCCATATGTTATAAGAAATTTATAGATAAGCATATGCCTGCCAGTGAATAAGGAAATTATATATATATATATATATTTCAGAATTATATATATTATGAGTCATTAATATATATTTAGTCTATTCCTTGTTTGATCACTAAATACAATTAAGAGGGTAGGGAGTGCGTATAGGAAGAGGCGGGTAAATCGGTCACATGATGGAAAGATCCCGAGATAGGTAGAACCTTGAGGGAATCCACTTGGAGACTGTGCAAGCGTCCTAGTACAGTAAATCTACTATCTTCCTTAAGTTTAGTGATTAGGAGAAAAGTAAGGAACTAGGGCTTAAGTGTGTATTATGGATTTGTGATTGTTCTTAATATAATTTGATTTGATGCCTAATATGGTATATTAATCATTGAAAGTCAACATTCTCCTAGTAGTGAATGTTACAAGTTATTATTCCCAAGTACAATCCAAATCCTTATTGGGAATTTTAGAACTAATCAAGTAGGGCCCAAGTTGGGGTCATTACAGTGGTATCAGAGCATGATCTTGCTATCTTGTAGGGTGAAGATAAAAGTAGGGATCTGCATAAAAGAACAAAGATTGATCAGGTAAAGATTCAAGGAACAGGTACACACCATTGAATATGATGATTAAGATTATCTCTCTTCCATCTATTGTGGAATGAACTTATTCATTGATTATGGAATAAATGTATTTGAGACATGTTCCTTAAGACAAAGGTGAGTTAGGAAGGGAAAGCACCTAAGGGGCCCCAGATATGGAGAATACATGGATATGATCTAGGTTCTACCTAAGATCCCTTTAGGTCCTCTTGACCCTTATGCTAACCACCCAAGACTCGATAACTACAATCATATCTGTCATAAGATGAGGTGAGTTAGGGAGGGAAAGCACCTAAGGGGCCACAGATATGGAGAATACGTGGATATGATCTAGGTTCTGCCTAAGATCCCTTTAGGTCCTCTTGACCCTTACGCTAACCACCCAAGACACAACAACTACATTCATATCCATCATAAGAGGAGATGAATTAGGGAGGGGAAGTACTCAACTGCATTTAGTTAAAGAGAATACATGAATTATGATCCATATTCTACCTAGAACTCTTTGAGTCTTCTTGGCCCTTACGGTAATCATCTTATGTCTTAACGATTGACACTATATAAACATAACAATTAATCATCCTAACTCTTGATTAGAATACATATTAAAATCTATTATGCTATAATTATTATCTTTATTAATGATTGTTTCTCATTATTTCTAGGAGACAAGTAGAAACATTTTAGATAATATATTCACATTTTGGAATTTATGTATACTAATATGTGTTCCTTATTATAGGATTTATGAGTCAAGAGTATAGTGTTGAAAGAATTTTTTCTAACACCAGCCGATTATAGGAGTTGGTCGATAAATGTAACAATGCTTGTACTATGTGTATACATCATGTATGCTTCATGTCTTCATGCATTAATGTGCCTGCTTTGTGTCTACTTTGTCTATGCTTCATATCTTCATACATTAATGTGCATGTATATATTTCATATATGTAGTTCTACTTGGGCTAATCTAGAATACGAGAATATGAGTACAATGGACCAAAGACATGAATTGGAGATCATGAACAGAGACAAGCTATTCACTCTAATAATGAAAAGGGAAAACTAGTTTATGATTACAAACTTGGCAACTTTACAAGTTGAGATAGAATTAGAAGTCGCATAGAGGAGCACTTATATTGAACGGAATTCACATTGCTTGAGGACAATCAATTTTGAGAGGCTGGACTGTCATGTCCCTTGTTAACTCCACTAATCATAGTAATAACGATAAATAGATAGATAAGATAAAATAGTTATGATAATATTTTAATGAATATATAAATAGATTCAATATATATTATTATTGAATTTATAGTCTTACATTATTATAATGAAGAAATTATTAATAATATTGTGCAACCATAATATTAAAATGATTAAATAATTTATAATTAATAAATAATTTATATATTAAATATAATCTATTATTATAATATCTGACAATAATATATTATCAATATATTATTTATAATATATTATTAATAAAATAATATTATAAAAATATTAATAACATATATTATAATCTACAGTTGACATATTATATATAATCATCTAAAATATATATATATATATATAACTATAATGATATAAATTCTATTTCCAAAGTATTATAGATTATGTTAAGACAAACATAATAACTAGGCAACTAAAGGTCACGACTTCAGTAAAGTCGCGACCTTCCCTACTACATAGGTATATAGTTTGTCCAACGACTGTTTCACAGGGAGCATTGACTAGGATGTAGAGGAGGATGTGATAAACATTGCGGACTGGAGCAGAATCAACCCACCATGGACGAGACCAAGTGCATAGGGAAAAAGAGAACAAATAATATAGACAATGCATTAGTATACAAAACAGATAAAAAGAAATATATATACTCAACGGTGAATAAGGAATTTATTAATAGCATGATTCTGTTTCTAAATAAGGAAGAACAGATACATACGGATTTGACTGAGATGAATATAAAAGATAGACGAAAAGGTATGTACTATGGCTTCCCTCCACATGTTATAAGGAATTTATAGATAAGCATATGTCTGCCAGTGAATAAGGAAATTATATATATATCTATGAATGAATAAGGGATTTATAAATAATATAAGTCTACCACTGAATATGGGACAGGTGCTTAAAATTTATTTTGAATTTACACATAATTTACATATATACATATATGGATGATATTAGGAATAAGGAGGCAGTATATGGGTCATTATAAATGATTATGAGATCATAATAATATATTTATGGTATACATAGTGAATAAGTTAGAATTAATTAAATTGTAATATATATATATATATATATATATATATATATATATATATATATATATATATATATATATATATATGTATATACACACACACACATATATATATATATATATATATATATACATATATATACATACATAGATATATATATATATATATATATATATATATATATATACAATATACATATATATACATACATAGATATATATATATATATATATACATATATACATATATATATATACATATATACATATATATACATATATATATATACATATATACTATACATATATATATATACACATATATATATATATATATATATATACTATATATATATATATATACACATATATACACACACACACACACACATATATATATATATATATATATATATAGAGATATCTATATATACATATATACATAAT